>JAVIAB010000117.1:210000-362500 GCA_032433765.1 Megaustenia siamemsis | reverse complement strand
ATAGATCATTCTTGTCGTTACCAGCTATGGGTCGTTCTTGTTGCAACCAGCTATAGATCATTCTTGTCGTTACCAGCTATGGGTCGTTCTTGTTGCAACCAGCTATAGATCATTCTTGTCGTTACCAGCTATGGATCATTCTTGTCGTTACCAGCTATGGATCGTTCTTGTCGTTACTAGCTATAGATCATTCTTGTCGTTACCAGCTATGGGTCGTTCTTGTTGCAACCAGCTATAGATCATTCTTGTCGTTACCAGCTATGGATCGTTCTTGTTGCAACCAGCTATAGATCATTCTTGCCGTTACCAGCTATGGATCGTTGTTGTCGTTACCAGCTATGGGTCGTTCTTCTCGTTACAAGTCTTGACGTGACTCCTATATTTTGACGTCAGATGATTTCTCTTCATAAAGAATAGTGAGAATTTTGACATTTCGCCTTCTTTTCTTCTTCTTCTCTTCTTCATTTGTCTGTTAGGATCTAAAACCCTGAGGCGGACGGTAAACGTTAGCAGGTCGGTGGGGGGTTGAATGTAGATTAGAGAAATGCACAGAGATAGACTACAAATATGTAGTGGTCCAGCATGAGAATGGAGATAGAAGCAGCAACGGCGGCGATAAGATGAATGTTTACACAGAACGTGGTTCACGCAGCCTTGGGGACTGACTTGCAAAGTCTGCTACAGAAGATTGACAGTGTCTGCGGCAGGAGTGGATGCAGATCTTGAATGACTCTACAGTGAGCGCGTTAACCTGGGTGTACTGTCCAGGGCTTGTCAGTGTGCAGGGCAATGAAATAGTCGATAAGCTCACTGGTAGCTCTAGCACTGAGTGTGGACTAATCTGGACAAAGAGGACATCGCCAAGTTTGTTCTTCATTCCTTAAAAGAAGATGAGGACAATGGGTGGGACAATGATATATATACTGTGAGACTTTCGAGTCTAAAGGTGAAAACGCAATCTTGTCGATCCGGAGAGCTTGGTGGGACAAGCTGATGTAACAGCACCCTACAGGAACATTCAGTCTGTACACGCTTCGAGAAATGCTATGACGGGCCGTGGAACGGATATGGGAATGCCCCGACTGCAATGAAACTGAAGTAGAATAGCAGTCGTTATCTGTATATGTAGATTGTAAATAAATAATAAGCTCAACTTGTTTAACAAATATTCAAGAGAAGAATTACTACTGGGGTGAAATAGCAAGAAAGATTGGGAAAGGCAAGATTGGGAGAAGAGTTTTGGAAGCTCGCTCAGAGTAAAATCATCATTCCGAATAACACCATGAGCTTCTATAGCTCGCTCAAAGTGGAAACATCATTTTAAATAAAACCATGAGCTTCTACAGCTCGCTCAAAGTGGAATCATCATTTTAAATAAAACCATGAGCTATGTCAACCCCACTAATATTTAGAACATCATTAGCCAACATGACATAATCCAGTCTCGTATCACAGCTGTACACAGAGAGCGAACTCAATGACCGGGTAGAAACCACGGCCACAAATGCTTGCAGGAAGAGCATTCTAGTGGTGGCGGAGCCTGTCTTAGAAAAGTGAAACTTATATCAACACGAGTAGGAAAGACTTGCTGATAAAAGATTAATATTTGTATATGAAAGACACTACCAAGTGTGGCCTCTAATCGTCTTTTCATTTGTTTGTCCATGATTCGCTTCCATAGGTCAGAATTGGTTCTATATAGCACCGATGGACTCTCTTTCTCATTAAAAATGATAAATAAGGAGAAGAGGAAGAAGAAAAAGAAGACGAAGGAGGAGGAGGGGAAAAGAAGATTAAGAAGAAAGAGGAAAAGAAATGGAAAAAAGGAAGATAAAAAGAAGTGGAAAAGAAGAAAATAAAGAAAGGGAATGTGGAAAAGGGGAAACGCAGATAACGGTAACAAGAAGATCCATCTTACGTTGGCCGTCTTTATCTGCAATGTCGTTTCCTGTATAAACTTTACTGTCTTTTGTCATTCTTGCAGTGGCCCATATAGTTTTGTCTGTAGTGTTGTATCTATGGGCCAATGGATTTTCCTCAGTCTACTATATTCAGTACAGTCTTGAAGTATGTGTTCAGCAGTCTGGGGCGCCTGTCCACATGTACAAGTAGTTGAGGTGCTGATCTTGAATTTTGTATACATGTGACTATGGAGTCTACTGTGCCTTATTTTGAGGCGTGTAATGATAACTTGTTCACATCTATTCATATTGGATAATGTAGATGAAATCTAAGTTTGGAATGTTACATCTTCTCAATATTCCTGTATGGTGCAGAAACATGGACATTAGACAAGAAAACAGAACAGAAAATTGAAGCCTTTGAAATGTGGATTTATAGAAGAATAGGTAGAATTGGATGGAAACAAAAGATAACAAACGATGAAGTTTTAAAACAACTGAAAATAAAAAGAGAACTACTAAGTACAATTAAGACAAGACAAATGAAATTTTTCTAATGGTATGTAACTGATGCATGAAGATGGAATAGGAGAAAGGTAAGTAGCAGAGAAGTAGGGATGAAAGAGAAGGAGATGGAGAAGGATGTTGTGGTGGGAGGAAGAATGGGGAAAAGGGACAGAAGAAGAAAGAGAATATGAAGAAGAGAAATGAGAGTAATCAGAAGAGAAAGAAGGAGAATGGGTACAATAGAATAAAAAAGATTTGAAGAAGAAGAAGACAGTCGTAATGTAAAAATAAAAGCAAATGCTACCTGACAAGCTGATGACAGAGATGGTACTTCTGTTGCCACGGTTGGCTACCATGGACGTTATTCATTCATTGGGTGACGTCTCCATGTCGAAGGTTGGCTACCATGGACGTTATTCATTCATTTGGTCCCGTCTCCATGTCGAAGGTTGGCTACCATGGACGTTATTCATTCATTGGGTGACGTCTCCATGTCGAAGGTTGGCTACCATGGAGCGTTATTCATTCATTTGGTCCCGTCTCCATGTAGAAGGTTGGCTACCATGGACGTTATTCATTCATTGGGTGACGTCTCCATGTCGAAGGTTGGCTACCATGGACGTTATTCATTCATTGGGTGACGTCTCCATGTCGAAGGTTGGCTACCATGGAGCACCAGGAGCGCCATTTTACCCTGTCTCTTGTCTTAATAGTGTAAGTTGTCATTTGTTCACCGTCTCTTGTCTTAATAGTGCACATTGTCCTTGGTTCACCTGTATCTTGTCTTAATAGTGCACACTGTCATTGGTTCACCTGTCTCTTGTCTTAATAGTGTACATTGTCATTGGTTCACCTGTCTCTTGTCTTAATAGTGCACATTGTCCTTGGTTCACCTGTATCTTGTCTTAATAGTGCACACTGTCATTGGTTCACCTGTCTCTTGTCTTAATAGTGCACATTGTCCTTGGTTCACCTGTCTCTTGTCTTAATAGTGCACATTGTCCTTGGTTCACCTGTCCATCTTTTGACGTTATATGTCCACTTTAGTCTTCTTAGATTTAGAGTTCAAGGTATGACCAAAGACAAGACTGAAGAGAAAGGTGGTCGCTGCAACATTTGTTTGCTTGATAACAGACTGATAACAGACTGATAACATACGGATAACAGACTGATAACAGACTGATAACATACGGATAACAGACTGATAACAGACTTACAACAAACTAGTTGGAAATAAAGATGGATGTGATGGGAAAGTACTATCACGTGAAGATAATCAGGATATCAGCCGATGGTCATAATAGAGATAATATCAGCCGGTAGTTATAACAGAGATAATATCAGCCGATGGTCATAATAGAGATAATATCAGCCGGTGGTCATAATAGAGACAATATCAGCTGGTAGTCATAATAGAGGCAATATCAGCCGGTAGTCATAATATAGATACTATCAGCCGGTGGTCATAATAGAGTTACTATCAGCCTGTGGTCATAATAGAGATAATATCAGGCGGTGGTCATAATAGAGAAAATATCAGCCATTGGTCATAATAGAGACAATATCAGCCGGTGGTTATTATAGAGATACTATTAGCCAATGGTTATTATAGAGACAATATCAGTCGGTGGTCATAATAGAGATAATATCAGCCGGTGGTCATAATAGAGACAATATCAGCCGGTGGTTATTATAGAGGCAATATTAGTAGATAGCTATAATAGAGACAATATAAGCCGATGGTCATAATAGAGACAATATTAGCCGGTGGTCATAATAGAGACAACATCAGCCGGTGGTAATAATAGAGACAATATCAGCCGATGGTCATAATAGAGATAACATCAGCCGGTGGTAATAATAGAGACAATATTAGCCGGTTGTCATAATAGAGACAACATCAGCCGGTGGTAATAATAGAGACAATATCAGCCGGTGGTCATAATAGAGACAATATCAGCCGATGGTCATAATAGAGGCAATATTAGCCGGTGGTCATAATAGAGACAATATCAGCCTGTGGTCATAATAGAGACAATATCAGCATGTGGTCATAATAGAGACAATATCAGCCTGTGGTCATAATAAATTCAAAATCGGGCGGTGGTCATAATAGAGACAATATCAGCCGGTGGTCATAATAGAGACAATATCAGCCGGTGGTCATAATAGAGGCAATATCAGCCGGTGGTAATAATAGAGACAATATCAGCCTGTGGTCATAATAGAGACAATATCAGCCTGTGGTCATAATAGAGACAATATCAGCCTGTGGTCATAATAGAGACAATATCAGCCTGTGGTCATAATAGAGACAATATCAGCCTGTGGTCATAATAAATTCAAAATCGGGCGGTGGTTACAACAGTGATTAATATCAATGTGTGGCTATAATAGAATCAATGTTAGCCAGTGATGAAACGAAAGGTGCAAATATCACAGTTATACTTTAAACCACAACACAACGCAGACACGGCCACTTAATGTCCTTTTAAGGGCGGATGACGAAGAGGTGTACTCCTTTATTCATCGGGCGATCACAAACAAGCAAGACAGTGGTCATAAAAGAGTCAAAATCAGTCGGCGACTATAACAGAAACAAAATCAGCTGGTGGTTACAAACACAGATAGTACAATTCGGTGGTTATAATATAATCAATGTTAGCCAGTGATCATAAAAGAGATAATATCATCGGGTAGTCATAAAAGAGGCAGTATCAGCCGGTGTGTCTATAACAACATCTACAATATAAGATATCCAGAGATACGATGTTAGTGTTTTTCTGACAGCGACAACAGATTTGAAAAGAAAAATGAAAATAAAAGTCAACCATACGAAAGTGATGCACAGCAAAAATAATGACAACAATTTCAACTGCAAAAATATATAACGATAGCGCTAATAAAGGAAGTAATATAGTCCTAAATGCACTACTAAAGAAAATGGGACAGTAGTTTAGTGAATTCCCAAATGGGAGTATGTAGAAAAGTTAATAGACATCAGAACTTTGATGTACAGCAGAGGTGGAGTAAAGAACAACTCATGACAAATAAATGAATGAACACATCTCTCTCAAACGGGTTTTGAGTTTTCCTTGATTTTGTCGAACCACTCCTGACGTCATCGAAACATGTGTTCCTTATAGAACGTTGTACTCATCACAGGCCATGGGAAAGAATGTGTCTCAAGCCAGGTCTCCTACTTCTGTTTTCATATTCCATGTCTGTTTCATGTCTTAAAACCACCTTCCATTTGGTTTGTCTCTGTCAGGTCTTCCAGGTCGCTGTCAGGTCTTCCAGGTCGCTGTCAGGTCTTCCAGGTCGCTGTCAGGTCTTCCAAGGTCGCTGTCAGGTCTTCCAAGGTCGCTGTCAGGTCTTCCAGAAACCATACCTTCCATTTTGTTCTTTCCAGCCCGCTGTGTCTTTGGACCAAGTCCGTGATATTTGAATTTCCTCTGTAGAATGGAGTTCATAAGCCAGTTCTTTTTAAATGTTTAGATTTTGTAATATATCTTCATTGTTCTTTTTCTTTATCCATGATATCTTAAGCATTTTAGTGATGACATAAAGAAATAAATCATGGACAATCAGACATCAGATTTTTCAAAAAATGTTTGGAGACAACATATGTGTGTGCGTGATTTACAGAAGATTGTTAACATTACTACTTTATCTGCACAGTATTTATATCGTTAATGGTGTCTACCTTTGAGACATATAGAACCGGAGAATAAAGGGCGGAATAAAGAGGTTTTCAGGTCGGAGTTTTTATTTCAGCCCCTAAAAAAAAAGAAAACTGTTGACCCTACCGGGATTCGAACCCATCTTCTCCTGGTTTGGAACCCAACGAGTTATCGATTCGGGCACCCGCTCTCCTGGTTTGGAACCCAACGAGTTATCGATTCGGGCACCCGCTCTCCTGGTTTGGAACCCAACGAGTTATCGATTCGGGCACCCGCTCTCCTAAAAGGAAAAAAAAAACCCTATTAACAGCTTTAAAAAAAAGAAAGAAAGAATTAGAATATTCTAAAAGAAAAAAAAAAAAAGTTCTACTAAACATCAGAAGAAAACAATAATCGTTAGACCGTCATTTAACTGTAAGGACAAATTATGGACGATTGTAAATTTGATGGAAGATGAAGCAGAGGAAAACAATAATCGTTAGACCGTCATTTAACTGTAAGGGACATGTTATATTATGGACGATTGTAAATTTGATGGAAGATGAAGCAGAGGAAAACAATAATCGTTAGACCGTCATTTAACTATAAGGGACATGTTATATTATGGACGATTGTAAATTTGATGGAAGATGAAGCAGAGGAAAACAATAATCGTTAGACCGTCATTTAATTGTAAGGGACATGTTATATTATGGACGATTGTAAATTTGATGGAAGATGAAGCAGAGGAAAACAATAATCGTTAGACCGTCATTTAATTGTAAGGGACATGTTATATTATGGACGATTGTAAATTTGATGGAAGATGAAGCAGAGGAAAACAATAATCGTTAGACCGTCATTTAACTGTAAGGGACATGTTATATTATGGACGATTGTAAATTTGATGGAAGATTAAGCAGAGGAAAACAATAATCGTTAGACCGTCATTTAACTGTAAGGGACATGTTATATTATGGACGATTGTAAATTTGATGGAAGATGAAGCAGAGGAAAACAATAATCGTTAGACCGTCATTTAACTGTAAGGGACATGTTATATTATGGACGATTGTAAATTTGATGGAAGATGAAGCAGAGGAAAACAAAGATAAACGATGTTAGACAGGTTAAGAAAATCGTTCTGAGAATAAATTAGCATGTAAAAACAGTAGGTTATGAAGATTCTTGCTCGCCTACGCCAACGGGAGCTGTACCAGCTGTCAGAAGACGATGGCTACAAATGTAAAGAAAATATTACTGAGAAACAAACGTCACAATCAATTTCATATTGCCAACGTTAATACGCAAAAAAAAAAAAAAATAAATAAATAAAAAAATAAAATAAAATATCACAATTTTAAAATCATCTATAGAGCCGTTTCACTAGAACAACAAAAAAATCAGTTAGACCGAGGAAATAAAAACCAAATTAGCTGGCAGATAACACAGACAGCAAAGACTAGAACAAAAAATAAAAGTGTGTAGCTCGGGCTTATAGAGGCAGTCTCGAAATTTGCAAAATAAATTGACAACAAAAATCGCACCTAGTTATGGCTGTGAAAGTCCACAAAAGCCAAAAATAAAACTCATTATTTGATATGATTAAAGCTGTTGGCATTATTGTGAGCTTTATGTTTCAACCATTTCTTCTGATTTTTTTTTCTCAAAATTTATTTTTCTTGTTTGCATTTGTATTGAAAAAAAATGTCTTTATTCTGAGAGTTCACACGTTAAGTCGGCGTTGGTACAATGTGTCGCTAGCTTACGACAAGGCAGCGTTTTATCTGTGGCTTTAGGCCCGGCACATCGGTACAGCAGAAAGGGAAATCCTGGGTCCCTCCATAATCGTGATGTTGTCAGACCTGGTAGAAGGAGCGGTTATCGCTAGAATAACATCAGATGGTAGATGTACAACAGAGGTGAGAGGGTAGATGTACAACAGAGGTGGGAGGGTAGATGTACAACAGAGGTGGGAGGGTAGATGTACAACAGAGGTGGGAGGGTAGATGTACAACAAAGGTGAGATGGTAGATGTACAACAGAGGTGAGAGGGTAGATGTACAACAGAGGTGAGAGGGTAGATGTACAACAGAGGTGAAATGATAGATGTACAACAGAGGTGAGATGGTAGATGTACAACAGAGGTGAGAGGGTAGATGTACAACAGAGGTGAGATGGTAGATGTACAACAGAAGTGAGAGGGTAGATGTACAACAGATGTGAGATGGTAGATGTACAACAGAGGTGAGAGGGTAGATGTACAACAGATGTGAGATGGTAGATGTACAAGAGAGGTGAGATAGTAGATGTACAACAGAGGTGAGAAGGTAGATGTACAACAAAAGTGAGATGGTAGATGTACAACAGAGGTGAGATGGTAGATGTACAATAGAGGTGAGATGGTAGATGTATAACAGAGGTGAGAGGGTAGATGTACAACAGATATGAGAGGGTAGATGTACAACAGAGGTGACAGGGTAGATGTACAACAGAGGTGAGATGCAGAATGGTTAAATCAAAAGCAGCTTTCCATAAAATGAGGAAGATACTGTGCAATCCATTAATAAATGGTATGTAGAGCCAGTCTTAACATATGGATGTGAATCATGGACAATAGTACAACAGACAAGACAATCACTGGAGGCTGTAGAAATGTGGTTTTACAGAAGAATGCTGAGAATGCCATGGCCAGCTAAGAACAGTAATGAAAACGTTCTGAAAGAGGCTAAAGCAAAAAGAGAGCTAATTTCCAACATTAAGAAGAAACAATCACCGTTTTTGGGCCATGTAATGAGAAGAGAACAGCTAGAATATATTGTAACAAATGGAAAATTGAGGCACGTAGAGATAGAGGAAAACAAAGAGAAAAGATACCAGACAGCTTAAGATAATGGCTTGGCAGAAGGTCAACAACAGAAATGATAAATAACTGTCGGGATCGTAAGTTGTGGAGAGACATGATCACCTACGCCAGCAGGGACTGTACTTCATGATGATGAATCTCAGCCGTCTAGAGCTCAAATAGCCGAATACGTCACGTTAGTGGGAGGTTTTCCTGGACTTTCCTACCTGCGTTCAGGGCTATCTAAATTAGGCTATGAGTAGATCTAGTTGTTGACCGAGCTGCGGCCATGTTTTGGCCCTTTTTTCACTTTTAACGCCAGAGGCTAATTAACATGCACAGATACTCACGAGACCTGTTTTTTTGACGTTTTTCGAAAAGGCCAGACATTAGATCTCACTACGCAGACAGGGTTAGCCTTTGAATTTCACTACGAAAAGAGCGCTAGACATTGGATCTCACTACGAAAAGAGCGCTAGACATCGGATCTCACTACCCAGAGAAGGCTAGACATCGGATCTCACTACCCAGAGAGGGATAGACATCGAATCTCATTACCCAGAGAGGGCTAGACATTGGATCTCACTACGTAGAGGGGGGTTGACTTCGGATCTCACTACCCAGAGAGGGCTAGACATCGGATCTCACTACCCAGAGAGGGCTAGACTTCGGATCTCACTACCCAGAGAGGGCTAGACTTCGGATCTCACTACCCAAAGAAGGCTAGACATCGGATCTCACTACCCAGAGATGGCTAGACATCGGATCTCACTACCCAGAGAGGGCTAGACTTCGGATCTCACTACCCAGAGAGGGCTAGACATCGGATCTCACTACCCAGAGAGGGCTAGACATCGGATCTCATTACGCAGAGATGGCTAGACATCGGATCTCACTACCCAGAGAGGGATAGACATCGGATCTCATTACACTGAGAGGGCTAGACATCGGATCTCATTACACAGAGAGGGATAGACATCGGATCTCATTACACAGAGAGGGCTAGACATCGGATCTCATTACGCAGAGAAGGCTAGGCATCGGATCTCACAACCCAGAGAGGGATAGACATCGGATCTCATTACACTGAGAGGGCTAGACATTGGATCTCACTACGCAGAGGGGGCTTGACTGCTGATCTCACTACCCAGAGAGGGCTAGACTTTGGATCTCATTACCAAGAGGGCTAGACTTCGGATATTACTACCCATAGAGGGTGAGTCATAGGATCTCACTACCCAGAGAGGGCTAGAATTATAATATCACTACCCAGAGCGGGCTAGAATTAGAATATTACTACCCAGAGAGGGCTAGAATTATAATATTACTACCCAGAGAGGGCAAGTCATAGGATCTCACTACCCAGAGAGGGCTAGAATTATAATATTACTACCCAGAGCGGGCTAGAATTATAATATCACTACCCAGAGAGGGCTAGAATTATAATATTACTACCCAGAGAGGGCAAGTCATAGGATCTCACTACCCAGAGCGTGCTAGAATTATAATATCACTACCCAGAGAGGGCTAGAATTAGAATATCACTACCCAGAGAGGGCTAGAATTAGAATATTACTACCCAGAGAGGGCTAGAATTATAATATCACTACCCAGAGAGGGCTAGAATTAGAATATTACTACCCAGAGAGGGCTAGAATTAGAATATCACTACCCAGAGAGGGCTAGAATTATAATATCACTACCCAGAGAGGGCTAGAATTATAATATCACTACCCAGAGCGGGCTAGAATTATAATATCACTACCCAGAGAGGGCTAGAATTATAATATCACTACCCAGAGAGGGCTAGAATTAGAATATTACTACCCAGAGAGGGCTAGAATTAGAATATTACTACCCAGAGAGGGCTAGAATTAGAATATCACTACCCAGAGAGGGCTAGAATTAGAATATTACTACCCAGAGAGGGCTAGAATTAGAATATTACTACCCAGAGAGGGCTAGAATTAGAATATTACTAGCCAGAAAGGGCGAGTCACAGGATCGCACTACTCAGAGATAGTTAGACATCGGATCTCACTACCAACCCAGCGAAGAATCATCATCAGAAAGAGTACAGCTATGGGTCTTAGTAACAATCAAGAACTAAAACAGGTTGTGTCTGATCGTCAGACATGGACAACTATGACTTATGTCCTACTCGACTTAAAAGGATAATCAATCAATGAATCAAACAATGAATCAAACAATGAATCAATCAATGAATCAATCAATGAATCAATCAATGAATCAATCAATTAATCAATAAATTAATCAATAAATTAATCAATCAATGAAATCTTTGACGAACACTCAACGAGACCAAATATTTCCAGAGGCAGAGTTTAGAAGCTTCGCCATGAGAGCATGACAAAACCTCGCAGTTGAGTTCGGTGAACAAACCTAATCACATGTATGTTGTTGATATGAGACTTATCATTACATGAACTCACAGCAGATGCTACATTCTAGTGTCGACAAGGAGAGAGATAGTTGACGTCCTTTTGTTCTTTGGTCTCCTTCTTCTTCTGCTGTCACATTTCCGAGTGTTTCTGGTATTCATGTTATCCCGTTTTCCCCTCTTGTTTCTATATTACTAGCTGCTGGGTAATTCTTGTTTACATGTTTTTGTCTTGTCACGTGGTAAAATAATTTCATGCAGGTGCTTAAATCGATAAAGAAATCAATAGAAGACAAGCACAACACAAAGAAATTAAGCGCCATAAATAATATGTGACACGATACCAGCAAGGCAGTAAGATTACAATTACTGCGGACATGTATCTATATATCTTTCTTATAGCAACATATGGTTGTGAATCATGGACAATCTCGCAAATAGCGAGGAAGAAAATTGATTCTTTCAATACAAAATACAATAGAAAAATCATTAAGATACCTTGGATAATGAAAAAGAGCAATGAAGACAAATTACAGGATTAAAAAATTACAAAATCTGCCTTATAAACATCATTCTATAAAGGCAAATAAAATACTGTGGCCACGTAAAAAGACACAGCGGGTTGAGAATACCAATAATAGAAGACATGATTCCTGGCAACGCATCAGAGGCAAACCAAGAAGGGGTGATTTCAAGACGTCAAAGGGGGCCTGTAGTGAATGCAACGTTCTGTGGGATATCTGACTAGAGACAGAGATTTTTTTCAGACGAGCTGTGGTGGATGGATGCAACGTTCTGTAAATGACACGTGACCTGATGGTGGTTGAATCGACAATTTGTCATTTTGCAAACCCGGAAATCTAGGGTTCGACTCTCGAAATTGTAATAACTTCGTTTCTATCGAGGATAAAATAAATACTAAGACCCGCACACCACGTGACGACTACACTGGACAAGCGGCCGTTATTCTCCGATCCTCTTAGTCCTCATTGCAGGACCCAGAAACAGACAATGCCGTGGAGACGGTTTATTAACTTTAGTTCGTCACTTCAAATTGTATTCCTCAACGTGGCTCTTATCATGCGGCTGACACATTCATTTCTTGGTATTTATTTGATAGGTTGTAAAACGTTAAATAATAATGATAAAAAAGACATTTAAAAAATAAATAAACACAAACGTACAGACGGGTTGAGCGGCTGATGAAATAGAGGATCGCTTGCCGAAGTATAACCTGGGCTGGCAAATCTAATGATAACAAGAAAACAAACAGCACATGAACAGAAAGCTGTCCGGAACTCATAGCTGACTGTGCCAGGATCAGTAATAACAAGCATTTAAACACTCTCTCCACGTTCCCGCAGGCAAACTAGAAACAGACTAAACTAGTCTAGTACATCCATACTGCGTCGGATGTGTCGGGTCAAAAGGTGCAAGCGTAGCAGCTTATTGTAAATTACGACCCAACAACATATGCGTCCATTAAGAACGTACCACGAAAATTATTGGCCATCGGGTGAATGCACAAGAGAACACATTATTATGGTGGTGTACACTCGTCAATTATTTTGTTGATGTAGCGAGAACATTCATCAATTATTTTGTTGATGTACCGAGGACATTCATCAATTATTTTGTTGATGTAGCGAGGACATTCATCAATTATTTTGTTGATGTAGCGAGAACAATCATCAATTATTTTATAGATGTAGCGAGGACATTCATCAATTATTTTATAGATGTAGCGAGGACATTCATCAATTATTTTGTTGATGTAGCGAGGACATTCATCAATTATTTTGTTGATGTAGCGAGGACATTCATCAATTATTTTGTTGATGTAGCGAGGACATTCATCAATTATTTTGTTGATGTAGCGAGGACATTTATCAATTATTTTGTTGATGTAGCGAGAACATTCATCAATTATTTTGTTGATGTAGCGAGGACATTCATCAATTATTTTGTTGATGTTATAGCAGAACTAGACAACTATTTTGCAGAGGTTGATTCTGATCAACACTGACACAGCCATATGTTTTGTCAAATCTTTCATTCTCATTGATATATGTCACAGACCAATTGTCCCATTTTCCCTTCGTATCGATTTGTCTTACAGACCAATTATCACCTTTGTACTTTCTCATCGAATTGTCAAATTACAGCCCAATACAGTCACTTACCGTCACGTCTGGCACAAAAGAATCAAATAATAGAAATTGACTTTGAAGAAGTCCAAAGTGCAAAAAAAAAAAAAAAACTTTACATTTCCTGTCGCGACCAACACTGTATTTTGAATAGCCAAATCTCTTCGCCGGCTCGTCTAAAAAAATACTGAGTAAATAAAAATAAAGAAGTAAATAATAAATAGTAATAATAAATAATAATTAGTAATGCTAGAACTAAAAGAAGACTGTGTGGTCGAGAGCTAAGAAGTCGGCCTCTAGACAGGAAGATTACAGGTTCAAATCCCACACAATCCGTGATTTCTTCATAGCTGTGCCCTTCTCAATTCTCTGAGACCCGAAAAAAATAGCAGGAGGTCCCGTGTGAATTGGCGCACGTTATATAACCATTTGCAGTTAAAAGCTGAAAAGAATAGTTAACAAAATTGCCGTTGGCCGGGTAAAAATTATTCAGGATATATGCCCATGATGAGATGTATGTGTCAGGAGGCGCTAATGTCGCGGCTTTACGTAAAATAGCGACACAACGCAGTCAAGCCCACTTAACAGGGGAATGCTTGGAAGAAGAAAATACTAGACTAAAAATAATAGCGAGAGGGCGACCTCGACTGGTATAGATGGACGAATTGATAGAAAAGCAGTGGACTACAACACAAGACCAAGAGATCGCAAATTGTTTCTCCCCACGACTCTGAAAGATGAATGGGGTTGGAGAGAAATAAAATAGATAATAAATAATAAATAATATAATCAATGAAAGAATGCCAGAGATAATGAATGATTGAATGAATACCAATGCATGAGTTAATGGATGAATGAATGCCAATGTATGAGATAATGAATGTCAAAGCATGAGATAATTAATGAATGAATGTCAAAGCATGAGATAATGAATGATTGAATGAATAAATACCAATTATGAGATAATGAGTGAATGCCAATGCATAAGAAAATGAATGATTGAATGAATGCCATTGAATGAGATAATGAGTGAATGCGGTAATGAATGAATGTCAATGTATGAGATAATGATTGCGATAATAAATGAATGAATGAGTGTCACTGTATGAGATGATGATTGAATAAATTAAAGAATGAATGAGTGAACGATGTTATATGAGTTAAGTATGAATGAATGCCAAAGTATGAGGTAATTAATGAATGAATGAATGCCAATGTGTGTGGTAATAAATGAATGAATGTCAGTGTATTAGACAATTAATGATACGTGCATGACGTAAACGTGATCGACACTTGGCAATTATTGTATGTATACGTGCATGTGTACCACATGTGTGTATGTCTTTCCGTATGTGGGATGGGGAGCTACATTCAACCGTCGGACACTTGGAGCATACACCCTGGTTCAAAAGCTGTCATCGCCGACCCCAACCAGGAACACAATCTTACACATTTTTGAAATTCCTCAAACACCCACTCCATAATTCTTCTCTGAGCGTCTGATACCACTTAACTAAATCAGGGTCAAGGAATGTTTTAAGAGCAGGCGGTGACAGGCCTTGGACAACATGCGAAGTCCCTACACACTAGCGTCTACATTAATGTACCACGTAGACACACCGCCTGCTGATTTGAAAGAGCTTCTATTAACAGAATCTCAACTAAACCAGTTTGAAACTAGACGCTCATAATATTTGAAATTAGACACTTATTATATTCGACAATTCTCGACAATTTACATGCCCATTCTGAAGTACTGCTAATTCGAGAGATCTCTTTATTTTGAGAAGGAGTGGAAACATTCGTGTTATGTGCGTGTGACAGGACTCCCACATTGAGGCAAGCTTTGACTGTAGAAAAACGTCAGGTATGTTGGAATTACATTTATAGACAAATTGGTCTCAGGAAAATTGTTTCATTGGATCAATAATAGAAATTGTGCCTCAGGTGGGTAGTGAACAGGCCCTGTTGAGAAAAGGAAATAGGGTTCGATCCTGATCGACGACTGCTGCGTTCAGTCGTCTGTGAATGAGCTACCGTATTGGAGTAACAGTAAACAGTCAAGTACCCCCGTCACGCCAGGTGGCGTATAGGGAATATGGTGTTAGTGACCCGTCACACCAGGTGGCGTATAGGGAATATGGTGTTAGTGACCATAAATTTTACAGACTTTCTGCACATGGTTTTTTGGATAATGTGGTCGGTATTACGTCAGTGCCGCTTTACTTTCCCAGAAAAAAACCGGTACCCATTAAAGGCTGGGTGAACCGGAAGCCGTCGGTTGGGGTCGAACCCTACCTCTTGTCCTTTGTAGTTCAGTTCACTAACCACTGAGCTATCGCGGCTCCCACCGTGTTACTGGCTAATTTATCCTTCACCTCACAGACATACACATACAAGTGCCGGCGGTCGAACATATTTATGAAACAAAAAAAAAGAAAAAAAAAAGAAGGAAAGAAAAAAAGAAAAAGTAAGGGAAAAAAGAAATAAATAAAAGAAATAAATAAAAGAAAGTAAGGAAGAAAGAACGAAATAAAGAATGATGGAAGGAAGGAAGGAAGGAAGGAAGGAAGGAAGGAAGGAAGGAAGGAAGGGGAAAAAGAAGGAAGGAAAAAAACAAAGAAAAGAAGGAAAGCAAAAAATAGAGAAAGAAAGAATATTATGTTATAGATATATATACAGTCAATCTAATGATACTAGTTATTAATGTGTAACAACTTTATAATTGATAATTTCATTTGAAATTCTGTCTGCAGTAAAAACACCATGTGCATGATTGTTTGTAATAATATCACGTGAATGATTATTTTCTTGTCTTCTCAGTCACATCGCTGTATGATTGTTTCCTCCATAAGAGCATCCTGTAAATGACTGATTGTTTTCGGCAAAGACATCATGTGAATGATTGCATTGTTGGTTATAATAATATGTCGTATGTTCTCGCAATTAATACGATAACGGACAATCAAACAACGGTGACATACTCATACTTCATCATCATCCTCATCATCATCATCATCATGATCATCATCATCATCATCATCATCATCATCATCATCATCATTGAGTACCGTCTCCGCATCGAAGGTTGGCTACCATGGAGTATCATATCACTCTGTCTCTTGCTTTGATAATGCAGGTTGTCATAGGCTGAATTGTCCGTTTCATGTTACTACTCCATGTTAGTCTTGGTCTGCCTCTTTTACCTTGTATTTTCCCTTCAAAGATTACTTTTAGTAGGTTGTTGTATCTTTTAACATGCCCCAAAAAGTCTCATTTGTCTTGTTTGAATTGTGTTTAGTAGTTCTCTTTTCATTTTTAGTTGTTCAAGATTTCATCATTTGTTTTCTTTACTTTCCATCCAATTTTTCTTATTCTTCTATAAATCCACATTACTCGCGCATTAATTTCAATAATAATAATAAAAAATCCACACAGCAATACAACATTTGAGAGGGCAGTGCCTCGCAGGCACATTTGAGAGGGCAGTGCCTCGCAGGCACATTTGGGAGGGCAGTTCCTCGCAGGCACATTTGAGAGGGCAGTTCCTCGCAGGCACATTTGAGAGGGCAGTGCCTCGCAGGCACATTTGGGAGGGCAGTTCCTCGCAGGCACATTTGAGAGGGCAGTGCCTCGCAGGCACATTTGGGAGGGCAGTTCCTCGCAAGCACATTTGGGAGGGCAGTTCCTCGCAGGCACATTTGGGAGGGCAGTTCCTCGCAGGCACATTTGGGAGACGCATGAGCGTCATTGCTTTCTTCTCTAGTATCTTTCTTTCATGATTAATTAAAAGTCAGGTACCCATTTTTTGTCTCATCTGGCTTGAGTGGAAGACGAGTTTCGAACCTTGGTGTTTCCAATGAAAGGGGAGTCACTCTCATTGTGCTTACTTGGATTTGTATGAATCTTGGAGAAAGAATATGATAAGTTACCATTGAAAAGTTCACCATAATTATCATGTTTAACTAGGAGAAAGAATATGATAAGTTACCATTGAAAGGTTCACCATAATTATCATGTTTAACTAGGAGAAAGAATATGATAAGTTACCATTGAAAGGTTCATCATAATTATCATGTTTAACTAGGAGAAAGAATATGATAAGTTACCATTGAAAGGTTCACCATAATTATCATGTTTAACTAGGAGAAAGAATATGATAAGTTACCATTGAAAGGTTCACCATAATTATCATGTTTAACTAGGAGAAAGAATATGATAAGTTACCATTGAAAGGTTCACCATAATTATCATGTTTAACTTGGAGAAAGTCTGGCTCTTTTAACGATGTATTTTCTTCTTCGTTTCATTTTCTCTTACCTCTTTTCTGTTTTTTTTTTAAATTTCTTTTCTGTACCTCATATTTTTGTGTGTTTATCATATTTGTTGTATTTATATTATTTCTTTTATGTTCCTCATTCTTTTGTTCCTCATATTTCTTTTTTGTACCTCATTTTTTTTCCTCATATTTCCTTTCTCTTCCTCACCTGTGGGAGTCGCGATAGCTCAGTGGTTAGTGAACTGGACTACCACGGACAAGGGGTAGGGTTCGATCCCAACCGACGGCTTCCAGGTTCACCCAGCCTTAAATGGGTACCGGATTTTTCTGGGAAAGTAAAGCAGCACGGGCGTAATACTGACCCCATTACCCCAGAAATCATGTGCTGAAGGTCTGTAAAATATAGGGTCACCAACACCATATTTCCCTATACGCCACTTTGCGTGACGGGTGTACTTTACTTTACTTTCCTCACTTGTTCCCTTCATATTTCTTTTCTTTTCCTCATTTTTTGTTCCTCATATTTCTTTTCTGTCCCTCATTTTTTGTTTCTCACATTTCTTTTCTCTCTATCATGTTTCTTTTCTGTCTGTAAAATATACTTTCTGTTTTATATTATTTGCGTGTGTATCCTCTTCATGTATAGCTCATTACAAGGTTGACAAGCTACATCTGAAATGATCCCGGACATATATCCCCAGATTTTCTAAAAACCTGAGGTCAAATGGGATTGTGGATTGAACTTTGACTGTGGGTGTTCATGTTAAAGGTTATTGTCCTTAAAGATCCGTATAGCTGACAAGCTATATGGCTGAGATAAGTATTAGATCGCCTCTATTTCTTGTTTTGTTTCTTCAAATAAACCGTTCTGTTAATGTCTTTGTCTTTATCCACCGATGAAGACAATATAGTCGAAATGTCTGTTACTTAGTTCTGTCATGTATGCGTAACTGCAACATACAGTTTATATGTAACTATTTCCTTTATTGTTCTTCCTATGTTGAAAGTTCCCTAGACAGCTAAAAAGACCGACGAGGACATCCTCAAAGAGGCCAGCACAAAAGGAAGCTTCTACAGAAACATTAGAAAGAAACAATTGACATTTTGTCAGGTACATATTGAGAAGATGAAAGTTGGAATACTTAGTTACAACTAGCAAAATACAACGAAAGAGATATCGCGGACAACAAAGAGAGAAGAAACTAGATAGCTTGGTGTCAAGATATTCTAACGAGACTTAAAACTAAAAGTAACATGCATGGTTTCCTTGTTTGTTGTTGCTGTTATGTTGTTAGGATCATCATCACCGCACACCAGACGAACCCATAGGTGCTCCGATACCCCTCGAGGATCTCGTGAAAATCCGAGGAGAATCCTGACCCAAGTGCACGAACTCCGTAGCACGGTCTGGGATCCACGGTGTGGGTAGATTTTTGCTGATAGTTTTTCACCTAGCAGCGGCACATATTGATGACCTATTCTTTTCGATTTTAACTGTCAGGGTATTCTTAACGTGCGCGAGTGCACACGGGACATCATGTTTATTCCCCTTATCTGAGAGGGCTAGACATTGGATCTCACCACCCAAGAGAGGGCTAGACATTGGATCTCACCACCCATGAGAGGACTAGACATTAGATCTCACTACCGAAGAGAGGGTTAGACATTGGATATCACCACCCAAGAGAGGGCTAGACATTGGATCTCACCACCCAAGGGAGGGCTAGACATTGGATCTCACTACCCAAGAGAGGGCTAGACATTGGATCTCACCACCCAAGATAAGGCTAGACATTGGATCTCACCACCCAAGAGAGGGCTAGACATTAGATCTCACCACCCAAGAGAGGGCTAGACATTGGATCTCACCACCCAAGAGAGGGCTAGACATTGGATCTCACTACCCAAGAGAGGGCAAGACATTGGATCTCACTACCCAAGAGATCGGGAGGGGGTAACGTCATAAAGCAACTACGGATTAATTGTTCCTATATTTGAAGGTTTCCTTACGTTGTGTAACCACCACGACACACACACAACGACACTTAAACTCACACAGCTAATTTTCACTTTCCAATTTAAAAAAAAATCAAGACATCAACAGAGCCAAGGAAGCAAAACGAGCGCGAGAAACAAGATAAACAGAATGTACTTTAAAAATAGGAATCATTCATTGTGGGTTGACACGATGTGACGACGCATTTCAAAGAAATGTTTGATGACGAAAACAAAACCAGACATCATTATGAAATGACAATCGTAAGGTTCAATCAATCATCTTGATGTTATGTGAGGCCGTAAATCAAGCCAACACACGTTTGATTGCTTCTACAGAAGCCTGGCTTGTAATCTGGGAGGGTAGATATCTCCACTGCTGAAAGAGGCCTCGTGTGAGTCATGATGAAACCCTCGCAACGTCGATCATTTTATAGAACATTATGAAGTACAGTGCTTGCTGGCGTAGGCTATCATGTCGCTCCACAACTTGTTATCTCTACAACAGCTTATTTATGCTGTTGTCTTCCTACTACTGCGCTTGCTTCCTAATCAGAAGGGTCCTAGTTCAATCCCTGCGGATTTGTTTTTTGGACCGACAAGGCTCCAGGATTCCAGCGATTTTTTGAAAGTAAAAACGGCCTGGTGTAATGCCTACCACAACACCAACAAACATGTCGTGGTCATAGAAAAATATGGTCACTAATATCATAATCCTCACACGCCTAGCAGGGCAGGGGAGGGAACCTTTAGTTGACTGTAATTCCTAGTAAGTGATGCCCTTCAATTGTCTGATGTGTGTTTTCTCTTGTTCCCTTTACTTCTCAAAGTCGATGCTGTGGATGGTCTAAACTCACGTCACTCCATCGGATCAAAGAGATGGGAGTTAAGATGGGCACAGTCAGAAACGAGAAACTTAGTCGGCGTGTAAGAAGACTTATCAACCAACACAGAACTGGAGTCGTCAGTCGCTGGACACTGCGGGACTTGCTGAGGAGGGGATCTGAGCACTTATGGACATGTTCGGAGTGCAATGATGATGACCCGCAAATAACTCAATACCTCTTTACTTCTTCTACCTTCGATGTATCCACATGCTCCCTTCTCATAATATTGCCACACATATTTTCTCACCACGCCACAAGTCGCCGACACCTACGTCGTTATTTGTTACTAAACTTTCACTTAACAATTACTCTTCGTCCTTGAGCCTTTTTCAAAAGCATTACATGGAGGTAGTTTGCGCTGTGAAGATGTTTACGACTGACGCACGCTTCCAACTCAAACCATCTGACTTCTCGACATTTCTTGACGATTGCTTGCTGTATTGCCAGCTTGGCCTCACTAGGTAATTTATTCCCAGGACAATTCCGTGCAGGCTGGTCTAGACCATGGGTTCTCAACATGTTATGCCCACAGGCCCACTGGACATTTTACAAAGAACCGCGAGCGCCAGTGTACCGATTTATTGTTATCTCTTTCAGTACAGAAGGTTGTTATCAGTACAACGGAAAAGATTTCAGACACAACATTTGTCATCCATTTAAATATCGATGTACATATTTATATTTATCTAATACATATCATCATCATCATCATCATCATCATCATCAAATACCGGGCCTGCTGGTGTAGGTGTCATGTCTCTCCACAACTTTCGATCTCGAGAGTTATTTATCCTTTCTGTTGTTGACCTTCTGCCAAGCCATTCTCTTAAGCTGTCTGTTATCTTTTCTCTTTGCTTCTCTCTATTTCTTCGTCCTTCAATTTTCCCAGTTGTCACAATATATTCCAGTTGATCTCTTCTAATTACACGGCCAAAAAAATATGATTGTTTCTTCCTAATATTGGAAATTAGCTCTCTTTTTTTGCTTTGGCCTCTTTCAGAAGGTTTTCATTACTCTTCTTAGCTGTCCATGGTGTTCTCAACATTCTTCTGTAAAACCCTACCTCTTGATTGTAGGAAGTGGTAACAAATAATAGCTGCTAGCAGCCTGGACGGTGCGCTCACAGTCTGTCAGTGATGGTAATGCCACATGATGTGCCATATCCAAGTGGTAACAAATAATAGCTGCTAACAGCCTGGACGGTATGTCAGTGATGGTAATGCCACATGATGTGCCATATCCAAGTGGTAACAAATAATAGCTGCTAACAGTCTGGGCGGTATGTCAGTGATGGTAATGCCACATGATGTGCCATATCCAAGTGGTAACAAATAATAGCTGCTAACAGTCTGGGCGGTATGTCAGTGATGGTAATGCCACATGATGTGCCATATCCAAATGGTGTCAACAAATAACATAGTGGTAATGGGTCTTTGAAAAATGAAGGTGATGTAGTCAGGCTAGATGATTTCTGGTTAATGTAATGGAGGTGATATGATCAATATAGATCAACTCTGGTTAATGTAATGGAAGTTAAATGGCCAGCATTCATCATCTCTGGTTAAATTAATAGAGATGATATGATCAATCTAGACGAGCTCTGGTTAATGTAATGGAGGTAATACGGCCAATATAGATCATCACTGGTTAATGTAATGGAGGTAATGCGGCCAATATAGATCATCTCTGGTTATTAACGGGGAGCCGCGATAGCTCAGTGGTTAGTGAACTGGACTACAAAGGACAAGAGGTAGAGTTCGATCCCAACCGACGGCTCCGGTTCACCCAGCCTTTATTATAAATCATGTGCCGAAGGTCTGTAAAATTCATGGTCACTAACACCATATTCTCTATACGTCACTTGGCGTGACGGAGGTATTTACTTGATGATGATAGGACATGAAGGGGTTGATACTGTTGTTGAGGGTGGCACATGATGATGATAGGACATGAAGGGTGATGTTGAGGCACAAGATGATGATAGGCCATGAGGGGTTGATACTTTGTGTGGCACAAGATGATGATAGGCCATGAAGGGGTTGATACTATTATATTGATATTTTTTTTACTGGTTATTAATGTGTGTGATAACTCATATTTTAACGGCTATGAATGTGATGCGGTTCGTGTAGATTTTCTCTCTATTTTTGTTAATAGAGCAATGCAAGTCAAGTACACATTTACAGAAACATTAATAAAATAACGCATTTGAACTCTCCATCTTTACGTTGAGAAGTTAAAAGGAAACAAAAAAAGCCTTTGACGTGCGCATTACATAGTATTTAGAACATCGTTTGTATTGGTAATTCGGATAATTCCACTTGCACGGGCGGTTGAGCAATTATGGATTTTAATTCGTTTGCAGTGATACCGATGCCTTCCATAACCAATAACCAATTGTATTGGTCTCAACGCTGTTAATGTCTAGTCTCAACGGCTGTTCTGTAGATTACAAGGTAAATAAGATCATTATATGTGTGTTTTGAAATGGAATACGCGCAAGTGGTGTAAGTAATGTTTGTTTTCAATCTCGGGTTTAGAAATTGAAATAATGAGAAGAAATGCGACAGAAAATGACAATCACTAAGCAATGTGCAAGGGAAGTGACTCTTAACCTTCTCTTTACTACGGGTCGCAAGAGAGGAAACTGCGATATCTGGGGGTCTATGGATCCCATGAGAGGAGATTGCGATATCTGGGGATCTACGGATCCCAGGTTGTGGATTAAATTAGAGGCTAAAGGTAAAGAGCGTCAAGTAGTATTGTCTTAAGGGAGTGAGGTATTAAACTTCACTTTTCTAGGTCCGCAGTATTTGGTTACGAGGGGCTAGTGCTCAGGGCCTGTTTTATGCCTACGCTAAATAGGTAACAGCTTAAATCCTCACAGTCCAAGGGGGTTTCACATGATCTGATATTGTCATCTATGATGTCATCATTGACATACCTGGGAACAACCTCATGTGGTAGATGCACCACAGATGTGAGATTCAGGAAAATGAATGATGGAAGAAGTAGAAAGAACAGTGCGAATGAAACGAAGAAGTAGAAAGAACAGTGCGAATGAAACGAAGAAGTAGAAAGAACAGTGCGAATGAAACGAAGAAGTAGAAAGAACAGTGCGAATGAAACGAAGAAGTAGAAAGAACAGTGCGAATGAAACGAAGAAGAAGAATCAAATGAAATATCGCCGGATTCACAACATCAATATGAAATCGCTAGACCTCTGTGATAGATGTATGACTTAACTGTAGACATGAAGTCGGGTACGTTGCCTGATCAACCAGTTTCTGTGTTCATAGATTAAGTTTGGTAAAGAAAACGTAGATTTGGAGTAGTGCTGCCCATACTTACTCAAATTCTATATCAGGCCAAGTGGAACAATATTAAAACAGGTCAATAAATGTAAATATATGTGAAAAATGTTAACCTCAGATGGCAGATGTACAACAGATGTGAGATGTTTTTTTTTATTTCTGTGGTGCATCTTTCATCTCATGTTATTATTGTGCCCACGTATTTAACTCGTTGTACTTGTTTCAGATTTGTTCTGTTTATTTTTATGCTGCATGATGGTGGTGATTGTTTCTTTGATATATAACCATTACTTCTGTTTTTTTACTATTCAGACTGAGACCTTTCTTGTTGCTTTTATTTACTATTGCGTCTGTCATTCCTTGTAGTTTATTCTCTGACTCTGCTATTAAGAAGACTTTGTCATTCGCAAATCGCAGATTGTTGTGACCGTTGACTTCAATTTATTTTGTGTCTTCTGTTGATGTCAGAACCTACCCAAATCTCGTGAACCGAAGATTTTTAGTTTCATTGGCAGGAATCATCTGGAATTGAACACACGACCACTTCATCGACCAACCAAAGCGCTTCCTTCTCCGTACCTGGTGTTTGTAACGGTGAACATACAAAGAAAAGCCCAGGAATTCCTGACAGAGATCCCCAACAACAGGCTAACACAACTTGGAGGGAACACCCTGAGTTGACAGAGAACAAGCACGATTTCGGAAACGTCTGAAACTCACTGAAGCAGATAAATTATACTTAGTCAACGGCGTTACTAGAAAATGTTAGCTAGAAATATTTTATTGAATTATTTGAATTCTTTGTGATCTATTTATGTAAGCATACACAGACACATAGAACGCTCCATGTTTGTGGTTGTGTGGTCCACATGTGTGTGGTTGTGTGGTCCACATGTGTGTGGTGAGACTAGTCAATGTACACAAGATTTGGTTGGCAAAAACCTTCATGCTTCTCTCCCCTGAAGCAATAAAGCATTTCTCACGGAGATAAAGCGCGCTTTCAACAGGAACCAGGAGCGATAAACGGGGGGAACAACCGTTTCGGTTGTTGTAACAAGGACAATTAGAAGCACTGTTAAGACGGGAGACAATTATATATTGCTTCCAATCATAATAGAGAACCACAGAAAGATGACGTAACTGTGTAGCTCCTTTAAGGTTGAGACAATTTACGAGGTCAATATTTTTGTTCTTTATTGATCCCTCGACCCGAGATGTCGCACTCTTAACTCTGTTTATTGCGCTGTAATTTTGGGATGTTGTTGATGTCTCTGACCACCCATGTTATGCTTCATTGTTTAGTACGTAGGGGCCGCTTACATTTATCAAACATTTAATTTATTGAAGTCATACTCTTATCAACACGGAGGTCAGACATGATTTATAAATGCCGCAAAATTCACTTCTTTTACAATGCAATTATAGGGCGAGATTTGTTTCTTTCACGTGACAGTTTATATGCCGCAAAATTAACTCCTTTCATATTTATGCAATTCTTTTAGAAAACGAGATAAGACATAACAATATAAATTGCTGAACAAACTTATCGTGTAATATTGAGACACACTGCTGAAGAAACGAGGTGGGCAGATAAGTAATACATTTATCAAGAAACGAGGTGGGCAGATAAGTAATACATTTATCAAGAAACGAGGTGGGCAGATAAGTAATACATTTAATAAGAAAGGAGGTGGGTGGTAAGAAATGAAGTTATGAAGAAACGAGGTGGAAAATAAGATATACAAATCTGAAGAAACGAGGTGGGAAAGAAGATATACATATTTTAAGAAACGAGGTGGGAAATAAGATATACATATCTGAAGAAACGAGGTGGGAAATAAGATATACATATCTGAAGAAACGAGGTAGGAAATCTTTGAGAGAGATTAGAGGAATAGATCTCTAGTGAGATTAGCTCAATATAAGGAAGAATATTAGAACAATGGATCTATGCACATTATACCAGTGAATCCAGGAAGATTAAGATTGCATTTACCGATACACCTGGCGACCTCTTCCATGTCTTTACATTTATGGAATCATCCCACAGTAGTATCTGAGCAGATGTTTTATCATAACGTTTTTTTATCATAAACTTTTAATGTATAACAATTCCCCCATAAACACATTTTTGGGGTCTAAGTTCCATGCTTGCTCTATCTGTGAAAAGAACGAAATTCGTACAGAAATTAAGGAGCCTAGAATAATGTACTTTAGAGTAAATTACACTTAAAGGAGCCTAGAATTATGTACTGTAGAGAACAGTACTCTTAAGGAAGTCTAGAATAATTTAAGAGGAAAGTACACTTAGGAAGTCTAGAATAATTTAAGAGAAAAGTACATTTAAGGGAGTCTAAACTAATTTAAGAGGAAAGTACATTTAAGGGAGTCTAAACTAATTTAAGAGGAAAGTACATTTAAGGGAGTCTAAACTAATTTAAGAGGAAAGTACATTTAAGGGAGTCTAAACTAATTTAAGAGGAAAGCACATTTAAGGGAGTCTAGAATAATTGAAGAGGAAAGTACACTTAAGTGAGTCTAGAATAATTTATGAGTACCGTACACTAAAGGGAGTGTAGAATAATTTACTTTCGAGTAAAGTATACTTAAGGAAGTCTAGAATAATACACTTTAGAAAATAATGCACTTAAGGGAGCTTAGAAAAAGGTTCTTTAGGGAGTAAATCACTTAAGGGAGCCTAGAATAAGATATTTTATGGAGTAATATTCTTAAGGTAGCCTATAATAAAGTACTTTAGGGAATAACATACTTAAGGGAGCCTAAAATATTGGCCTAACATCATCAAGCGCTATACATAAAAAACAAAATATGATGATCATTTTCAGGAGGACGTGAACTTCCGGTATATGGTGGATAAGCGGCAGGAACCATTGAAGGCTATGCATGAAAAGTGTTCCTTGTTGCAGTTTCCTCATATTCTAAGTCCGGCTTGTTGCAGGAGCTACTGAGTTAGGTCCTCTGTGCACACCGTGAGCTGTGTGTCTCATCCGTTTTTATCACGTCTCGATATTCCAATTGTTTACGATGAGTGATGATATCGTATGACAGGGAATAGTTGGCTGTGTTCACTTTCTGCGCGACTTCGCCTTATGTCTTTTGGCGTGTACTGAGACTGCTGCGATGGGGACTACAGCTACCTTTCTTTGTTTGGGAGATGAGATATTAATTCGGATGATTCCACTGGCACGGGCGGTTGAGCAATTATGGATTTTAATTCGTTTGCAGTGATACCGGGCCTTCCATAACCAAAACTAAACCAAAACGTAAGGAACCCTCAAATAATGTACTTTGGGGAGTAATGCACTTAAAAGGAGCCTACACGACTGTACTTTAGAGAGTAATGCACTGAAGGGAGCCTACACGGCTGTACTTTAGGTAGCTTTATATAATTCAGACAGTCACAGTGAAACCATCTAAATAAACTAACAACTTTTCTGAACCTAACAAAACGCAACTAGTTCGGAATGCCCAGAAAATAACTCACATTTTTACAGGAGAAATGTTCGCATCTCTCTTATCACACACTTGTCACCGCTAAAGCATGTTATCTTTGGCGTGTTCCCTTCAAGGATAAATGATAAACACCAATTATGTTATGACCACTCGTTTAACGCTTGGTTCGAGGCTGTTTAACATTAATCGTAAGCCACAGAGTGTTTGATAACACTATTATAGAAAAGCTTCCAAATAACCACTTTATAAAAAGCTTCAAAATAACCACTTTATGAACAGCTTCCAAAAAACCATTTTATTGAACATTTGTATAAGGAAATTTGTGTAAATCCCCAACGTGTGATGTTAAGTTAAGCCCTTAACTTACGGCTGACTCAGCAGGTCGGTAAGGGATAAATGTTTGATGCTCAGAGAAATACACAGAAGATGGAGATAGATAAATATAAAGTAGCAACCATCAATATATGAGAAATAATTTATCCCAACGTTGTACTACCAATGTCAGTCCTGGACCCTAGATACAAGAAAAATAAGAAAAATAACCTCTATTGAGATGAAATGTGTTAGACGAATGACAGGAAACAGTCTGAGAGATAAGATGAGAAATGAAGAACTGAGAAAAAAGCCAGGAATAGCGCCCGCCATAGAATATATAAAGAAACAACAGATACAATTGTTTGGCCACGTTACAAGAGAGAAAGATCAAAACACAAGGCAACGAGCCTTCAATATACGTTGCGAGAATACCAGACCCAAGGGTCGACCACGAAAAAGATAAGATTGACGGAATATTAGAAGCACCAGGAAATATAAAAAGAGCAAAGGCGAACAGAAAAGTAAAAGACCGCAAATTATATCTCCCATCTACGCTGAAAGGCAAATGTGGAAGGAAAGAAGAAGTATAAGGGACATTCTTCAGCGTTTTACAAAACCTCACTGTTAAGTTAGGAAGGCCAGTCAACTGAATGTATGTAAGACTTCGGATGGGATCTATTACACAGGTGTGTCATTCAAAGATAAGGAAAGGTTACAGAAAGGCAAATATTAAAAGAACAAAGGTTACAGAAAGCCAAATATTAAAAGAACAAAGGTTACAGAAAGGCAAATATTAAAAGAACAATTTCGAGTACTCATCATCATCATGTGCCAAACCGGTTGGCCGATGATCTCCCTCCACAATCTTCTATTCACAGTGCATCGTATCAATTCTGTTGTTGACTGTTTCTCATGCCATGACACCAAGCTATCTAGTATTTTCTATCTTTGTCGTCCGCGATCTATCTTTCCCTGCATTTTTGCCAGCTGTAACAAAGTATTCTTACTTTTCTCTTGTCATGATGTGCCTAAAAAATGTCAATTATTTATATCTGATGTTATTAGGAGCTCCCTTTTTGTGTTGGCCTCTTTGAGAATTTCTTCGTTTGTCTATTTAGCTGTTCAGGGAAATGTCAACATTCTTCTGAGAAATCCCATCTCTGCGGCCTCTAACCGTCTTTTCATTTGTTTGTCTACTGTTCATGATTCGCTACCATAGGTCAGAAATGGCTCTATATAGCACCGATGAACTCTCTTTCTCACTTCAATTAACATAGACTTGTTGCACTGGACGTTTTTCATGTAGCAGATGAAAGAAAAAAAAAACATAAGACAAGTGGTATGGTCACAGCCAGACGTAGATGATGGACATCACAAAATTAAACGACGTTGTGACTTAACCAGCCTCCAGCTGGAACAATGGCCAGCACATACTAACATGAACAACTTGGCAGCAACACAAACATTGGATGACAGCGCTATTGTTCTAGTCAAGGGATAAAAGCATAACAATGTATACACGTACACAACTATGAGAAGCTGCTGTAAAGCTGATGATAAAGGTGACATTTTAAAAAAATCGGTATGGACCTGTTGAAGGCCTAATAAGCCGCAACGTACTTTTAATTTTGTATTGTCCATCACCTACATCACTTTTTTCCACGTACAAGCCAGAAATGTTATGTAGAGCCAGTCTTAACATATGGATGTCAATCATGGACAATATAACAATAGACAAGAAAATCACTGGAGGATTTATAAATGTGGTTTTACAGAAGAATGTTGAGAATACCATGGACAACTGAGAAGAGTAATGAAAATGTTCTGAAAGAGGTCAAAGCAAAAAGAGAGGTAATTTCCAATATTAGGAAGAAACAATCATCATTTTTTGGCTATGTAATGAGAAGAGAACAGCTGGAATATATTGTAACAACTGGAGAAATTGAAGGACGAAGAATAAGAGGAAAGCAAAGAGAAAAAATACGAGACAGCTTAAGAGAAAGGCTTGGCAGAAGGTCAACAACAGAAATGATAAATAACTGCCGAGATCGAAAGTTGTGGAGAGACATGATCACCTATGCCAGCGGCCCGGTACTTGATGATGATGAGTAGCAGTAGTAGTAGTAGTAGTAGCAGCAGGAGTAGTAGCAGCAGCAGTAGTAGTAGTAGTAACAGGAGTAGTAGTAGTAGTAGTAGTAGTAGTAGCAGTAGTAGTAGCAGGAGTAGCAGTAGTAGTAGTAGCAGTAGTAGTAGTAGTAACAGGAGTAGTAGTAGTAGTAGTAGTAGTAGTAGTAGTAGCAGCAGCAGTAGTAGTAGTAGTAGCAGTAGTAGTAGTAGTAACAGGAGTAGTAGTAGTAGTAGTAGCAGCAGCAGCAGGAGTAGTAGTAGTAGTAGCAGGAGTAATAGTTGTAGTAGTAGTAGTAGCAGGAGTAGCAGTAGTAGTAGTAGCAGCAGTAGTAATAGTAGTAGCAGCAGTAGTAGTAGTAGTAGTAGTAACAGGAGTAGTAGTAGTAGTAGTAGCAGCAGCAGCAGCAGGAGTAGTGGTAGCAGCAGCAGGAGTAGTAGTAGTAGTAGCAGCAGCAGGAGTAGGAGTAGTAGTAGTAGTAGCAGCAGCAGCAGGAGTAGTAGCAGTAGTAGCAGTAGTAGTAATAGTAGTAGTCGCAGCAGGATTAGTAGTAGTAGCAGCAGGAGTAGTAGTAGTAGTAGTAGTAATAACAGTAGCAGGAGTATAAGTAGCAGTAGTAGCAGGAGTAGAAGTAGCCGTATTAGCAGGATTAGTAGTAGTAGTAGCAGGAGTAGCAGTAGTAGTAGTAGCAGCAGCAGTAGGAGTAGTAGTAGCAATAGCAGGAGTAGTAGTAGTAGTAGTAGTAGTAGTAGCAGTAGCAGGAGTAGTAGTAGTAGTAGTAGTAGCAATAGCAGGAGTAGTAGTAGTAGTAGTAGTAGTAGCAGCAGTAGCAGCAGGAGTAGTAGTAGTAGTAGTAGTAGTAGTATTAGTAGCAGGAGTAGTAGTAGTAGTAGTAGCAGTAGCAGGAGTAGTAGTAGTAGTAGTAGTAGCAGCAGTAGTAGTAGTAGTAGTAGTAGCAGCAGCAGCAGGAGTAGTAGTAGTAGTAGTAGTAGTAGTAGTAGCAGCAGCAGGAGTAGTAGTAGTAGTAGTAGTAGCAGCAGCAGGAGTAGTAGTAGTAGTAGTAGCAGCAGCAGCAGCAGGAGTAGTAGTAGTAGTAGCAGTAGCAGTAGCAGGAGTAGTAGTAGTAGTAGTAGATGACGAAGATGATTATATCGCTGACGACGGTAGATGAGAAATAGGCAATGGAAACGAAAGTATTTGATTTCAAGGTTCAATGTAGCAACGCTACACAACACTTCTACGAAGAAATGTAAAAAAAAAAAAAAATAATAATAATAGAGAACGGGGAGATATAAAAATAAAAAGAACGAGGTATCTAAATTGTCCTCAGCTGTGCTTAAGGACACGGACAACGTTTTCCCAACATCTGGTTTTCCAGGAATCGATTTTTTAAAATGTATTTATTTATGGAAGTAGAAAGAGCTAGTCAGCCATTGGACGGTGTTATAGCGTGAGATCGTGTAAACTCTTGTGCCAGATTTCAGTAAACATTCCAGCTCAACATTACATTTGGTTAAATTTGCTGTAAATATCACCATCATCGTGTGTCTTCTCTTTCTGTGGCCAGGTTGACGTTCGAATTTAACATTGGCTTTCACAGGATTCTGCTTCTTTTGTTCTTAAGTTTTACTGTTGTTAACCGTTTGTTACAGACGTGATTGCAAAGTAAGTTTACAGGGAACTTGTAAAATAAACACACAATGGTATCAAGCAGTGAAACTGGTAGAGAGACGAGATAAACTGTGACGCTTCAGCAACAGCCTTCAACAGATACAATACAACAAATAGTCCAGGAACAAGCGGCTCTAAAGCAACAACAAATAGTCCAGGAACAAGCGGCTCTAAAGCAACAACAAATAGTCCAGGAACAAGCGGCTCTAAAGCAACAACAAATAGTCCAGGAACAAGCGGCTCTAAAGCAACAACAAATAGTCCAGGAACAAGCGGCTCTAAAGCAACAACAAATATAAACACGAAAGTCGGAAGCCACTTTCAATGAATTTGATCTGCTGTTTCATTTGTGAAAATATTACTCTTCTGTTGTTGATGTGTTCTTTTGTTGTTGTGTTTTATTTGTTAGCTGCTAATGACATGTCCTTCTATATTTTTTATGTGTGTTTGATTAATACATCATCCGCTCTTATAAGGAAGGAAGGAAGGAAGGGAGGAAGGGAGGAAGGAAGGAAGGAGGGAAGGGAGGAAGGAAGGGAGGAAGGAAGGAAGCGGGGATCAATGAGAAGTAAAGAAATGAGAAAACCTTAAGTAAACTCCCTGACAGATCTACGTGGGATGCCTAAGGACAAAAAGGGTACAATGACTACATTATGGCTCATATTTTTTTATGGTTCCAATCGATATATTAGCTAACGGCATGGTCAGTGCCACACCAGAGCGCCATACTTTACTTTATGAAAACTCTGGTACCAGTTTTAAGAGGCTGCCTGGACCCCCTGAGTTAGTGTCGGTTCATTTAACAAACAACCTTGTTTGTTAGCGGATCACTTCAGAGAGTGTCGGTTCATGTAACAAACAACCTTGTTTGATAGCGAATCACTTCAGAGAGTGTCGGTTCATGTAACAAACAACCTTGTTTGATATCGGATCACTTCAGAGAGTGTCGGTTCATGTAACAAACAACCTTGTTTGATATCGGATCACTTCAGAGAGTGTCGGTTCATGTAACAAACAACCTTGTTTGATAGAGGATCACTTCAGAGAGTGTCGCTTCATGTAACAAACAACCTTGTTTGATAGCGGATCACTTCAGAGGAAGGGTTACAGCACTCGAGAAACATTCATCAAAATCAACAACAGAAGAAAAAAAAAACAGAACAGACATCTAGAAGCAGGATCGAACCCTTACTCCACGACACAGCACCTTGCCAGGAGAAACCCACGCTAGACCACACGGCCAACTTCTCCGATCCTGCATTGCACTGTCTCTTCTTCTTTGTTTTTTTTTTTTATCTCCGTTCTTGATTATTTCTGAATTGTTTTCCCGAGTGGTGTAGACATAAATTTTCCCCTGAAATGATTGGCTGACCCATCGCCTTGGAAGTTTCCCTCCATAAAAATATTTATTTAATTTTGTTTGTCTCCAAACTTGTTTTATACTGATAGGCCAGCTAATTTGTTCGATATATTTGTGTTAGATATTGCAAGACTGCTGACAACTGCAGCCACGAATTGATTATAATCTGTGTCAAAACTCATGCCCCCCCCCCTCTCCAAAATGCTAGAATTTAATAACCGTTTGGTTTTCTTCTTTCTGTTTCCTTCTCTTTCTCGCTGGTACCGAAAAGGTGTCGTGGTTATACCACTTGTCGTTCAACTAGAACCGGTTCAGAAACCGGCGACTCAAACACCTCTTGGTGACAGAAGAAAGACAAAGTTAAAACCGTTTGGTTTGAACCGTTGAAATGTTGTCTTTCAACTGTTAATTGTTTTGGAGTTATATATATATATATATATATATATATATTTAAAAAGCATTGGGAGCAAACAAATGGTTTTTATTTGCGGTATGTATATAAAAACACAAATAATTTTACTAGTGTAAAGAAAATAATAGAATCTTTACAGCTTCAACATGTCAATATTACAGGGACGTTTATAAAAAGCGTAATTTGTGTTCAAATTATGACTTCTGTTGAACAAAGTGGTGCAAGCTTAGCGTCCGTTACTTTGACTTATAGAAAGTCTACAAACTGTTCAATTGCTGTAAAACATATATTTTTAGGGACACAACTAAAAAAAAGTAACGAGCCCTGTCACACCAAGTGGCGTATATGGTGTTAGTGACCATCATTTTTATAGACCTTCGACACTTGATTTTTAGGGTAATGTGGTAGGTATTATGCCCGTGCCGCTTTACTTTCCCAGAACAAATCCGGTACCCATTTAAGGCTGGGTGAAACTGGAAGCTGTCGATCAGGATCGAACCCGGCCTTCTTGTCCTTTGTAATCCAATAACTAACCACTGAACTATCGCGGGTCCCAGGGACACAAAAGTTACTACAAAAATTCAAAGAAAATGGCAGATTTAAGTGAACCGTATTATTTGCATTATTTTAAATTGAAAAATGTAAGCCTACATGCAAAAATCCGTGGTAATCAGTCAGGAATTTTCGAAAAAATTATGAACGGAGTATAGCATAATTCCCATGTCACGTAGACAGGAGTCAGAACAAACCTGTTCTTTATTTCTGCGCTATAACCTCCACTTCCTTTCATTTCAAAGCGCGCAGATTTGGTTCGGAATAAATCACACAGGCCCCCACTGCAGTTCACTTTTTTTAAAATAACCCTACATCAGTGCTACTGTTTATATCTGCCGCCTATGACAAAATGGTTAAAGATGAAAAACTCGTAATACTGTCAGCGCAGTAGAAATTGCTGACGATGGAAGCAACGAGTAACGACAGAAGAAAGACAAACGCCTGATTCAAAGCCAACATACTTTTCTCCTGATCGCTTTTTAATCTGATACAAGCAAAGACGCGGTTTTTATTTGGTCTCGTGGAGAGTTGCAATTTAGTTGAAACTGGAAACTGCAGAGCTGTAAATGGAGGTGGCAGAATTCAGGGTAGTTGTAGTTTGTGAATGAGTGCTTGAGAACGAAGGTTCGCGCGAGAGGATGGCAAACAAATAAAAGGTACACAGGCTGCTTCTATCAGCATAAATGAGACATTTTAGAGCTAGTTAATTTTTTTTTCTTCCAGTATCATGTTTGCTGGTGTATGTGATCATGTCTCTGCATATCGTTCTGTGTCTGCCGTTGTTTATTTAACCAGTTGTTGACTTTCTACCGTGCTATCTCTTAATCTGTGTGGTAAAGTTTCCTTCTGCTACCATCCTCAGTTTTTCCAGTTATCACAATACATTCCGGAATTCATATTTTCATCATATCGCGATTACTAGTAGTGACTGCTTTCTTTTGATGTTAACTTAATCTTTGCCATGACCCCGTTAACAACATCCCCATGTGTGCACAGGACCGGAAATGTGTGCAACTTCGCGCAGAGCAATCTGCTCATAAGATAAAGGAGAAAAAAGAAACATACGCTTATTTTAGGTGTCTGCGGTACCTGTTTTTGGTATGTGGTGGAAGGACACGGGTGGCAGGGTGGAGACAAGGTAATTGTACCCACCAAAACAGTAGCTGTTGCTTTGAGGCATTGTGAAACAACATCCATATTTTAACATCTTATTGAGTTATTTGCGAGTCATCAACATTGAGTTATTGAGTTATTTGCGAGTCATCAACATTGAGTTATTGAGTTATTTGCGAGTCATCAACATTGAGTTATTGAGTTATTTGCGAGTCATCAACATTGAGTTATTGAGTTATTTGCGAGTCATCAACATTGAGTTATTGAGTTATTTGCGAGTCATCAACATTGAGTTATTGAGTTATTTGCGAGTCATCAACATTGAGTTATTGAGTTATTTGCGAGTAATCAACATTGAGTTATTGAGTTATTTGCGAGTCATCATCATTGAACTCCGAACACGTCCATAGGTGCTCAGATCCTCTCCTCAGCAATTCCCTCAGTGTCCAGCGACTGACGATTCCAGTTCTATGTTGGTTGATAAGTCTTCTTACACGGCCACTAAGTTTCTCGTTTCTGGCAGTGTCCAGCGACTGACGACTCCAGTTCTATGTTGGTTGATAAGTCTTCTTACACGGCCACTAAGTTTCTCGTTTCTGGCAGTGTCCAGCGACTGACGACTCCAGTTCTATGTTGGTTGATAAGTCTTCTTACACGGCCACTAAGTTTCTTGTTTCTGGCAGTGTCCAGCGACTGACGACTCCAGTTCTATGTTGGTTGATAAGTCTTCTTACACGGCCACTAAGTTTCTTGTTTCTGGCAGTGTCCAGCGACTGACGACTCCAGTTCTATGTTGGTTGATAAGTCTTCTTACACGGCCACTAAGTTTCTCGTTTCTGGCAGTGTCCAGCGACTGACGACTCCAGTTCTATGTTGGTTGATAAGTCTTCTTACACGGCCACTAAGTTTCTCGTTTCTGGCAGTGTCCAGCGACTGACGACTCCAGTTCTATGTTGGTTGATAAGTCTTCTTACACGCCCACTAAGTTTCTCGTTTCTGGCTGTGCCCATCTTAACTCCCATCGCTTTCATCCGAAGGAGTAACGAGGACTCATGGCTATGCCATGGTTGTACCGTGGCTGTGCCATGGTTGTACCGTGTGGGTACACCTGAGTCTAGAACATCCACAGCCATCGACTTTCAGCGACAAAATTGTTTAATGTATGTTTCTCTACCTGTCTGCCTGCCTGTTTGTCTATCTGTCTGTCTATTTTCATACTAAGCCAAAGAAACAAATAGGGCAGGAATTCTAGACTATGTCAGACGATATGTGCTAGTAAATGTCAGTCTTTGCACAAGATCCACATTGTGCCCACACAATCCTTGTTCAGGGCAACCCTCTCAACGTTGGTAGAGGTGATGGAGTGCCAGCCCTGTTATTGCCCTTCGCCAATGTTATTTTTGTTTTGTCTCTGGACCAGACTCTTTGTCTATCATTGTGACCGGCTTTTTGTGTGGCTAATACAAAGTGTGGGGGAAAAACTCCGACTCAAACACCTCGCGACTGCACTGGGCGTGCAGCCTTGATTCTTCAGCCACATAATTTCCTATACCCACCCCCTTTTCCCGCAAACGACGAAAGCGATACGTGGAATAATTGCTACAACGGAATACTTTTTTTCAAATGAAAGTCAACGATATTACTGGTGAATACATATGACAATTGTTTGTAAACATATTGTATGGGAGGTTGTTTATAAACACATTTGGTAGGCGGGTATTTTGTAAATAAGTAAACACATATGGTATGTATATTTCAACTGCAAAAGACAACGGAGCAGGACGATTCAATTTTTGCGACACACAAAAACCCCCAAAAAAATAAAAACCAACGTTCAACCAAGCGGTCTTTCATCTTGGACGAAAAGAAACAAAAGAGAAAAGAAACAAAACAGAAAAGAAACAAAACAGAAAAGAAACAAAGAGAAAGAAACAAAACAGAAAAGAAACAAAACAGAAAGAAACAAAAGAGAAAAGAAACAAAAGAGAAAAGAAATCTTTAAAAAATTAGAATAACTTATTGAACAGCGGCCGTAGCGTCTGTCGCCATCAAGTTGACACAAAGTGAGACGACGTTTAGCAAAAGAAGACCGAAGAAGAATGAATAGATAAGAAGTCATCTATGATTCTGAGTACGGCCAAGATTTGAGGTTGACTGGTTAGAATGAGAACAGTTCTACGAGAAGAAGAGTGGAACGAGAGGATGGGAGCATCTCCCTGCAAGTAGGGAGAACAATCGTAATGCTGACTGTAGGACGTGTCTAGCGTACAAGCAATTAGGAAAGAAAACGAGGTACAAGTACAAGATAAAATAAATAATCTCTATCGCGTTAACAAACGTGACGTAGTCGTATAAAGCTAGAGAGAACGAGGTAGAAGCGAGGCAGGATCGAGGGTGAACAGAGGCAGGAATGAGTCTATGTGGATTTATAACAGGCGTGATGTTTGACGGATGGAGGGATCAAGAGAAACAGTGACGTCTACAAACATTCTCTCCTTTCGTCTTCCGTTGCTAAATGATGTCTCACTTTGTGTGCGCTTGCAGGACGGCGTGAGACACTCTGACGGCTAGTTAATTATTGAAAATGTGTAATTTGTTTTGTTTGTCTGCGTCCAATTTGAAGACCTGTCGAACGAAACGTTTGTTCTTTGGTTTTGTCTTCTTTACGAAGCTGGGACATCCTGTTGTCTTCTTCACGAAGCTGGGACATCCTGTTGTCTTCTTCACGAAGCTGGGACATCCTGTTGTCTTCTTCACGAAGCTGGGACATCCTGTTGTCTTCTTCACGAAGCTGGGACATCCTGTTGTCTTCTTCACGAAGCTGGGACTTCCTGTTGTCTTCTTCACGAAGCTGGGACATCTTGTTGTCTTCTTCACGAAGCTGGGACATCTTGTTGTCTTCTTCACGAAGCTGGGACTTCCTGTTGTCTTCTTCACGAAGCTGGGACTTCCTGTTGTCTTCTTCACGAAGCTGGGACATCTTGTTGTCTTCTTCACGAAGCTGGGACATCCTGTTGTCTTCTTCACGAAGCTGGGACATCTTATTGTCTTCTTCACGAAGCTGGGACATCTTGTTGTCTTCTTCACGAAGCTGGGACTTCCTGTTGTCTTCTTCACGAAGCTGGGACATCCTGTTGTCTTCTTCACGAAGCTGGGACTTCCTGTTGTCTTCATCACGAAGCTGGGACTTCCTGTTGTCTTCTTCACGAAGCTGGGACATCCTGTTGTCTTCTTCACGAAGCTGGGACATCCTGTTGTCTTCTTCACGAAGCTGGGACATCTTGTTGTCTTCTTCACGAAGCTGGGACATCTTGTTATCTTCTACTACATCCAATCCATCTTTATCGCTTCTTGCATGATTGTGCATGTTTATTCCAGTATATAAGGCGTTGATGCATGATTGTAGCCAATTTTGGCGTTTGAGTGTAAACACAGCTCCCGCGTGGTTGAAAAATAGATTTGAGGGGGCAACTGAAAAGAGGGTTCAAGTGTGGTTTCAGATTTGGTTAGGATGAATTTTTGTGCAAACTTGAATAGTTAATATTTGTAAGAGAGGGTTTGATGTGTTTGTAAACAACACTTGGAAAGGATTCCAAGCAAGTGTTTTAAAGCTCTCTTTGTACTGGCTAATTAATGTTTTAATAATAAGTTAACAGATAAGTGTTTTTTTGAATGATAGGTGTAAATATAGGCCTTCCGGTTCCAACATGGTGGAACAGAGTTAATGTTCTCTCAACCGCTGCAGAATTGCATTTGGGGTCTGCTTAGTTTCGGCTCTTGAATGCAATTTCTGCGTAAAAGTCAATCTGATGATCCACTTAACAAATTTTCGCCTATGATGCTGAGTCGTATATACTTCAATGTTCCTCTTTGTCAAGTCCAAGTTTGAGAATGCGACCTTCCCCTGTCAAAAGTTGATATGCGGTTTACGTCAACACAATGAGTGCTGTTCCAAGGCCATCTTTGGAATTGTTTGATGCCAAGTATTAACATGTTACAACTCATTCATATGGACTGCTCTGCCAAGTCAACCGAAGGTTTCACTTTAGAGATTGTGCATCGTCTTTCCGTGCTTTGTTTACTACATTTATTAGAGTAATTGGAATTTTATTGGCGCAGCCATTGTTGTGTGTGCTACGTCATCACAATGGTTGAATGTATATCCCTAAAACGGCCGAACGCTAATAGTGAAATGCGGAATGGAGTTTCGTACGTGACTTTGCAGCACCGGGGTGACTCCCTGAGGTTCATGTTAGTCAGGAGGGATTAATAATTTCACAAATTCACAATGCAGGGAGATCTTACAGTCTGTTGTTTGATGTGCGACGGGGATAATTCGACGACTGACTGTGTTTCATATGTTCGGATTTGGAGTAAAAATTATGTCCTAACTTCATCAAGCGCTATGCATTTTTAAAAATATGACGATCATCATTTTCAGGAGGACGTGAACTTCCGGTCAATGTGGCGGCAGGAGCCATTGAAGGCTAAGTCAGAAAAGTGTTCCTTGTTGCAGTTTCCTCATATTCCAAGTCCGGCTTGTTGCAGGAGCTAGTAAGTTAAGCGCTCTGTGCACATCGTGAGCTGTGCGTTTCATCCGTTTTGATCATGTTTCGATATCCCGATTGTTTACGGTGAATGATGATATCGTATGATGGAGAACAGATGGCTGCGTTCACTTTCTGTGCTGTTTCGCCTTATGTCTTTTGGCGTGTGTTGAGACTGCTATGATAGGGACTACAGCTACCTTTCTTTGTTTGGGAGATGAGATAGTAATTTGGATGATTCCACTGACACAGACGGTTGAGCAATTATGGATTTTAATTCGTTTGCAGTGATACCGGGGCCTTCCATAACCATAACAATCATTGGATTCAGTGAGATTCTGAATGCAGTTTGAAAACAGCTGTGAGGACAATTTAAAATGTTGCGATCATTTCTAATACATTTAGAGCAAGGATATCCGTGCATTAATTTACCTCTTTTTCCTTCTAAAAATAATGTATGTTTCTGTTATTGGAATCAGCAGGTGTTATGTTCGAACACAAAAGTTATATATCAAGAACATAACACAGCACACAGATGTTTCTTTTCATCTCAAAGTGCCATTTTTGTTCCAATGTTGACAATTTGGCAGCATCTGTGGATGAAGATGACCCAAACCTAGTACACACCCCTCATTTTTAAAATTAATATTTTATGGAAGTGGTTTCAAGTCGTGACACCAGACACACACGACGCAACAATTGTAGCTACAATAAAGCTACTGAAGCACATTCATAACGAGAGCTGGACTACACAAGACAACAGTTTGGGTTCGATCATGGTCGATGGCTTCCAAGTTCACCCAGCCTTTAATAGGTACCGGATTTTTTCTGGGAAAGTAAAGCGGCACGGGTGTAATACTGACCACATTACCCCAAAAAATCATGTGCCGAAGGTCTGTAAAAATTATGGTCACTAACACCATATTCCATATACACCACTTGGCGTGACGTGGCTCTTTACTTTACTTACATTAACAACGCACCACTTGGCGTGACGGGGCTCTTTACTTTACTTACATTAACAACGCACCACTTGGCGTGACGGGGCTCTTTACTTTACTTACATTAACAATGCACCACTTGGCGTGACGGGGCTCCTTACTTACATTAACAACGCACCACTTGGCGTGACGGGGCTCCTTATTTACATTAACAACGCACCACTTCACAGTTTCAGGAACATAGTGTCAAATGTAAATATAAGTGTGGGAATATATTTTCCCCGTGTTTTTCATGAGGTAGGAGCTACCAGCTGCTGGAATGGAATGTGCTCGATTCAACCCACGATTATTTGTACAGACTTCATGAAAACAATGAAAGTTACACGAACAACACGACTCCCAATAGCTACGACCTTGAACATGTATAAACGTCCTTGAACATGTATAAACGTTGTGGCTGTATACTCGGCATAGAAAGGCTGTTGAGACAAAACACTCAATACATGTGGTTGAAATACCACGACTATCTGAAAACGACCACTACCGAGCCATTGGTATGTTGGAGACCGGGATGAGCTAGCGGGCCATTGCCATCAGGATGAATTGTAACCACAGCACTATTGTACGTCTGAATGAACGGTATCGAACCAATGGCAGTAACCGTGGTAGACTTCGAAGAGGCCGACCACGAGTTACTACCCCTGCGCAAGATCATCATATTGCGCTGAGCCATCTAAGGAATCTTTCATTCCCGGCAACAACAAGAACAATAGTGGGTAGATGTGGACAGTTCAAACAGCAAGAACAATTGTGGGTTGACGTGGGCAGGGTCTCCCGAATGACGTTACATGACGACTCGGAGATAGAGCACGATGAAATGTTAAAATTTGAATCACAAATTAAAAATAAATAAAGGTAGGGCTCTTTTTTTTTACCACTTTGAATGTTTTATGGAAAAGGTATATCTATTTTATCTTCTTGGGGAAAAAAATTAAATGAACAAACAAACTAATGTATCAATGACACACAACAGTGATTGAAGCGTACAGAGTTGTAAAGAAACAGCGCTTCCATAACGAGAAAGAGCGATATTAGCTTTCAGAAAAAAAGTAACGATAATCAGCATATTAGCTTTCAGAACAAAGTAACGATAATTAGCATATTAGATTTCAGAACAAAGTAACGATAATCAGCATATTAGCTTTCAGAACAAAGTAACGATAATCAGCATATTAGCTTTCAGAAAAAGTAACGATAATCAGCATATTAGCTTTCAGAACAAAGTAACGATAATTAGCATATTAGCTTTCAGAACAAAGTAACGATACTTATCATATTAGCTTTCAGAACAAAGTAACGATAATTAGCATATTAGCTTTCAGAACAAAGTAACGATAATCAGCAACAAAAAAGTAAATAAGCGCATAACGAACAGAGAAACAGACGTAGATCCAACTAGTAGAACAATACACATGGTGAACAAATTTAGCGGAGCATAAAGGAGAACTGCCAAAGACTGCTATGTCGGTGTCGCATGATCTGAGCAGCCGTGGCAGCGCAGTGGCCAGTAACAAAATGTCGGTTTAGATCCCCCGCCCCCCCGCCCCCAAATTATTTTCTAAGTCGACACAATCTTTAATAGGTCACACAATTATTGGTAAAAAATACCGCTCTGGCGGTGTTCTGACCACATTACTAAAAAAGGGAATTAATTCCTTATTTCTCACACGCCAGGGGCGACGCGGTTGTTTCTCTTTGCTTTGGTTGGTCACTGCTCTAGCAACCTTTGGGCCTTCTGCCCTTTAGTTCGATATCTGGTACATCAGTTTATATATGCCGGACTGACTAGTGAAAGTGAACGAATAAAGAAGTAGAAGAAAGAGAAGAAGAAGGAGGAGAAGGAGTAAAGGTAAAGGCATACCGATGCTGTAAAGCTGATGATAAGGATGAAATGTAAGAAAGGTAAAGATTGTAACAGCTTTACTTACGTGACGGATAAAACAAAGTATAAACGAGGCTGCGGCGCAGTGGGAGATGGAGAAGAAGATCAAACATGAGAAGAAGATCAAACATGAGAAGAAGATCAAACATGAGAAGAAGACCAAACATGAGAAGAAGATCAAACATGAGAAGAAGATCAAACATGAGAAGAAGATCAAACATGAGAAGAAGATCAAACATGAGAAGAAGACCAAACATGAGAAGAAGATCAAACATGAGAAGAAGACCAAACATGAGAAGAAGATCGAACATGAGAAGAAGATCGAACATGAGAAGAAGATCAAACATGAGAAGAAGACCAAACATGAGAAGAAGACCAAACATGAGAAGAAGACCAAACATGAGAAGAAGATCAAACATGAGAAGAAGATCAAACATGAGAAGAAGACCAAACATGAGAAGAAGATCAAACATGAGAAGAAGACCAAACATGAGAAGAAGATCAAACATGAGAAGAAGACCAAACATGAGAAGAAGACCAAACATGAGAAGAAGACCAAACATGAGAAGAAGAAATAAAAGAATAAAAATAATAATTGTAAAGATATTTGTTCACATATGTTTGTGTGGAACAAAGGTTACTTCACAGCAGCAGAGGTGGACGCTGTCAACGACCCACAGCTGGTGGCTTGCGGCAGGATCGGTGAACCAGAAGCATCCAGACCCTATTCAACCTGTCCGTGGTGCCTCTAGTAACAGACTAACCTGTCTAGGCTGGCCAAGCGAGTAGGGATCGAAAAGGGAAGATAACCCGATACTCACAAATAACATGCTGAAATCAGATGTGTTTGGCTGAAAGTTGCAAATATCGCAGTTCTACTGCTAACTATCGCTGTTCTACTGCTAACTATCGCTGTTCTACTGCTAACTATCGCTGTTCTACTGCTAACTATCGCTGTTCTACTGCTAACTACAAACACATCGCATCTACAACCACTTAACGTCCTTTCAAGAATGAATGACGAAAAGGTCAATAAATTCCTTCAGCAGTCATCGGGTGAACAACAGAAAGAAAGAAAAGAGTATGTTAGTGTGTGTTGTTTGCGTATATGTTTGTGTCTAAGTGTGTAGTGTGTCTCAATGACGAAGTGATAATGTGTGCTGCACCAAACGTTGCTCCGTCGTCTACCACTGCTACAATACCCGGTCTGTTGTTGTTTCTCTCTCATGGAACACATATCTGAATGAGCGAGTTTGCATGCCTGTAGTTGCCACCACTATCGTCAACATCCTCTCATTACTTTTATCCTCAGTGTTTAGTTTCCCTTCTGTCAATCATTAACGCCCACATCCTGTCTGCTTCTTCTGTCTGCTTCTTCTGTCTGCTTTGCTCCTCAATGTACTTTGTTTTCAACGGAAACCAAACAAAAATAAAATCAATGTTGACATGTGTGAATCAGCTTCCAGAATTGTTGAAGATCAACACGGGGATACGATCAGAAGCTCTCGATTTGTAGTACTCAACAGTTTGTTCGTGATATTTTAGTTCATGTAATCTGGTCAAGATTCGTATCGCCATCATGACGTACCATGACTATTGGCGTAGGCGACAACCTCTCTCGGTAATTCATGAATGACATAATTTCAAAGTCGCTGATCTTTTATTACGCCATTTGGAAGAATTCCATGTATATTTTAGCCAGGCCCAATGAAAGGAGCACGTGATTTCGAAATAGCAACTTCCGTTTCTTCTTCTTCTTCTTCTTTCCTTTATAATCTGCCTTTCAGCGTCGAGGGGAGATGTAATTTGCGGCCTTTTGCTCTTCTGTTCGCCTCTGCTGCTGTTATGTTTCCTAGTGCTTCTAATATTCCATCCATCCATCTTTTTCGTGGTCGACTCTTGTGTCTGGTATTCTCACAACATTTGCTGAAGGCTCGATGTGTTTTGTTTTGATCTTTCTATCTTGTCACGTCGCCAAACCATTGTATCTGTTGTTTCTTTATATATTCTATGGCGGGGACTATTCCTAGCTTTTTTCAGTTCTTCATTTTTGCTCTTATCTCTCAGACTGTTTCCTGTCATTCGTCTAACACATTTCATCTCAGTAGAGGTTAATTTTCTTATTGTTCTTGCATCTAGGGTCCATTGGTAGCATAACGTTGGGATGAAGATTGTATTGTAGAGTGCCCGTTTTGCCTCTTAGAGTTATTTCCTTGTTGGACAATAGTGGTGATAACTGTCCAATGATTTGACAAGCTCCGTTTCTTCAGAACATTAACATAGTCGTCATGTTGGTAATATTGCTCTTTGATTGATCTTTTCTGACATCATCGTTGGTGACAATGTCAAAATACGACATGCACAAGATTCTGATTTGTCTTCTGAATTTCATGTATCTAGGTCTGCCGACCCGTGATTTATTGAATACATAACCGGAATATTCTATCTCATGTATGCTAAAGTTAGTAGCAATGAGATAGCCGACGGGTTGGCGCGATCTGTCTTGTGCAAGAGAAGCTACAAATTGACATGTATGTCCTTGCGAGGGTTTGAACGAAAACCTTTCACATGATAGCCACAAGGAAGCTGAGGATAACCCACATGACGATAACCCACAGGAGCATAACCCACATGAGCATAACCCACACGTCAACATAACCCACACATTAACATAACCCACACATCAACATAACCCACACATTAAATTAACCCACACGTCAACATAACCCACACACCCATACACCCACATAATAACGGAAGACGGGTCCACTATGGGAGAAAAAATAGAACGCATTCTCAGGGTAAAAAGTCGGCAACCCGCTCAATCAATGATTGACAGAAACAATCAGTCGACAAACACTACGATGGTTGCTGGAAAGGACGGCAGAACGGATACAGGAATTACACAACACCGTTGTGACGCTAGACAAGACCAAAAACTTAATCATGTTGCTGTTATTATAGTTTTTTTTTTTTTCATTTCCAGCCAAGTATTTTTGGCTGAAGAATGTCGCATCGAGCGGTGAATAACTTGAATCTTTGTGGAACATGTTTCTGTTGAACCCAATCAGCAGTTAACGGATCGTTCAACATCGTTGGGGTTTATCAATCGTTAGGTCGATAACATTCTATAGCAGAAAGTAACAAATAGGACGCATGGATTAATAGAAAGTAACAAATAGGACGCATGGATTAATAGAAAGTAACAAATAGGACGCATGGATTAATAGAAAGTGACAAATAGGGCACATGAAATAATAGAAGGGACAAATAGGGCACATGAAATAATAGAAGGGGACAAATAGGGCACATGAAATAATAGAAGGGGACAAATAGGGCACATGAAATAATAGAAGGGACAAATAGGGCACATGAAATAATAGAAAGGGACAAATAGGGCACATGAAATAATAGAAAGTGACAAATAGGGCACATGAAATAATAGAAAGTGACAAATAGGGCGCATGAAATAATAGAAAGTAACAAATAGGACGCATGGATTAATAGAAAGTAACAAATAGGACGCATGGATTAATAGAAAGTAACAAATAGGACGCATGGATTAATAGAAAGTAACAAATAAGACGCATGGATTAATAGAAAGTAACAAATAGGACGCATGGATTAATAGAAAGTAACATAAAAGACATGAGATAAAAGAAAGTGATAAACACAAAATGAAATAATAGAAAGCTACATATAAGACATGAAATAATCTTCATTCTTCATTAAGTGCCGTCTCCGCGTTTCGAAGTTTGGCTACTATAGAGCACCATTCTGTTCTGTCTCTTGTTTTGATGGTGGAGGCTTTTTCATAGACCGACTTGCCCATCTTTTGGCGTTACTCCTCCATGTTAGTGATGTGACATATAAGACATGAAATAATAGAAAGTGACAAATAGGGCACATGAAATAATAGAAAGTGACAAATAGGGCACATGAAATAATAGAAAGTGACAAATAGGGCACATGAAATAATAGAAAGTGACAAATAGGGCACATGAAATAATAGAAAGTGACAAATAGGGCACATGAAATAATAGAAAGTGACAAATAGGGCACATGAAATAATAGAAAGTGACAAATAGGGCACATGAAATAATAGAAAGTGACAAATAGGGCACATGAAATAATAGAAAGTGACAAATAGGGCACATGAAATAATAGAAAGTGACAAATAGGGCACATGAAATAATAGAAAGTGACAAATAGGGCACATGAAATAATAGAAAGTGACAAATAGGGCACATGAAATAATAGAAAGTGACAAATAGGGCACATGAAATAATAGAAAGTGACAAATAGGGAACATGAAATAATAGAAAGTGACAAATAGGGCACATGAAATAATAGAAAGTGACAAATAGGGCACATGAAATAATAGAAAGTGACAAATAGGGCACATGAAATAATAGAAGGGGACAAATAGGGCACATGAAATAATAGAAGGGGACAAATAGGGCACATGAAATAATAGAAGGGGACAAATAGGGCACATGAAATAATAGAAGGGGACAAATAGGGCACATGAAATAATAGAAGGGGACAAATAGGGCACATGAAATAATAGAAAGTGACAAATAGGGCACATGAAATAATAGAAAGTGACAAATAGGGCGCATGAAATAATAGAAAGTGACAAATAGGGCACATGAAATAATAGAAAGTGACAAATAGGGCACATGAAATAATAGAAGGGGACACAAAAAAGTGTGAATGGGAAAAGACTAAGACAAATATACTTTTTCCTCTCCAGTTCCGGGAGACTAGCCACACATGCAGACATTAACTAGAAAATGCTCCGTTGATTCCGATTTTGACAACTTTCTGAAGAGTTTGCCTCTCCGTTGATGAAGTGTGTATTGGCCAGAGTATCTACTCTCTCCGAATTGTAAAAGAGACAGTTTTGTAGTTTATGTTCCATAACTGTCAGTTTATGTTCCCTAACTTCAGTTTATGTTCCCTAACTTCAGTTTATGTTCCCTAACTTTTAGGATTTTGCGAATCATAAAAAACATGTACTGGCAACAAACAGCAGCTATACGAATTAACAACCAAACAGGACAATTTCAATTTATAAAACAAGGAGTTAGACAAGGCTGTGTTCTTTCACTGGATTTGGTTTTCACTTTACAGCGAATATATTATGAGATCAATAGTAGACAAAAAAGGAATTGAAGTCAATGGTCACAACATAAATAATTTGCGATATGCGGATGACACAGTCTTAATAGCAGAGACAGAGAACGAACTACAAGAAATGATAGACATAATAGTAAAAGAAAGCAACAAAAAAGGTCTCAGTCTGAATAGTAAGAAAACAGAAGTAATGGTTATATCGAAGAAACAATCACTACCATCATGCAGCATAAAAATAAACGAGACAAATCTGAAACAAGTGCAACGTTTCAAATACTTGGGCACAATAATAACATCAGATGGGAGATGCACCACAGAAATAAAAAGCAGAATAGCTCAGGCCAAAATTGCATTCAGAAGGTGAAAAATGTCTTATGCAACAAATCTATATCAATAAAAATGAGAAAGAGAATTCATCGGTGCTATATAGAACCAAATTCTGACCTATGGAAGCGAATCATGGACAGTAGACAAACAAATGAAAAGACGATTAGAAGTCACAGAGATGGGATTTCTCAGAAGAATGTTGAAAGTTCCCTGGACAGCTAAAAAGCCTAATGAGGAAGTTCTCAAAGAGGCCAACACAAAAAGGGAGCTCTTAAAAAACATCAGAAAGAAGCAATCAACATTTTTCGGGCACATCATGAGAAGAGGAAAGTTGGAATACTTGGTTACAACTGGCAAAATAAAAGGAAAGAGAGATCGCGGACGACAAAGAGATAAAATACTGGATAGCTTGGTGTCATGGCATGGAAAACAGTCAACAACAGAACTGATATGATTCACTGTAGATAGAAGATTGTGGAGGGTCATGATCACCAACACCAACTGGTATGGCACATGATGATGATGAACTTCAGGAGATTGTCCACAGGGACACGATCTTTCTCCAGTTTTTAGCTTTCATCCATGGGGGACACGATCTCTCTCCAGTTTTTAGCTTTCATCCATGGGGGACACGATCTTTCTCCAGTTTTTAGCTTTCATCCATGGGGGACACGATCTTTCTCCAGTTTTTAGCTTTCATCCATGGGGGACACGATCTCTCTCCAGTTATTAGCTTTCATCCATGGGGGACACGATCTCTCTCCAGTTTTTAGCTTTCATCCATGGGGGACACGATCTTTCTCCAGTTTTTAGCTTTCATCCATGGGGGACACGATCTCTCTCCAGTTTTTAGCTTTCATCCATGGGGGACACGATCTCTCTCCAGTTTTTAGCTTTCATCCATGGGGGACACGATCTCTCTCCAGTTTTTAGCTTTCATCCATGGGGGACACGATCTCTCTCCAGTTTTTAGCTTTCATCCATGGGGGACACGATCTCTCTCCAGTTTTTAGCTTTCATCCATGGGGGACACGATCTCTCTCCAGTTTTTAGCTTTCATCCATGGGGGACACGATCTTTCTCCAGTTTTTAGCTTTCATCCATGGGGGACACGATCTTTCTCCAGTTTTTAGCTTTCATCCATGGGGGACACGATCTCTCTCCAGTTTTTAGGTTTCATCCATGGGGGACACGATCTTTCTCCAGTTTTTAGGTTTCATCCACAGGGACACGATCTTTCTCCAGTTGTTAGTTTCACTACCGGAAATGTACGAGTCTGTTATGGCCTTTTCTCATAAACCATACGTTGTACCTTATCTCATAAACATAATCTACAAAAGAACCGACAGCAACACGGGGGACTAAAACGCCATTCAACTACAGAGCTGAAAGCTGTCAGTGAATTATAACTGGAGGAGAGATGACAAACAAAATATATATGGACAAAAGTAGAAAAAAAAACAGTATGGTTAAAGCTTCAGGTGGACAACACAAACCAGAACGACGTGCCAGCTCAATAGGCCTTCAGCAGAACAGACATACAACACAAAGACAATTATGTATTTAAAATAAAATAATAAAACAAAAATATAATAATTTAGAATTAGAAGAAGAAATAAAAGGAAAATAAAAATAAAAAGTCTTCCCTGTATAATCATGTGGCAAGCAGGGAAAGGAACGTTAGTGCGCACGGAGTACGTGCGTGTGTGCACAAAAGTGAAATGTACGTATCACACACTAACAGAAGTTTCCGAAAACAGGTCCGTGTGCATACGCAAAAAGCAAAGAACTGACTAGAAGAATAAAGAATAGGATAGGAGGAAAGATAGAGGTGTCGTTGAGTGGGGTAAGACATACAGGGGAAACAGACGAAGTGATGCAGTGTGGTCTAGTAGAGGAGAGATGTGAATAGCATCTACATTTATGTACGTTTCTTTACCTTGACCCTTGTGAATTATAACAGACAGCTTGTACCAGTCGGTGAAACAGAATTATCCAGACCCTGATCTACCCCTCCGTGGTGCCTCCAGTAACAGACTAACCAGTCTAGTCTGGCCAAGCGAAAAGGCATCGAGTGGATCCTAACCCGGTACTCACAAATGTCGTGGTGATGTCGGATGTGTCGGGCCGATAGGAGCAAATCTAATTTTTACAGTAAATAGCGACATACAACGCATCTACGCCAACTTAACGGCATTTTAAGGGCGGATGACGAAGAGGTGTGACTAATCCTAGTCGTCAAGTGGTCTGAAGCAAGTCGACAACATAAGGACATTGATAACATGCATCGATGTTTCCCGACTGCGTTGAACCTGCAAAATGAAATGTTTTCTGTGGCTTTATGTTTGTGCTTAGAATGTTTCCATAGAGGAAGTGGGAGGGACAACGCCATTGCAGTCTTTTTATCTGCGAAACGGGAGAGCGAGAGAAAGAAAGAAAGAAATCTAGGAAGAAAGAAAGAAAGAAAGAAAGAAAGGAAGGAATGGAAGAAGGAAGGAAGGAAGAAGGAAGGAAGGAAGAAGAAGGAAGGAAGAAGGAAGGAAGGAAGGAAGGAAGGAAGGAAGGAAGGAAGGAGGAAGGAAGGAAGGAAGGAAGGAAGGAAGGAAGGAAGGAAGGAAGGAAGGAAGGAAGGAAGGAAGGAAGGAAGGAAGGAAATGAAGAAAGAAAATTGTGTATCACCGTCGATATCCGGGACGAGATGTAGAGCCACTATCTTTCTACTCAGACATTCGCATCCATCTTTAGTAGCCGATCTCATTTCTTATCCCTCATGAAAACATACCAGTTGTACAGCAGCTCTATAGCATCAGGGAACATGTGTGATCACTTCTTTACAGAACAATGTCTTAACATTGTTTCATATCCAGTTTCATATCATACTAATGTTTTAACATTGTTTCATATCCAGTTTCATATCATACTAATGTTTTAACATTGTTTCAGTAATACTGAATAATTTATTTGATTACATTTTAAGTCCCGGGCAGTGGCATACATGGTAAGCGTTCTTTCTTTTGCTCACTTTGAAACGGAGCTGACACTTTATCGTCTGTTTCCAATAGGATTATGCACTCGATGGACTTACATATGCGTAAAAGGAACCGAGGGGAAAAGTAACTTTGGGATAAGGGAACAATAAGGGCAGGGGAACAATGGGGATAAGGGAACAGTGGGGATAAGGGAACATTGAGGACAAGAGAACAATAAAGATATAGGAACAATGGGGATAAGGGGACAATGGGCAGAAGGGATCAATGATAATAAAATAACATGAGCCGAAAGGAACAATGAGGATAAGTGAACAATGGGGATAAGGGAACAATAGGGGTATGGGAACAATGAGGATAAGGGAATAAAGGAACAAGGGAACAATGAGGATAAGTAAACAATGGAGAAATGGGTACAATAGGAGTATGGGAACAATGAGGATAAGGGAACAAGGGCGATAAGGAACAATGAGGATAATGGAACAATGGGGATAAGGGAACTTTGAGAATTGGGGAAAAAATAAAACAGGATAATTTCAGAAAGAAGTCAATGAGATATGCAAGACAATTACACAAAGAGACATCCATCTCTTAAAACGAGAACTAAAATGCTATTTGTAAAGTGAAGATAGCAACTGTGAGAATATAATCCCTCAACTAATCCTCGTCTTCCCTTTTCCTCCTGTCTCGTGAAGACCTACTATGGCTGGATGTTTCCGAGGATATCTCTCCATCCTAGCAGCTGATAAATTATCCTTCCGAGCAAGAGGTAAGATAAACAAGCAATGTAAACCAGCGGTTCTCGCGTTGTGTTTTGTCGTCACTTTACTAAACATGGGGGAACTATTGTCCTATTACAATACAACAGAACATCAAAGGGGGGTAGGAATACTGATAAAAAGAGAGCTACACAACCCACTGGACATACAATGATAGGATTCTACTACTCAAGTTGAAAGCAAAACCATTCGACATAGCAATAATACAGACATATGCACCTGCTCAAGACTACACAGATGAACAAATAGAGGCATACTATGAAGACCTAAATAAAGTTATGAAGCAAGTGAAATCTTCAGACATCTTGATTGTAATGGGTGACATGAACGCTAAAGTAGGAAAAGGTAGATATAAGACCATTATAGAAAATCATGGTTTAGGAAAAAGAAATGACAGAGGAGAAAGATTAATACAATTCTGTGAAGAAAACAGGCTGATAATATGTAACACCTACTTTGAGCAAGAGAAAAGGAAACTATACACATGGAAAAGCCCTGGAGATAAGAAGAGGAATCAAATAGATTACATAATGATAAAAGAAAGGTTCCGTAACAGCGTCAAGAAAGCCAAAACCTACCCAGGAGCAGATATTAATTCAGATCACAATCCTGTAATGATTTAAATGAAAATCAAACTAAAGAGAAACACGCAAAAGTCTAATTCATCAACAAATCCACTAGATATAACAGCTTTAAATCAAAAAGATATTAAAGATACCTATACAATACAAGTAAAGAACACATACCAGAAGCTGCTAGAAGTAGGAATTGAACAATACAGAAGAGAAAATTCTGATGAAAAAGTAACAACCAAATGGCAATGCATAAAGAAAAGCATACAAGAAGCCTGCGACACCTTATCCAAAAGAGAAAAGAACAAAAAACACAAATGGATAACTAACATCATCTTAGAAAAAATGGAAGAAAGGAGACAAGCGAAGAACACTGCCCAATACAATAAAATAGATAATGAGATACGCAAAATGTGCAAAAAGGCAAAAGAAGACTGGCTCAGCCAAAAATGTATAGAAATAGAAACTATGGAAAGCAAACAAGACTTAAGAGGAATGCACACAGAAATAAAGAGAATGACTAATACAAATAAAAAAAGCAACAGAAGGTGGATGCATTGCAGACAAAAAAGGAAAAAATTCTAACAGACAATAAGGATATTATAGATAGATGGCAGGAATATATAACAGAACTATTTCAGGATCAAAGGGACAAGAAACCAGTTATAAAATGTACATCAGGCTATAAAATCTTAAAATCTGAGGTGGAAAAAGCTATAAAAACAATGAAAAAGGGAAACGCAGCAGGACCTGACAGCATACAGAGTGATGTGATACAGGCACTAGAAGATTTTGGCATTGAAGTGATTACAGGCATATGCAACGACATATACCACACAGGATACATACCAAATGAACTAAAAACATCAACTTTCATTGCATTGCCTAAAAAGAATGGTGCCGTTGAATGCAGTGACTTTAGAGCAATAAGCCTAATGAGCCATGTTACAAAAATCTTAAGTTATACAAGGAAGTATTCAGAATAAAATCAATACTGAATTAGATGAGCAGCAATTTGGATTTATGAAAAAATAGTGGGACAAAAGAAGCCATATTCTGCATGAGAACATTAATAGAAAAATACACAGAAGTAAACAAACCAATATATGCCTGCTTCATAGACTACACCAAAGCTTTTGATAGAGTACACCACATACAACTTATAGAATGCCTAAAAGAGATACATCTAGATGACATGGATATACGACTAATATGTATTCTATACTGGGAGCAAACAGCAATAATAAAATATAACAAAGAGAACTCTACACCCATTGATATAACAAGAGGAGTAAGACAGGGATGCATCCTATCACCAACCTTGTTCAATCTATACAATGAGCAAATCTTTAAAAACATCACAGAGATGCCAGGCCTACAAATTAATGGAAAGATAATCAATAACCTAAGATATGCTGATGATACTGTACTACTAGCAGAAAATCCTAAAGATCTACAACAATTACTTAATGAAATAAACATGATAAGCAAAAAATATGGACTAGATATGAATGTCAAAAAGACTAAAACTATGATCATAAACAAAGAAGATACTCAAAACCCACAAGTGCATATCAAAATAGAAGAAATAGACCTGGAGACAGTTCAGAACTACAACTACCTTGGACATACTATAATCAGTGATGGAAAATGTACAACTGAAATAAACAAAAGAATAGGAATGGCAAAAAGTAATTTTAATGTCATGAAGAACATACTAACATCAAAACAAATAACACCAGGGCTAAAACTAAGAATAGCAAAATGTTACATCTTCTCAATATTCCTATATGGTGCAGAAACATGGACATTAGACAAGAAAACAGAACAGAGAATTGAAGCCTTTGAAATGTGGATATATAGAAGAATAGGTAGAATTGGATGGAAGGAAAAGAAAACAAACGACGAAGTCTTAAAACAACTAAAAATGAAAAGAGAACAACTAAACACAATTCAAAAAAACAAATGCGATTTGTGGGCCATGTTAAAAGACACAAAAGTCTACTAAAAGTAATCCTGGAGGGGAAAATACAAGGTAAAAGAGGCAGAGGCAGACCAAGACTAACATGGACGAGTAACATCAAAAGATGGATATATCAGCCTATGACATCCTGCACCATCAAAGCAAGAAACAGAGCAGAATGGCGCTCCATGGTAGCCAACCTTGGTTGCGGAGACGGCACTCGATGATGATGACGACGATTGTCTTATCTAACTTCTAGACGTGTGTAAACGTGACGTGAAGACTCTGAACATAAACCCTGCAGCCTTGGAGGTTATAGCTGCAGACCGCAATCTTTACAAACACACTCTAAAGCTCCAACGCAAACAAGAAGCAGACAATTTCATAGAAAATGAGAATCCACGACGAAAGAAAAGGAAAAAATAACATTTGTGGGGCTCTGAAAAATTAAAAGTAAACTATGACTGACGGAGACTACAACTACTATTGTCCTACAATCTGTCAGTGTGTGTTAGGCTGCATTAGTATTTATTTTGTATTTTAGTAATCGCAACATAAATGCAATACGTGTTTTGTACTTTAGTTGTTTGGGGCAAAGACTGTGGGTTATTAGCGTCCGGGACAAAGGAAGACTGTGGGTTATTAGCGTCCGGGACAAAGGAAGACTGTGGGTTATTAGCGTCCGGGACAAAGGAAGACTGTGGGTTATTAGCGTCCGGGACAAAGGAAGACTGTGGGTTATTAGCGTCCGGGACAAAGTCAGACTGTGAGTTATTCGCGTCCGGGACAAAGTCAGACTGTGAGTTATTAGCGTCCGGGACAAAGTCAGTCTGTGAGTTATTAGCGTCCGGGACAATGGAAGACTGTGGGTTATTAGCGTCCGGGACAAAGTAAGACTGTGGGTTATTAGCGTCCGGGACAAAGGAAGACTGTGGGTTATTAGCGTCCGGGACAAAGGAAGACTGTGGGTTATTAGCGTCCGGGACAAAGGAAGACTGTGGGTTATTAGCGTCCGGGACAAAGGAAGACTGTGGGTTATTAGCGTCCGGGACAAAGGAAGACTGTGGGTTATTAGCGTCCGGGACAAAGTCAGACTGTGGGTTATTAGCGTCCGGGACAAAGTCAGACTGTGAGTTATTCGCGTCCGGGACAAAGTCAGACTGTGAGTTATTAGCGTCCGGGACAAAGTCAGACTGTGAGTTATTAGCGTCCGGGACAAAGGAAGACTGTGGGTTATTAGCGTCCGGGACAAAGTAAGACTGTGGGTTATTAGCGTCCGAGACAAAGGAAGACTGTGGGTTATTAGCATCCGGGACAAAGTAAGACTGTAGGTTATTAGCGTCCGGGACAAAGTAAGACTGTAGGTTATTAGCATCCCTGACAAAGTAAGACTGTGAGCTATTAGCCTTTTGGGACAAAGTAAGACTGTGAGTTATTAGCGTCCGGGACAAAGTAAGACTGTGGGTTATTAGCGTCCGGGACAAAGTAAGACTGTAGGCTATTAGCGTCCGGGACAAAGTAAGACTGTGGGTTATTAGCGTCCAGGACAAAGTAAGACTGTGGGATATTAGCGTCCAGGACAAAGTAAGACTGTGGGTTATTAGCGTCCAGGACAAAGTAAGACTGTGGGTTATTAGCGTCCAGGACAAAGTCAAATTAAGGGTTATCAGTGCCTGGGACAAAAGCAAGACTGTGGGTTACTAAGCGTCCGGGACAAATGAAGACTGTGGGTTACTAAGCGCCTGGGACAAAAGCAAGACTGTGGGTTATTAGCGTCCGGGACAAAGGAAGGCTGTGGGTTATTAGCGTCCGGGACAAAGTCAGACTGTGAGTTATTCGCGTCCGGGACAAGGTCAGACTGTGAGTTATTAGCGTCCGGAACAAAGTCAAACTGTGAGTTATTAGCGTCCGGGACAATGGAAGACTGTGGGTTATTAGCGTCTGGGACAAAGTAAGACTGTGGGTTATTAGCGTCCGGGACAAAGGAAGACTGTGGGTTATTAGCGTCCGGGACAAAGGAAGACTGTGGGTTATTAGCGTCCGGGACAAAGGAAGACTGTGGGTTATTAGCGTCCGGGACAAAGGAAGACTGTGGGTTATTAGCGTCCGGGACAAAGTAAGACTGTGGGTTATTAGCGTCCGAGACAAAGGAAGACTGTGGGTTATGAGCATCCGGGACAAAGTAAGACTGTAGGTTATTAGCGTCCGGGACAAAGTAAGACTGTAGGTTATTAGCATCCCGGACAAAGTAAGACTGTGAGTTATTAGCCTTTTGGGACAAAGTAAGACTGTGAGTTATTAGCGTCCGGGACAAAGTAAGACTGTGGGTTATTAGCGTCCGGGACAAAGTAAGACTGTAACTATTAGCGTCCGGGACAAAGTAAGACTGTGGGTTATTAGCGTCCAGGACAAAGTAAGACTGTGGGATATTAGCGTCCAGGACAAAGTAAGACTGTGGGTTATTAGCGTCCAGGACAAAGTAAGACTGTGGGTTATTAGCGTCCAGGACAAAGTCAAATTAAGGGTTATCAGTGCCTGGGACAAAAGCAAGACTGTGGGTTACTAAGCGTCCGGGACAAAGGAAGACTGTGGGTTACTAAGCGCCTGGGACAAAAGCAAGACTGTGGGTTATTAGCGTCCGGGACAAAGGAAGACTGTGGGTTATTAGCGTCCGGGACAAAGTCAGACTGTGAGTTATTCGCGTCCGGGACAAGGTCAGACTGTGAGTTATTAGCGTCCGGGACAAAGTCAAACTGTGAGTTATTAGCGTCCGGGACAATGGAAGACTGTGGGTTATTAGCGTCTGGGACAAAGTAAGACTGTGGGTTATTAGCGTCCGGGACAAAGGAAGACTGTGGGTTATTAGCGTCCGGGACAAAGGAAGACTGTGGGTTATTAGCGTCCGGGACAAAGGAAGACTGTGGGTTATTAGCGTCCGGGACAAAGGAAGACTGTGGGTTATTAGCGTCCGGGACAAAGGAAGACTGTGGGTTATTAGCATCCGGGACAAAGGAAGACTGTGGGTTATTAGCGTCCGGGACAAAGTCAGACTGTGAGTTATTCGCGTCCGGGACAAAGTCAGACTGTGAGTTATTAGCGTCCGGGACAAAGTCAGACTGTGAGTTATTAGCGTCCGGGACAAAGGAAGACTGTGGGTTATTAGCGTCCGGGACAAAGTCAGACTGTGAGTTATTAGCATCCGGGACAAAGTAAGACTGTAGGTTATTAGCGTCCGGGACAAAGTAAGACTGTGGGTTATTAGCATCCCGGACAAAGTAAGACTGTGGGTTATTAGCGTCCGGGACAAAGGAAGACTGGGTTATTAGCATCCGGGAAAAAGTAAGACTGTAGGTTATTAGCGTCCGGGACAAAGTAAGACTGTAGGTTATTAGCATACCGGACAAAGTAAGACTGTGAGTTATTAGCCTTTTGGGACAAAGTAAGACTGTGAGTTATTAGCGTCCGGGACAAAGTAAGACTGTGGGATATTAGCGTCCAGGATAAAGTAAGACTGGGTTATTAGCGTCCAGGACAAAGTAAGACTGTGGGTTATTAGCGTCCAGGACAAAGTCAAATTAAGGGTTATCAGTGCCTGGGACAAAAGCAAGACTGTGGGTTATTAAGCGCCTGGGACAAAAGCAAGACTGTGGGTTATTAGCGTCCAGGACAAAGTAAGACTGTGAGTTATTAGGTGTCCAGGACAAAGCAAGACTGTGGGTTATTAGCGTCCAGGACAAAGTAAGACTGTGGGTTATTAGCGTCCAGGACAAAGTAAGACTGTGGGTTATTAGCGTCCAGGACAAAGTAAGACTGTGGGTTATTAGCGTCCAGGACAAAGTCAAATTAAGGGTTATCAGTGCCTGGGACAAAAGCAAGACTGTGGGTTATTAAGCGCCTGGGACAAAAGCAAGACTGTGGGTTATTAGCGTCCAGGACAAAGCAAGACTGTGGGTTACTAAGTGTCCAGGACAAAGCAAGACTGTGGGTTATTAGCGTCCAGGACAAAGTAAGACTGTGGGTTATTAGCGTCCAGGACAAAAGTAAGACTGTGGGTTATTAGCGTCCAGGACAAAGTAAGACTGTGGGTTATTAGCGTCCAGGACAAAGTCAAATTAAGGGTTATCAAGTGCCTGGGACAAATGCAAGAATGTGGGTTACTAAGCGCCTGGAACAAAAGCAAGACTGTGGGTTACTAAGCGCCTGGGACAAAAGCAAGACTGTGGGTTACTAAGCGCCTGGGACAAAAGCAAGACTGTGGGTTACTAAGCGCCTGGGACAAAAGCAAGACTGTGGGTTACTAAGCGCCTGGGACAAATGCAAGACTGTGGGTTACTAAGCGCCTGGGACAAAAGCAAGACTGTGGGTTACTAAGCGCCTGGACAAAAGCAAGACTGTGGGTTACCAAGCGCCTGGAACAAAGCAACTATATCATCCCGAAAATAAATTGTGTTTACTTATCTTTACTTATCTTTACTTATCTTTACTTATCTTTACTTATTATCCAAATAGAGATCTAGATCAAGACGAGAAATTAAGTCTTAAATATCATCAACTGGATATGACATTTTACAAAACGTTACAAATGTTGCCTACTTAGGCTGCAAAATGTCCAGAGATGGAGACAACATCAGAAATCATGACACGCGTTGTACTAGCATCAAAGGATGACACAACATCAGAAATCATGACACGCGTTGTACTGGCATCAAATGATGACATAACATCAGAAATCATGACACGCGTTGTACTAGCATCAAATGATGACATAACATCAGAAATCATGACACGCGTTGTACTAGCATCAAATGATGACATAACATCAGAAATCATGACACGCGTTGTACTAGCATCAAAGGGTGACATAACATCAGAAATCATGACACGCGTTGTACTGGCATCAAATGATGACATAACATCAGAAATCATGACACGCGTTGTACTGGCATCAAATGATGGCATAACATCAGAAATCATGACACGCGTTGTACTGGCATCAAAGGGTGACATAACATCAGAAATCATGACACGCGTTGTACTAGCATCAAATGGTGACATAACATCAGAAATCATGACACGCGTTGTACTAGCATCAAATGGTGACATAACATCAGAAATCATGACACGCGTTGTACTAGCATCAAAGGGTGACATAACATCAGAAATCATGACACGCGTTGTACTAGCATCAAATGGAGACATAACATCAGAAATCATGACACGCGTTGTACTAGCATCAAATGAGACATAACATCAGAAATCATGACACGCGTTGTACTAGCATCAAATGATGACATAACATCAGAAATCATGACACGCGTTGTACTAGCATCAAATGATGACATAACATCAGAAATCATGACACGCGTTGTACTAGCATCAAATGATGACATAACATCAGAAATCATGACACGCGTTGTACTAGCATCAAATGATGACATAACATCAGAAATCATGACACGCGTTGTACTGGCATCAAATGATGACATAACATCAGAAATCATGACACGCGTTGTACTGGCATCAAATGATGACATAACATCAGAAATCCGGACACGCGTTGTACTGGCATCAAATGATGACATAACATTAGAAATCATGACACGCGTTGTACTAGCATCAAATGGAGACATAACATCAGAAATCATGACACGCGTTGTACTAGCATCAAATGATGACATAACATCAGAAATCATGACACGCGTTGTACTGGCATCAAATGATGACATAACATCAGAAATCATGACACGCGTTGTACTAGCATCAAAGGGTGACATAACATCAGAAATCATGACACGCGTTGCACTAGCATCAAATGATGACATAACATCAGAAATCATGACACGCGTTGCACTAGCATCAAATGATGACATAACATCAGAAATCATGACACGCGTTGTACTAGCATCAAAGGGAGACAAAACATCAGAAATCATGACACGCGTTGTACTAGCATCAAAGGATGACATAACATCAGAAATCATGACACGCGTTGTACTAGCATCAAAGGATGACATAACATCAGAAATCATGACACGCGTTGTACTGGCATCAAATGATGACATAACATCAGAAATCATGACACGCGTTGTACTGGCATCAAATGATGACATAACATCAGAAATCATGACACGCGTTGTACTAGCATCAAAGGATGACATAACAATAGAAATCATGACACGCGTTGTACTAGCAACAAATGGAGACATAACATCAGAAATCATGACACGCTTTGCACTAGCATCAAATGCTTTCAACAAACTGACGAACAACTGGAGACCCAAAGTTCTCAGTAAACGTACAAAATTTAGATTGTTCAACTCCTATGTGATACCTGGGCTAACATATAGATGTGATACCAGTGCTAACATATGGATGTGATACCAGTGCTAACATATAGATGTGATACCAGTGCTAACATATGGATGTGATACCAGTGCTAACATATGGATGTGATACCAGTGCTAACATATGGATATGATACCAATGCTAACATATGGATGTGATACCAGTGCTAACATATGGATGTGATACCAGTGCTAACATATGGATGTGATACCAGTGCTAACATATGGATGTGATACCAGTGCTAACATATGGATGTGATACCGGGCTAACATATGGATGTGATACCAGTGCTAATATATGGATGTGATACCAGGGCTTATATATGGATGTGATACCTGGGCTAACATATGGATGTGATACCAGTACTAACATATGGATGTGATACCAGGGCTAACATATGGATGTGATACCAGTGCTAACATATTGATGTGATAGTAGTGCTAACATATGGATGTGATACAAGTGCTAACATATAGATGTGATACCAGTGATAACATATAGATGTACCAGTGCTAACATATGGATGTGATACCAGTGCTAACATATGGATGTGATACCAATGCTAACATATGGATGTGATACCAGTGCTAACATATGGATGTGATACCAGTGCTAACATATGGATGTGATACCAGTGCTAACATATGGATGTGATACCAGTGCTAACATATGGATGTGATACCAGTGCTAACATATGGATGTGATACCAGTGCTAACATATGGATGTGATACCTGGGCTAACATATGGATGTGATACCAGTGCTAATATATGGATGTGATACCAGGGCTAATATATGGATGTGATACCTGGGCTAACATATGGATGTGATACCAGTACTAACATATGGATGTGATACCAGGGCTAACATATGGATGTGATACTAGTGCTAACATATTGATGTGATAGTAGTGCTAACATATGGATGTGACACCAGTGCTAACATATAGATGTGATACCAGTGATAACATATAGATGTACCAGTGCTAACATATGGATGTGATACCAGTGCTAACATATGGATGTAATACCAGTACTAATATATGGATGTGATACCAGTACTAACATATGGATGTGATACCAGTACTATATCAGTAATATATGGATGAGAAAGGTGGAAATCTATCAAGACTTTAGATAGAAATTAAGTGACATTTTGTAAGTAAATATCAACGTTGGATTGCAAACATAAGTTGGACAGATTACATTTAATGAACAAATAAGAGAGGAATCAAAACAAGAATACGTGTTGAGCTTTTCGACAAGACGGCGTTGGAAATACATCGGTCATGTGCAGAGAAGAAAGACTTCCTGATGAGGCGTTGATGTGGAAACCATCTGGTACTACAGAACTACAGGAACTACAAGAACTACAAGAACTACAAGAACTACAAGAACTACAGGGACTACAAGAACTACAGGGACTACAAGAACTACAGGAACTACAAGAACTACGAGAACTACAGGAACTACGGGAACTACAGGAACTACAAGAACTACAGGAACTACAACAACTACAGGAACTACAAGAACTACAGGAACTACAGGAACTACAAGAGCTACAGGAACTACAAGAACTACAGGACCTACAGGAACTACAGGAACTACAAGAACTGCAGGAACCACAAGAACTACAGGAACTATAAGAACCCCAGGAACTATAAGAACTACAGGAACTACAGGAACTACAAGAACTACAAGAACTACAAGAACTACGGGAACTACAAGAACTACAAGAACTACAGGAATTACGGAATTACAGGAACTACAGGAACTACAGAACTACAAGAACTACAAAAACTACAGGAACTACAATAACTACAGGAACTACAAGAACTACAAGAACTATAAGAACTACAAGAACTACAAGAACTACGGGAACTACAAGAACTACAGGAACTACAGGAATTACAAGAACTACAGGAACTACAAGAGCTACAGGAACTGCAAGAAGTACAGGAACTACAAGAACTACAAGAACTACAGGAACTAAAAGAACTACAGTAACTACAAGAACTACAGGAACTACAAGAACTACAGGAAATACAAGAACTACAGAAACTACAAGAACTACAAGAACTACAAAAACTACAAGAACTACAGGAACTACAAGAACTATAAGAACTACAAGAACTACAAGAACTACAGGAACTACAAGAACTACATGAACTACATGAACTACAAGAACTAAAAGAACTACAGGAACTACAAGAAATACATTGACTACAAGAACTACAGGAACTACAAGAACTACAGGAACTACGAGAACTACAGGAACTACAAAAAACTACAGGAACTACAATAACTACAGGAACTACAATAACTACAGGAACTACAGGAACTACAAGAAGTACAGAAACTACAAGAATACAGGAACTACAAGAACTACAGGAACTACAAGAACTACAGGAACTACAAGAACTACAAGAACTAGCAGCAAATTGACAATCGTGTGTAGCTATGACTGCAGTCCGATGTGCCGTCTTCGGCCCCAGAGGAAGGTGAATGATTGGATCATTACAATTTCGTTCTATTTGGAAAGTTTGCGTTTAGAATTTGTTGTGCAGGAGGTATCGTCCCTTAGGCCTGGCACCCACCCCTACCTTCCAAGACATGCCACAGACCAAGAGGAATTTATGAAACTATGAGTGTAGCAGGGACGAGTTTATGAAACTATGAGTGTAGCGGGACGAGTTTATGAAACTATGAGTGTAGCGGGACGAGTTTATGAAACTATGAGTGTAGCGGGACGAGTTTATGAAACTATGAGTGTAGCGGGGACGAGTTTATGAAACTATGAGTGTAGCGGGACGAGTTTATGAAACTATGAGTGTAGCGGGACGAGTTTATGAAACTATGAGTGTAGCGGACGAGTTTATGAAACTATGAGTGTAGCAGGGACGAGTTTATGAAACTATGAGTGTAGCGGGACGAGTTTATGAAACTATGAGTGTAGCGGGGACGAGTTTATGAAACTATGAGTGTAGCAAGGACGAGTTTAGAAACTATGAGTGTAGCGGGGACGATTTTATGAAACTATGAGTGTAGCGGGGACGAGTTTATGAAAATATGAGTGTAACAGGGACGAGTTTATGAAACTATGAGTGTAGCAAGGACGAGTTTATGAAACTATGAGTGTAGCAGGGACGAGTTTATGAAACTATGAGTGTAACAGGGACGAGTTTATGAAACTATTATTGTAGCAAGGACGAGTTTATGAAACTATGAGTGTACAGGGACGAGTTTATGAAACTATGAGTGTTGTAACAGGGACGAGTTTATGAAACTATGAGTGTAGCAGGGACACATTTATTAAACTTTGAGTGTATCAGGGATAAGTTTATGAAACTATGAGTGTAGCAGGGACGAGTTTATGAAACTATGAGTGTAGCAGGGACAAGTTTATGAAACTATGAGTGTAGCAGGGACGAGTTATGAAACTCTAAGTGTAGCGGGGACGAGTTTATGAAACTATGAGTGTAGCAGGGACGAGTTTATGAAACTATGAGTGTAGCAGGGACGAGTTTATGAAACTATGAGTGTAACAGGGACGAGTTTATGAAACTATGAGTGTAGCAAGGACGAGTTTATGAAACTATGAGTGTAACAGGGACGAGTTTATGAAACTATGAGTGTAACAGGGACGAGTTTATGAAACTATGAATGTAGCAGGGAAAAGTTTATGAAACTATGAGTGTAACAGGGACGAGTTTATGAAACTATGAGTGTAGCAGGGACGAATTTATGAAACTATGAGTGTAGCAAGGACGAGTTTATGAAGCTATGAGTGTAGCAATGACGAGTTTATGAAACTATGAGTGTAGCAATGACGAGTTTATGAAGCTATGAGTGTAGCAATGACGAGTTTATGAAACAATGAGTGTAGCAGGGACGAGTTTATGAAGCTACGAAGGAGCAAAGAATGTGGTTACGAATGCAGAAGACGGTGATGATGTTTTAATAAAAATTAGCTTTCGTGCATGAGGTCAGTGGCTTAAAGAAAGCTTGGAAACCGCCGGTTGGGGAAGGCGGTAGCCAGTCATGGGCTTATCTACTTAATGTCGGAAGCATGATGACTTCCACAGATTAACGAGCGTAGACATGTATAGCTACTTATCGCACGGACCAACCAGGGGCAGGGTGGTTGTTTATACAACCCAGCATTGTGGTGGTTGGTTGGTGGTCACACGAGTGTGAGTGCCACTGGGGCTGGTGGTGGTAAACACCTCAGTTAAACTCTGCAAGCAGCACCACACACAACCACACTTTCTGTGAAGTTTGCATGTAATAATTTAGAGCAAGTAGATAAATGACGTTGTGTCTTTCATTTCTGTATCTTTCTTTTCTGTGTCTCTCTTTGCTATGTCTTTCTTTTCTGTGTCTCTCTTTGCTATGTCTTTCTTTTCTGTGTCTCTCTTTGCTATGTCTTTCTTTTCTGTGTCTTTCTTTTCTGTGTCTTTCTTTTCTGTGTCTCTCTTTGCTATGTCTTTCTTTTCTGTGTCTTTCTTTTCTGTGTCTCTCTTTGCTATGTCTTTCTTTTCTGTTTCTGTGTCTTTCTTTTCTGTGTCTTTCTTTTCTGTGTCTTTCTTTGCTATGTCTTTCTTTTCTGTGTCTCTCTTTGCTATGTCTTTCTTTTCTGTGTCTTTCTTTTCTGTGTCTTTCTTTGCTATGTCTTTCTTTTCTGTGTCTCTCTTTTCTGTGTCTCTCTTTGCTATATCTTTATTTTCTGTGTCTCTCTTTTCTGTGTCTCTCTTTTCTGTGTCTCTCTTTGCTATGTCTTTCTGTTCTGTGTCTTTCTTTTCTGTGTCTCTCTTTGCTATGTCTTTCTTTTCTGTGTCTTTCTTTTCTGTGTCTTTCTTTTCAGTGTCTTTCTTTGCTATGTCTTTCTTTTCTGTGTCTTTCTTTCTGTGTCTCTCTTTTCTGTGTCTCTCTTTGCTATGTCTTTCTTTTCTGTGTCTTTCTTTTCTGTGTCTTTCTTTTCTGTGTCTTTCTTTTCTGTGTCTCTCTTTGCTATGTCTTTCTTTTCTGTGTCTTTCTTTTCTGTGTCTTTCTTTCCTATGTCTTTCTTTTCTGTGTCTTCCTTTTCTATGACTTCCTTTTCTCTGAGACTCTCTTTTCTGTGTCTCCTTTCCTGTGTCTCTCTTTTCTGTGTTTCTCTTTTCTGTGATTCTCTTTTCTGTGACTCTAATTTCCGAGATTCTCTTTTCGTTGACTCTCTTTCTATGGTTTGCAAGTTGTTCATTTGTATTAATGTATGTACTTCGTAATGTTGGAAATTCTTTTTATGCAATACCATAGATTCCAAAACCAAGAGCTATATGGAATACCATACATTCCAAATCAAACAGACATATGCAATACCGTACATTCCAAATCAAACAGACATATTCAATACCGTACGTTCCAAATCCATCAGACATATGGAATACTACACATTCTCAATCCAAAAATCATATGGAATACCATACAATCGCAATCCAACAATCATGTCTCGTAGACCCTCAATCCACGTAATGAATTCATTTCCCACAAAAATGTTTTTTTTTTAAAAAAAACCCTCGTTCGTTTTGATAAATTACCCCTCGGTCAGCAGGTTATCCTTATCTCGAGCGTCTTCTTCGCCTGTTAATTGGGCGTGGATACAAGCATCGCTAGTTTACGCCAACCCGCGATATCAACGCCCTTCGCCCCGAAACATCCGTTTTCAACATGTGTAGAATTTCAATTGCTCAAAAATTTTCTCTGGCGGCAGCCATTTTGACCTACTTTTTTCAACTTTAAACAGCAAAGAGTTCTTTAGCATCGCACAGAGCCGTGTTTTAATCGTTATCCGGAAGGACTAGACATCGGATCTTACTACCACCCATATCCTCTCTTTCTTTCACCTTTCTTCTCGTTTTCTTCATACACTCTCGGATACCTTCATTCATTTTTCCAGTTTTCCATTGTTTGGTGTCTTTGATCTAATTAAATCCAACATGTTTTATTGTCTATTAATATTTTAACCACTCTACGTCAAACCTGGCCATAGTCTTTTGTGCCATTGTTTAGACATGTGTCGTTGTGTATTCTGACTCGGATTTATGTGATTAATGTGTATAGCTTGTTTATATACCCGATGAAGGCTTTTGCCGAAACGTTGTAGCTTGTCTTGTCTTTCTGTTAGTCTAGCTGCTCTCCAGTCATGTTACGTTTATTGTGTATATCGGATCTTATTACTGCTCTCCAACTCATGTTAAAACAGGGAGATAACAAGAGGGAGAGAGAAACGTAGAATTGGTGCGGGTCAGGGGAGATAAATAGGTCGGAGAGTATTAGTAAGAGGCTTCAGGTCCACGAGGAAAGCGGAGAATATGAACACATCGTGAATCAGGGAGAAAGCATGTAGGGCGATCAAAAACGAGGCAGAGGAGAGTTAAGTGAGACAAAGGAGTTAAGTTAGGAACATTCGATTGAGGGCGAGCGGTCAGTACGGGCGTCTGGGCTAGTTGGCTAGACGATACCCGGGACCATGAACAGTAGAGTTGCGACAGTGGACAGGACAGGTCAGTACAGGCGTCTGGCTAGTTGGCTAGACGATACCAGGGGCCATGAACAGTAGAGTTGCGACAGTGGACAGGACAGGTCAGTTAAGCTAAGGTAGTCAAACTAGTAGGACTTAAATTCGAGTGAGAAGTGTCAGTTGTTAAGAAGCTGTTAGCTTAGTCATGTGAAGAGACTTTTTAGTATTGTGAATGATATCACTAGTACTCGCTTAGCAGAAGCCATGCTGAGCCAGTTATTCAGAAGCTGTTAGCTTATTCATGTGAAGAGACTTTTTAGTATTGTGAATGATATCACTACTGTGGGTGTGATCCATATGGGAGTATGCCTTTGTGAGTAATAAACGTGACATGTGTGAGTTCATGGTGTTGTTGACTGCTTTGTTTAAGCTAGGGAATAATAGAACAAAGAAGTATGTGTTAGCACTCGGAAAAAATGACAGACAAACAACAACAGATCCATTTTGTTTAAGCTAGCTGTGTTTTGTCTGACCTCAGCAAAGAACGGAGACTGGGGTTGTCATAAATTGTGGGCAGACAGTGCGGAGTTCGGCATAACGATCACTGGCAAGGGTGAACGTCACGGGCTTATGGTCAATCGGGAGGCAGCATGGGTAGCAGTGGCCTCCAGACACCAACACGTGGCTGATCTGCATCCCTAGGCAGTTCTAGACGTCGGTGTCAGTCAAGGGGCTGACCTACATGGTGACTGGAGGAGTCACCGAATCCAGCAACCAGCGGAGGGTGTCTTCGATGTCAGGGGAACAAGGGCTCAATTCTTTAAAGTGCCGCGGCAGCTGTCGAACAGAGGCCAATTCAATACAACGAGAGCAAGGGAGAAACTAGCTCGTCATACATTCGGGGAGAACTAGCTCGTCATACATTCGGGGAGAACTAGCTCGTCATACATTCGGGGAGAACTAGCTCGTCATACATTTGGCTGCACAGATCAACAACGTCAGGCGCTACCAGACAACAGTTGAGGGTGCTGAAGGACAATCACAGCTTGAAAGCGGTGTTCATTACAAGTGGTGCCTAATGGTGTGCACCTCGTTACAATTACGTCTTACAAGCCCGTTACAATGTTACGTTATTTAATATATCGGATCTTACTACTCAGTGACTAGAGCCCCGTAGAAGCAATCAATTCGAAGAGAAAAATTGCCACAGTCTGCAGCTGATCCGATCATGGGTTGTTTTTTTTTTGGCAAAGAAGCCCGAGTGTGACCGAAAGCCCGCTCAACGCTGTCGAGAAAGTAATAAAATCAAGTAAGAATGGTTTGCCTACAACTTTACTGCGTTAATACCAAGCGTCTAAAACATACTGTCTTTTCGTTTAACGTCTTTCAAGGTTGGAGGGGAGAGCGCAAAAATAAGGGGCAAAGTACAACAAAGTTAGAACAAAACTAGAACAAAGTTAGAATACAATTTAGAATAAATTCTAACAAAACTGGAACTAAACTAGAACAAAGTTGGAACTAAACCAGAACAAAGACAAAACTAGAACAAAGTTTGAACAAAACTAGAACAAACGTTAGAAGCTACAACAAAGTGGAACTGAACTAGATAAAGTTTGACAAAAACTAGAACAAAAGTTAGAACAAAGTTACAACAAAACTAGAACAAAGCTAGATTATATTAGAACAAATTCAGAAAAAAATGACAAAAAAATTATTATAAAATTAGAACAAAAACTAGCAGAAAGCTAAAACAAAATTAGAGCAAAATTCAGTAAATCTACTTCCTCCCAAGCATATTATGTCGGTACCCTTTATTCCTATTTATCGGTCTGTCTCTGGCAAGTATAAATAGAGTTTAGCTGAAAGTTCAATCTATGCCGCTAGAGCTGACCTTTGTTAGAAAAGTAATTATTGTCGTTAAAAAATGGAAGTTCTAAAAGAAGTCAGGACAAAAACAGATCTTGTTTCAAATATCAGACGTAAAGTAGAGACACAGACAAATAGAGAGGATGTGAGCGTGCGGATAAAAGAGACAATAAGCAGACATACACAGGAAACAGAAATAATCATGCACAGGGGTAGAAAAAAATACAGATAATAAAAAGTATGGCGGTAGACAAACGCGGTTTAAAGAAGAGTGTTGAGAATACATTAGACAGCTGAGATGAGTAATGGAACGTTCTGAAAGAGGCCAAAGCAAAAAAGAGAGCTAATTTCCAATATTAGGAAGAAACAATAATCATTTTTTGGCCATGTAATGAGAAGAGAACAGGTGGAATATATTGTAACAACTGGGAAAATTGAGGAACGAAGAGATAGAGGGAAGCAAAGAGAAAAGATAACAGACAACTTAAGAGAATAGCTTGCAGGTCAACAACAGAAATGATAAATATCTGTCGAGATCGAAAGTTGTGGAGAGACATGATCACCAACGCCAGCAGGCATAGTACTTGATGATGATGATGATTATGATGATGTTGATGATGATATACACACGCACAGACAGATACACGGATAAACAAACGCATAAAAAGAAAGACTGAAAGACAGACATTTAAATACCAGATAGACGAGTAGACAGACAGGCAAACAGAGAGACAAACACAGAAAAATAACGCAAGTGCAGAAGAAAATGGCAGACCGAGAGACATACACGCAAAGATTAAACAGGCAAACAAAAGACAGAGGGAGGGGGGCCAACATAAAAACAAACTGTCAAAAAAGATATACCAACAGGTATAAAACACACAAAGGTGGGCAGACAGACATAAATGACTGGTAAACATATAGAAAAACATACACACATAGGCAGACAGGCGGGAAAACATGCTGACAGACAAACAGGCAATAATACAGACAAACAAACACGCGATATTTTTAGAAAGACATTAACTGCAACATTCATACCCCAGAAATATCACACACAAACATAAAATACTACTTTAATCATATCTTTACGACATAACCACCAACATAACCAAAGCCTTGTAACCACATATTCAGTGGACTGATCTCATTGTAAACACATGTCTTGTCGACGGAATAGCGTATTAACAGAACGTAATGCTCGGCTTGCAAGCAATAACAAAACATAAGTAAGCAGTCTAGGTGTCTGAGTTGTGAAGGTTCTTGTCGAAGTTCATAATCGTGGGTCTAATATTGGCGTTTTATAACCTGTCTCTGGCAGGACTAGAAGGTGGCTGGTCTGTGTTGTGAGATGTAGAGAAGCTATCAGGACAGGTCGATAAACGCAGGATTATAGACTCTAGAATGGGTATTAAAGATGAAGGGAGATGAGAGAGAGAGAGAGAAAGAGAGAGAGAGAGAGCGAATAACGGCAGCAGAATATATATATATATATATATATATATATATATATATATATATATATATATAATACGTTTGTTCGGACGTTTGGAATATGAAGCAAGCGCCTTTAGAGTAGCCTTAAATCGGCCATCCTCTTCCATGTTCATTCTGCCACCATCATCATGTGCCATACCGGTTGGCTAGGCTATCATATCCTTCCACAATCTTCTATCTACCGTGCATTTTATCAGTTCTGTTGTTGACTGTTTTCTTTGCCATCACACCGAGTTATCCAGTATTTTTCTCTCTATTTTATACAGCAGAGATTCTGTCCGCGACCTCTCTTATCCTGTATTGTGCCTGTTGTAACAAGTATTCCAACTTTCTCTTCTCTTGATGTGCCCGAAAAATGTGGATTGTCTCTTTCTGATGTTTATTAGGAGATCCTTTTTGTGTTGGCTTCATTGGTCTTTTTAGCTGTTCAGGGAACTTTCAACATTCTTCTGAGAAATCACATCTCTGTGGCGACAAGTAAGGTCTCAGTCTGAATATTAAGAAAACAGAAGTAATGGTCATATCGAAGAAACAATCATCACCATCCTGCAGCATACAAATAAACAGGACAAATTCGAAACAGTGCAACGCGTCAAATACTTGAGCACAATAATAACATTAGATGGAAGATGCACCACAGAAATAAAAAGCAGAATAGCTCTGGCCAAAATAGCATTTCAGAAAATGAAAAATATCTTATTAAATAAGTCTATGACAATAGAAGTGAGAAAGAGAGTTCACCGATGCTATATAGAGCGATTCTGACTATGGAAGCGAATCAAGGACAGTAAACAAACAAAAAAAAAAAATGATTAGATTAAATAATTACTTCTGTTTTTCTTACTATTCAGACTGATACCTTTCTTGTCGCTTTCTTTTACTTATGTCAACAAAGTCAATAAAATGAAAGGTGACGTTGGTGGCAGACAATAGCAAATGTCAAGAGTACTGTTTCCCTGTTTTGATCGAAACTTTCCTATTGGGAACAGAACACTAATGGGTCAGGTTTGTGCCACAGGCACGAGAGATCGACACGTGTCGTCCGTTCAGACCTCGACCTAAACGGTTTGCGAGCACTGGTTCGGCTCGGAAGACGAGCTTTTCGGAAAATGGAAGCAATTATGATTGTAGAAATATTGAATGTCACTGGCTAGGGAATACTGAGATGATTGTGGAAACACTGAGATGATTGTAGAAATAATAAGCTGATTGTGGCAATACTGAGATGATTGTGGCAATACTGAGATGAGTGTAGAAATAATAAGCTGATTGTGGCAATACTGAGATCTTCATCTTCTCTTTCTCAATTGCCTTTCAGCGTCGAGTAAATATCTAATTTGAGGTCCCTTTGATCTTCTGTTGGCCACTGTAGCTGTTATGTTTCCTAGTGTTTCTAATGTTACTTTAATCAATTTGTTGGTGGTCGGCCCTTGAGTTTGGGTTCTCGCAACGTTTATAAAAGGCTCCATGTGTTGTGTTTTGGCCTTTCTGTCTTATCACGTGGCCATACTATTTTATCTGTTGCTTCTTGATGTATTCTATGGAGGGGATTATTTCTAGCTTTTTCTCATTTCTTCATTTGTGATCGTATCGCTATGTTCCTGTCATTTGCCTGACACATTTAATTTCGGCAGCGGTTATTTTTCTTATTGTTCTGGAGTCTAGAGTCTAGGTAATACTGAGAACATTGAAGGAATACTGCAGTTATAGTGGGAATACTGAAGTTATAGTGGGAATACTGAAGTTAGGGTGGGAACACTGAAGTTATAGTGGGAATACTGAAGTTATAGTGGGAATACTGAAGTTATAGTGGGAATACTGAAGTTATAGTGGGAATACTGAAGTTATAGTGGGAATACTGAAGTTATAGTGGGAATACTGAAGTTATAGTGGGAATACTGAAGTTATAGTGGGAACACTGAAGTTATAGTGGGAATACTGAAGTTATAGTGGGAATACTGAAGTTATAGTGGGAATACTGACATGTGTGTGGGCGGAAAGAGTGTGGTGGGGGAGTTGAAAGTTTTGAGAGGTTTTGTCGAGGAGAAGATATGGAGAAAAGGAAGGGTGGTGTTTGTGTGGTCTAGGAGAAGATATGGAGAAAAGGAAGTGGTGGTGTTTGTGTGGTCGAGGAGAAGATATGGAGAAATGGAAGTGGTGGTGTTTGTGTGGTCGAGGAGAAGATATGGAGAAATGGAAGTGGTGGTGTTTGTGTGGTCGAGGAGAAGATATGGAGAAAAGGAAGTGGTGGTGTTTGTGTGGTCGAGGAGAAGATATGGAGAAAAGGAAGTGGTGGTGTTTGGTTATCTGGTCGATGAGCAACGATGTGCAGATTAGGCTCCAGGCGAAGAGGGTTCTAAGCTACATGCAGAGTATAATCTGAGATGTGATACAAGAAGGTAACTACAGGGACGAAGTTTGATGAGCCTGGAAGTTCAAATATGAGAAGGTAACTACAGGGATGAAGTTTGACGGGGATGCCAATTCAAGAGAGGTTATGAGACCCAACAGTATACAGTTGCCCACGCGTTGAAAGTGTTTTAGATATAGTGGTTCTATACATACATGAGGCTGAGGTAGCCAGTGAAAGTCTACAATTCTTACCTTCAAAAAAGGTAGCACTAGAGTTAACAATATTCACCAACGCGTATTCTTAAATTAACTACCCAGCCACGATCCATAAGATAGAGATAAGAACAACAAGAGTAAGGCTGCTTGTACGAAATAATTCAGTTGATGTAAAACCTGGCGAAAGGGGGAAAAAAAACATGAAATAAAAGTGGCTGCATTGATTAAAATGTAGTTAACATGGGAAAAGAAAGAAAGAAATGTGTTAAAAAGGAAAGAAGGTTTTTTTATGATCTTTTTATGTGGATTGCTTATCCCAGCCATATTTTATGTGAATAACTCTGTCTAGATATTCGTTGACAAAAGTGGAGGTAATTGCTTCCGCTGAGATATTTATTTATTTGTTTATGAAGCATCACTGTTGGTGGAGGGTGCTAGATATGTGCATCTCAGCGAAGGTTACCTGTTAGATATGTCAATAGTTAACACACAGAAGATATGCCACACATTGTTATTGTCATTTAGAAACGTATAAAGTTGTCCATCAAAATATGCCCAACGAAGGTAAATGTATTAGCTACGTGTGTTTCTAGTTGTGAGCCTGGAGTTTCATGTTGATTCAATTCTTGTTCAACTGTTGCAATGTCTTCACTTGTAAACTGTTAAGTTACTACTATAAAGATTCATCATCATCATCGTGTGCAATACCGGTTGCGTAGGTGATTATGTCCTTCCATAATCTTCTATTCACAGTGCATCGTATCAGATCTGTTGTTGACTCTTTTCAGTGCATGATACCAAGCTATTCAGTATCTTCGCTCTTTCTCTGTCGTCCGCGAACTCTCTTTCCCTGCATTTTGTCAGTTGTAACCAAGTATTTCAACTTTCCTCTTTTCATGATGTGGCCGAAAAATAATGATTTTTTCTTTCTGATGCTTCTTACAAGATCTCATTTTTGTCTTGGCTTTTTTAGAATATCCTCATTGGTCTTTTTAGCTGTCCCGGGAGGGAACTCTGAACATTCTTCTGAGAAATTGCATCTCTGCGACCTCTAATCATCTTTGTAGCTGTCCAGGGAACTCTGAACATTCTTCTGAGAAATCCCTATAATATTGTCCACAACACACATGAATCATGGCTAGAAGTTTCTCTACAACAGATTTGTAAAATGCGCGGAAGATTCTGTACAATATGTTACATAACTATAAAGCTGTCTGCTAGAAGTCCGTGGCCTGCCTAGATTATTCTTTTCAACGACCATTGTTAAGTAACATTAACATGTAAAGTTTAACATATACATATACTAGTAGTAGCCTCCGTCAGTTATAGTTGACTATGGATCTTGTTGTTGTTACTTCGTAATATACGATTGTATATATATATATATATATATATATATATATATATATATATAGTACATTTAATAATAAACGCGTCTAGAAAGACTGGCGAATGTGGTAGCCGCTTTACCAATGCGGGTGTGAATGTGGTAGCCGCTTTACCAATGCGGGTGTGAATGTGGTAGCCGCTTTACCAATGCGGGTGTGAATGTGGTAGCCGCTTTACCAATGCGGGTGTGAATGTGGTAGCCGCTTTACCAATGCGGGTGTGAATGTGGTAGCCGCTTTACCAATGCGGGTGTGAATGTGGTAGCCGCTTTACCAATGCGGGTGTGAATGTGGTAGCCGCTTTACCAATGCGGGTGTGAATGTGGTAGCCGCTTTACCAATGCGGGTGTGAATGTGGTAGCCGCTTACCAATGCGGGTGTGAATGTGGTAGCCGCTTTACCAATGCGGGTGTGAATGTGGTAGCCGCTTTACCAATGCGGGTGTGAATGTGGTAGCCGCTTACCAATGCGGGTGTGAATGTGGTAGCCGCTTTACCAATGCGGGTGTGAATGTGGTAGCCGCTTTACCAATGCGGGTGTGAATGTGGTAGCCGCTTTACCAATGCGGGTGTGAATGTGGTAGCCGCTTTACCAATGCGGGTGTGAATGTGGTAGCCGCTTTACCAATGCGGGTGTGAATGTGGTAGCCGCTTTACCAATGCGGGTGTGAATGTGGTAGCCGCTTTACCAATGCGGGTGTGAATGTGGTAGCCGCTTTACCAATGCGGGTGTGAATGTGGTAGCCGCTTTACCAATGCGGGTGTGAATGTGGTAGCCGCTTTACCAATGCGGGTGTGAATGTCTGTATCTAAAGATAGTCTGTCGTTGTTGATGGACCTCACCTCTGCTGCTGCTGCTGCTGCTGCTGCTGCTGCTGCTGCTGCTGCTGCTGCACGATATTCAGTTTGTAGTTGTCGATAAAGATGTCAGGTGTTGCTTATAAATATTTATATTGTTGAGCATATATAAATTATATATATCAATGAACATATCAACATTGTATATAATGTATAAAGCATAAGGAAGACTATAACTTGTTGAGCAAACAGCAATGTGTTTTATTTATTTAGCTTAACGAGATTGTATAGCTTTTTGAACTTTTTCATTTTACGTTTCCAACGTGCCAGGACTTCTCTAAATAACATTGCCTGGTTGGATTTTTAAGACGCTTCCATCTCATGCCTCCACAATATTGAATTCAAAGTCATAAAAGCCAACTTTTTAACATTTATTTCAATTTTGGCTTCTAAATTGTCTGGAAACCCCAGTCTGCTGGCCATTTAGACGTCATTTATGAGATACAATTTACATTATTTCCAACATCTTTGATCTTATTCTATCTCCCCTGTTGTGTCATCTTTATCCCTATTAACTCAACGTGTTCTTGTAATATCCCTTTTTTTAACCTATTGTACTTTATAAGCGTTCTCTGTTTTAGCCGAATCTTCTAGAGCCGGGACTGAAATAAACTAATGGTTACCTTTGAACTTATAAAGAGAGCATTCAATAAATGTTGGCGCAGCTAATAGATGTTTTATTTACAAGAAACTACAGATATACGCACACGTCGCCGGGAACAATTGTTTCTTGTGTAGAAAAGACGTATCGCTCATGTCAGAAAATCAACAAGTTTGTCTCTGAACAGAAATAATCAAGATAAAAATGTTGACTTTCTTAATAACAGGAAAACTTAACTTGTCCTTAAATGCAAAAGTTGGACATTTTTTTATGGAAAATGAAAAAGACGAATGGAAAGTGACAAGCCACGAAAATAAAATGTCAAATTCTTTTATTTTTAAATATTTGTCAAGAAAACGGTTTTTTTTTTTTTTTTCTTGAAAGAAACAAAATCTGTGAATTCAAATTGAGAAGAAAAATTAAAACTTGGAGGAAAGCAGCCAAAACCATAAAGTTGTAAAGAGAAACGTTTTGAAAGTAAGGTTTCTACCCTCCGTCATACTTTCATCAAGAAAAAAAAAATAAAACTGTGACAAAAAATGTAAACACGAACGAGAAGTTGAATAATAAGCATAAGAAGGGTGAATGAACGAATAAGTTCCAATTTATGTTTTCTGCACAGACGAGGTGGCTAAGCTGTTTTCATCACTTGAGTAGAGGCGACACAACCGCTCCTGAAAGTAACTAGAGATATAACGATCTGTCGTGCTCTCATTCATTAACTGGGATATCTCTTTCTCTTCTTCTTTCTTCACTTCCTCTTGTGCCCGTTCTGGAGACAAGGTAGATATCAACATTCTAATTCTCGCCCTTTTGATGGTTTTACTCGTTGTCAATTGATGTCTTTGTAGTGTTTCTTTGATGTTGTCTGTCCATCTTACACTGGGTCTGTGATGTCTTTACTCGTTGTCAATTGATGTCTTTGTAGTGTTTCTTTGATGTTGTCTGCCCATCTTACACTGGGTCTGTGATGTCTTTACTCGTTGTCAATTGATGTCTTTGTAGTGTTTCTTTGATGTTGTCTGTCCATCTTACACTGGGTCTGTGATGTCTTTACTCGTTGTCAATTGATGTCTTTGTAGTGTTTCTTTGATGTTGTCTACCCATCTTACCCTAGGTCTGCCTCTTGCTCTTCTCCCTTCTCTTTTAACATATGTTTTGTAAGGTAAGGAATCACACGACATTCTTTCTAGATGGACAAACCAGTTTATTTGTTGTTTCTTTATGTAGCTTAGGTTTGGCTCAACGCCTACTTTTTCTCTGATAATATCAATTCGGATTCTATCTTTTCTGGACACACAAAACGCCTTTCTCATACATCTCGTCTATATGCCGACAAGCTCTCTTTTATGCTTAGAAGTAAGTGACCATGTTTAGCGTTGGTAGCACAATGTGGGAATAAAATGCTCCGTATAAGATGTTCTTTGGTGGTAATAGGTATTGCATTCCCTCTCCTTCCTGCCTTCCTTCCTCTATTCCTTCCTTCCTTTTTCTCACAGATTAAAAATACTGGAGGAAATGTAACTGATCTAAATGAAATCAATAAAAGACACCATCAGACCTACAAGGAGACTCCAAAGAGTACAGTTAGAATAGACAAGTGAAGCACTGTAAGAGTACATTCAAAAGCCGCTAAGCGAATATGTCGAATAGAAAATCAACATTTTACATCGAATTATCAAGTATACATTTTAAGTTGATTATTTCTATTCCTTCGATTTGGATGTAGTGAGTTCGGAACTCGTCTGTAAAATCAGTTACTAACACAATAACTAAATGATCTTTAAGCTCATATTTTTACGACAAGCAAACGTAATGTCACGGGGCAAAGTCCAGACACTACACAATGTACTGTACAGCTAGTGCTGGAGATTTGGACCCGATTGTAAACAGTACACTCAGCAATATTATATCCCTCGAACACGCCTCGACGGAAATGTTTGTTTACTCGCGACCGCTTTAGTAGCAGGCCTACTCTCCGTTCTGTGAAACTAAACTGCAACACACCTCAGTCGCAAGATTCTTGAAGGAATAATTAAACACACAACGTGGGGAATGGTGTTCTCTGACCGAGAATCGATCGAGTCTTAAAAGACCAAGTTGTTGCAGAGTTTCTTTCAAACTTCTTTCTGACCTTACTACTTGTACTTTAATTTGACACACATATATAACTCATCAATCTTTTTAGTACAAGTATAAACAAGGTCTTTATTGGTGTTACTTGACATAGCCTATCGGCGATGATGAATTGTCAAATAACGTTTGTGTGTGGCCGTTTCGTATTCATAAAGTTCTATCTGTGGTTATCTATCTATCTTGTTGACCGTTTACTCCGTATAGTAATCTTAAGTACATCTGCCTGTCTCTTTCTGATAGTGCTGAGGAACTAGTATCTGAATGTGCTCAGTCTGGCCGAGTGTGGCCGAATTGTCTCGAGTCTGCTGAGTGTAGCTGAGTCTGCCCGAGTGTAGCTAAATGTCTCTCTAGCTACTGCTCCTCGCCCCAAAAGCATTCTGTGCCTCTCCTCTCCTAATCTCCTAGTTCCCAGGGTCTCGGGGTTTAAGTCCCAGGTGACCACACCCCCCCGACCACTGATACGGCCTAACCTACGTCTCCTGACCGTCACTATCTCTCTAACTCCGCCTTTTTTAATTATCTCTAAAGTCTTATTACTTTAGGAGTCCTGTCGAACCTGTCCATCTTCCTAAGTCCGTCCCCTAACAACTAAAACTCGAGGCGATTTCCAATTCAGAGACTCAAAGAGTAATCACTGCTGAACGTAAAGATAACCTGGTCTTTTGATTACGCGGGGCAGTTTAGTTGTCCGCTTTCATCTCAGGTCTTCACTGGACTTCAAGGCGTCTGCCGATATAAGAGTTTCCTAGGAACCAGCGGCCGTGTCGTTGCGTTACGCAACTTTGTCGACCAGAGCAAACATCTGTCTGGCTTTAGGCTGACCACCTGTACGCATTTCACTGGTAATCTTCAAGTTGATTACGACTCAGCGACTGAGTTGGGTAGACTTAACGTCTCCTTCCTAATCCTCTGAAGAGTGTCTTTTCTACGCCGCCTAAAACTATCCTACTTCACATCGTCATCGCCTCATTCTTTTATTCTTCTGTCTATCGTCATATTCTTCTATTCTTCCATTATCGCCCATGACTGAGTCACACTATAACATATATCTCCGTCAACATTCAGTTGAATTGATATATTCATAGATCAATTTAACTCAAAATAAAACATAGTGTGACTGCTCTCTTTCTACTTCCTTAATGGGCTAACTAATTTCCTTTTTCTCATTGTACATCAATTATTACAACAATTAGAAATACAAATTCAACATCTATAAACTGGAATCTCAAAAGAAAAATCCATCATGTATACAATCATCTTACAACATCGCTCTGCCATGCCACTTTGTTTTGCTTTGAAGCCTCTGACTAACGTGACGTCACTCTGGACCTAGCCTGAATGTAGGCCAGCTAAATTGAGGTCATCGTCTGTTTTGTCTATGTCTAACCCACATTTCTTCCGTCTATTAATTTAAACTGGTAGGTTCTGTAATTGGTGTTTACATATACAACATTCATAATTCTACAACAATATCATGACATTCAATAAACATCTTTGCGACACAACATGTGTCTCATGTATACAAAACATTTTGTGGAAACATCAATTCTGAAATATTTAAGGCTCGATCGGCCTTCGCACTGTACTCTCTTAATTGCCTAATAAGACGTGTTTAGTCTTTCTTCGGCATCATATCTGTGCCAGTTCTGAAAAAGAAACAAGACCCGTCTACTCTGTTCTCTTATTCTCCCTGAACACGTGCTCTTCTGGCACTGCTAATAAAGTTGTCTGCATAGCAATACGCTTTCTTACAGAATCTCTTAGCCACAGGCTTAATTTACTGGTCAACTCATGTCGGGTCGAAAGTCTTCTTATGTGTTCTCTCTCACCACATATTCCTAAATTTTAGGCAATTCTCTCCGTCTACATATAATTACATTTTCATAAAATTGTCTTTTTTAAAAAATGTGCATCTCACATGTTTCTCCTCAAATTATACACACAACAGTCTTGGACAGACCGAACATTGAAGCATAGAAGTAATCACAGACACATAGCAATCAAAATTATGACTTAAACTTGATACAGAATCTAATCTGTCTAGACTTACATAAGAAAATATCCACAACACACCATACACACATCGGTACATCTCACAGTGCTGTTCCACACTTGGAATTCCTATATAACTCATAGAGTCTCCCCATCTCGGGTCACTGACTCTCTCTTCTTAGTTCCCTATGTTTTTCTCTCCATGAATACTCTATTTTCTGTAAATTCTGAGTTCTCTTAACTTGACTCAAACTTTTTTTAACCGAATGTAAACATAGTTACCATTTTGTTTGTTTACTTCAGGTGACTCACTAACATCTTCATACATATAGTTCTGTCTCCTCATTAAGGCAACAGTACATTTACAGACTCCTACTCATCATTCAGTGCACACTGACATTATACATTTAAAATTCGTCTAAAAGTTAGTAGACTCTTACACCTTATTAGTTACAACATCCACAAGTAAAATAATTACAATTCTTAATATGTATGTTTCTTCTTTTTGTATCTTTTATCTCTTCCATCACTAGTGGTTGTCAGGTCTCCTCTTCCTGACCTATGATCTTCTCTGAATTTGTTACCTTTATCTATTTCTTTCTGGTGGTCAAAAAACTCTTGCCGTCGTCCCAATCGTATGGCAAAAGGCAGGTCTACTTTGACTCTTTCATCGTCTTTTCTTCTTCTTTCAGCGATAATGGCATCACGTTCTGGTGTTCCCAATGGCCAAAATTTCACTTGCTCTGCCTTTTCTATTTGGGTCTTTTCAAACTCTTCATTTATGGCAGCAACCCTCCTTTCTCGTATTGTAGGCAATCTGTCAGTTTCAGGACGTTTCTTGCTACCTTTTACCCCATCTGCCATATCCTCTAATTCCTTGTCCATTTCACGCGCATATTTATCAGCTGCTTTCTCTAATGCATGAAACACTGCTAGTTCGTTAATTTTCTTCTCAGCACTTTTACTTACAACCTCTACACTATTTGTATCACTGTTGCGTTCTATCCTATCAAGTTTCCCTTTCTCGTTTTCCTTTTTCAAATTTTCTGTAGTAGATTTCTTTCGCCTTAGAGACGCTACCTCTTCCTCTAAGTCAGACTTCTCTCGTATTAGGTTCTTTACTTTGTCATCTACTTCTGATTTCTCCTTTCTTAAACTTACAACTAAATCCTTGGACACTTTAACTTCACCTAAAGTTGGCTATTCTGTGCTTTCATCTCATCAACTTCTCGAATCATACATACACTGTGTCTGTCAGTCTCAGACTCTTGTTCTTCAAGCTCTTTAATTCTTGTCTCTAGACACTTGTTTTTGCACTCTAGCCTATCTACTGTGTCTTTCAGCTCTAGTAGCATCAACTCATCTCTTTCACTTCTCTTTTCCATAATTCTTATCTCGGCATCTTTTCTTGATATCACATCTTCTAGGATGTTTGTAGCCACACAGGCGTCTCTAACTTGTTTCTTCACCTCCCTCGTTTGTGTTATCTTATCATTATGTTTAGTTTGTCCTCTAACCTCTACAGTCTGTGTTTGTGCACTGCTTACCTGTGTCACTAATACTTCTCTATCAGTACCTTCTGTTTGTGTAGCACTGTCGATCATTCTGTTCTCAGTCTCTTCTAATTCCTTCTCCTTTCTGATTAATTTGTATTGTTTCAGGCTAGACAGTCTGTTTGTCTTGATGTTTGGGCCGTTTGATTTGGACCACTTGGTCGTTCTCGCATCCACGTGCTTGGTTGCGCGCTTCTCTTTGACTCCAGAGGGATCTTGCCAACCACGCCTGGGTGTTGGGTTAACATGATGTGTCCACAAGTTTGATTTACCATTCACTTTATTCATTTCAATCCTGTCTACACTATTTATTTCATAGCTCTTACGTCCAGCAGTTTGTCTTTTGTCATTCCATCTCCACCTAGATTCCTGGGGTGCTAATCTTCTTCCGTGAAAATGCCTTGTTTCCCTTCTCACTGCATATATTTCTTTACTCAATTCACCTAGTCCTCCCTTATTTCTCCATCTAATACTCGCTTGATTAACTTCCCTAGGCTTTTCTACTATTTTTCTTTTATTAAACCATTCACTGATGGTTGGGCTTTCTTTAGGTAGGTTTAAATTCAATTTCTTCATGAACCCGATTTCTTTAATAGAGATATTAATCGCTTCATCTAGCGTCTCAGGGTTCAGCCTCGCTAAGTGTAGTTTTAGATCTGTGGATATTAGTCCATCTATAAAAGTCTCTATTAATTGTCTACCAAAACTGTCAGTATCTAAACCAGATTCCTCTGCTAGCTCTAAAAGTCTATTACTGTATGCAGTTATTGTCTCCCCTCTTTCTTGTTTACACTTCCTCAAAAGTATGAAAGCAGTGTAGGCATCTCCTACAGCAGCATACCTAGTTTTTAAATCTATCTGGAGGGACTTCCATGTGCTTGAAGGTTCACTCTTTAGCCTTCTCTGGATGAAGTCAGATACTTCGCCTCTACTTGTTTTAAAAGCTATTAATTTCTTGTCTTCCTCATTTATAGGAAAAATGAGAGCATACTTTCAATTTCTGCCATCCATTGTCTGAACTTGGATGGATCGCCAGAGTAATTTGAGATACTGGCACTCACTTCTTGCTGTCTAAAACTATTTTCTAAACCGGTGATGACTCTACTAATTTCTTGCAGGGTCTGCAAAGTGGGAGTCATGCCTCTCTTCATCTTGATAATTAATTAATTAATTATAAATTAAGTATAAATTAACACACAAGTTATTTAGATCAGTCAAAGAATTTCTACTTTCCTCCACTAACACTCAAGAAAAAACTTATTACTTCACACAACCTTGTTACAACATATCATATGCATCTCTAAAATATATAGAAAAATCCAACTTACATGCTTCTGAAGTCCATGGAATACCTAACACACCTTTATAACATCCTAACAACTACACAATAATATACTAATTTAAAACAATAATTAACTACTTAGTCTTCTTTCAGGTTCTCAATGTGGACATCATTTTCACATTTTGTTCTCTCTGTCTATTTCACTTTACTTCTTTCCTTACAGGAAGTTCTACTTTATGAATATGAATGTTCACTTCTACTTTGATATAGCTCGGGGAAAGATCACTGCGGGTTGGCACTTCTAGTCGCTTCTTCGGGATTTTAAGATAAACAGGGTGTAGTCTCACAAACAGGCAGCCATTCTTACGCTGGACTTCGATGTACTATTTTGGACACAGATGGCTAGGCTTGATTAACTTCTGTAGACAAGGTTCGCTGGTGTGTTGTACACAAACACATTACTAGGCTCAACTTCATGGGTACTTGCAAATTATGAGGACGGCACTCGTTGCTGTAAGTATGTAGGTTTACGCTGGAAGTGCGTAGGTTTACGCTGGAAGTGCGTAGATGGACGTCAGAGTTGGTTAAGAGAAAATTCTTACTTTTTTTTTTCTTCCAGGTCCTTCTTTAAAAGAATAAAATCCTGCGTCACGGCAACAGAAAGTAATGTGATGTTGCAGCGTTTCTTTCAAACTTCTTCTGACCTTACTACTTGTACTTTAATTTGACACACATATATAACTCATCAATCTTTTTAGTACAAGTATAAACAAGGTCTTTATTGGTGTTACTTGACATAGCCTATCGGCGATGATGAATTGTCAAATAACGTTTGTGTGTGGCCGTTTCGTATTCATAAAGTTCTATCTGTGGTTATCTATCTATCTTGTTTGACCGTTTACTCCGTATAGTAATCTTAAGTACATCTGCCTGTCTCTTTCTGATAGTGCTGAGGAACTAGTATCTGAATGTGCTCAGTCTGGCCGAGTGTGGCCGAATTGTCTCGAGTCTGCTGAGTGTAGCTGAGTCTGCCCGAGTGTAGCTAAATGTCTCTCTAGCTACTGCTCCTCGCCCCAAAAGCATTCTGTGCCTCTCCTCTCCTAATCTCCTAGTTCCCAGGGTCTCGGGGTTTAAGTCCCAGGTGACCACACCCCCCCGACCACTGATACGCCTAACCTACGTCTCCTGACCGTCACTATCTCTCTAACTCCGCCTTTTTTAATTATCTCTAAAGTCTTATTACTTTAGGAGTCCTGTCGAACCTGTCCATCTTCCTAAGTCCGTCCCCTAACAACTAAAACTCGAGGCGATTTCCAATTCAGAGACTCAAAGAGTAATCACTGCTGAACGTAAAGATAACCTGGTCTTTTGATTACGCGGGGCAGTTTAGTTGTCCGCTTTCATCTCAGGTCTTCACTGGACTTCAAGGCGTCTGCCGATATAAGAGTTTCCTAGGAACCAGCGGCCGTGTCGTTGCGTTACGCAACTTTGTCGACCAGAGCAAACATCTGTCTGGCTTTAGGCTGACCACCTGTACGCATTTCACTGGTAATCTTCAAGTTGATTACGACTCAGCGACTGAGTTGGGTAGACTTAACGTCTCCTTCCTAATCCTCTGAAGAGTGTCTTTTCTACGCCGCCTAAAACTATCCTACTTCACATCGTCATCGCCTCATTCTTTTATTCTTCTGTCTATCGTCATATTCTTCTATTCTTCCATTATCGCCCATGACTGAGTCACACTATAACAAAGTGAGTGCAGATGTAAAGTTGATTACGTTGTAATACTTTTCCCACTGTGACATGATGGCTTTTCTAAAGAGCGCGCCAAACTAACCAATCAGCTGTCTTCTTTCAGGATTTCTCCAAACATATTTTCCAATGCCAAAGATGTTTCGTTCTCTTCGTCCTCTTTTTTCGTCATTTGCCGGTTTCTCATATAAAATGACCTTGATCCTTCCATCATCCCGTGACGTTACATATGGCTCTTATTGTTTTTCGTCATCCATCACTGTTCAGGGCGAGATGTTCGTCTTATCTAATGAGTCTATGCCTGCCAACTTTGCTTCACTTATAAGTGTTCTTTTTTAGTGTCTCTCTCAGTCTTTCATGATTCCCATAAGAGATCCGGTTTTGAAAATCAATTGCGGTCTCTTCTCATCACATGTCCGACATCTGTCCGGAAACCAGAAATAATAACGCGGAGTCTGGACAATCTCGAGGAGACCAGTGCTTCTTCTTGCTCTCGTTAAATAACATTAAATTATTTACACGTTTTAAAGAGCGATGATGTTTCTTATATCTGGCGGACTTCCGGTCAAAATGGCGGATAGGCGGCAGGAACTATTGAGGCACATTATAAAAAGTGTTCCTTGTTGCAGTTTTCTCATATTTCAAGTCCGGTTTGCTGCTGGAGCTACTGAGTTTAGTGCTCTGTGCACACCGTGAGCTGTGTTTTCCATCCGGATCGTGTTTTGATATTCCGATTGCCTACGATGAATGATGATATCGTATGACGAAGGACAGTTCAGCTGTGTTCATTTTCGGTGCTTCTTGGCCTTATATCCTTTTCCCCTCTAACAGATCTTTCCCCTCTAACAGATCTTTCCCCTCTAACAGATCTTCCCCTCTAACAGATCTTTCCCCTCTAACAGATCTTCCCCTCTAACAGATCTTCCCCTCTAACAGATCTTTCCCCTCTAACAGATCGTTCCCCTCTAACAGATCTTCCCCTCTAACAGATCATTCCCTCTAACAGATCTTTCCCCTCTAACAGATCATTCCCCTCTAACAGATCTTTCCCCTCTAACAGATCTTCCCCTCTAACAGATCATTCCCCTCTAACAGATCTTTCCCCTCTAACAGATCTTTCCCCTCTAACAGATCATTCCCCTCTAAACATATCTTTCCCCTCTAACAGATCTTTCCCCTCTAACAGATCTTTCCCCTCTAATAGATCATTCCCCTCTAACAGATCTTTCCCCTCTAACAGATCTTTCCCCTCTAACAGATCTTCCCCTCTAACAGATCTTTCCCTCTAACAGATCATTTCCCTCTAACAGATCTTTCCCCTCTAACAGATCATTCCCCTCTAACAGATCTTTCCCCTCTAACAGATCTTTCCCCCTCTAACAGATCTTCCCTCTAACAGATCTTTCCCTCTAACAGATCTTTCCCTCTAACAGATCTTCCCCTCTAACAGATCTTTCCCCTCTAACAGATCTTTCCCCTCTAACAGATCTTTCCCCTCTAACAGATCTTTCCCCTCTAACAGATCTTTCCCCTCTAACAGATCCTTCCCATCTACTTCCCTATCTCCTTCTGTACCTTGCTATGTGTCCCTGTATCGTCCAGAATGTTTCTTGAACGTCGTTCGACACCCAGTTGGCAGACATGTCTACACTCCACACCTTCCTATTTCAGTTGCCTTTTCTAAATGTACAGTGAACATATTTAAATGACATTTGAACATATTTCAATGACATTTGAACATATTTCAATGACAATTGAACATATTTCAATGACATTTGAACATATTTCAATGACATTTGAACATATTTCAATGACAATTGAACATATTTCAATGACATTTGAACATATTTCAATGACATTTGAACATATTTCAATGACATTTGAACATATTTCAACATTTCCTAACATGTCATGTGTTATCTTGTAAAAGGTACATCAGTTTAATGGGAAGATTCACAAATGATATAAGAGAGCCTTTAACGTGCCAGAAACTGAAGATTTAGAAACTCATAAGTTGTCTGTTGCTTGTAATCGACTTATCGTATCAAAGACTTTCATTTCGTCGTGTTCTCGAGCATGTAATTGAATTCTAGTGGTGTATTTGTGTTTGTGTGTGTAGTTTCTTTGACATAATTCACATGAGAAGCTGACGTGTTTGCAATAATGTCTTCTATCGTAAACTGAGAGTAGATCGAGGCTGTTGCGATAATAACCAAATCAGTTCTGACACGATAGACCAGCGATAGAAGCGTGGACTGAAAAAAACATGAAAATTCGTTGATTTAATAGTTTACCTTCATGCTCTGACATCTAATGATGCAGGAAATAGAATATGACGACCTTGGACGATAATATATGTAGATATTGACGCATATTTGTATGGCTATGATAAAAGTAATAAACACTTAGTGGGATTGACGTGTCTTTGATAAATCAGTTGATGATTGTTGGATGTGGCTCTCTTTATCCTTTCACTTCTCCTTCTCTCTCTTTTCTGTCTCTCCATCACTTAATGTACCACACTCTCACTCTATCTTCTCGTATTTCAGTCTGTCTATCCCTCTCCTCAGTCTTCATTTTCCTGCTCTCTCTCCCTCTCTTTTCCACCGTTTATTTCCCATTATCATCTTCTATCTCTTCGTCGTTCTCTATATCTTTATTATCTGTACAAATTGGTTCTCGTTTTCTCTTCTCGTCTTCTGTCTATTTTAGCAATCGTTACCACTACTACAGCTCTCTTTAATGTGTCCTCATCTTCTTCTACACTACTACAGCTCTCTGTAATGTGTTCTCATCTTTGACTTCTACACTACTACAGCTCTCTGTAATGTGTCCTCATCTTTGACTTCTACACTACTACAGCTCTCTGTAATGTGTCCTCATCTTTGACTTCTACACTACTACAGCTCTCTGTAATGTGTCCTCATCTTCTTCTACACTACTACAGCTCTCTTTAATGTGTCCTCATCTTTGACTTCTACACTACTACAGTTATGTGCTCTCACTACTACTACTACTGCTGCTACTACTACTACTGCTACTTCTACTACTACTACTACTGCTACTACTACTACTACTACTACTACTGCTACTGCTACTACTACTACTGCTACTACTACTACTACTACTACTACTGCTACTACTGCTACTACTACTACTGCTACTACTACTACTACTACTACTACTACTGCTACTACTACTACTGCTACTACTACTACTACTACTACTACTACTACTACTGCTATTACTACTACTACTACTACTGCTACTGCTGCTACTACTACTACTACTACTACTGCTACTACTACTACTACTACTACTACTGCTATTACTACTACTCACGGGACCTGTTGTTCTACGCATTTTTCGCGAGGGGTAGACATCGGATCTCACGTTTCAGAGAGGACTAGACATCAAATCTCATTACCCTGTGAGGGCTGTACATCGGATCTCACTATCCAGAGAGTACTAGACATCTGATCTCACTACCCAGAGAGGACTAGACATCGGATCTCACTATCCAGAGAGTACTAGACATCGGATCTCACTACCCAGAGAGTACTAGACATCGGATCTCACTATCCAGAGAGTACTAGACATCGGATCTCACTATCCAGAGAGTACTAGACATCGGATCTCACTATCCAGAGAGTACTAGACATCGGATCTCACTACCCAGAGAGGACTAGACATCGGATCTCACTATCCAGAGAGTACTAGACATCGCATCTCATTACCCAGTGAGGGCTATACATCGGATCTCACTACCCAGAGAGGACTAGACATTGGATCTCACTACCCAGAGAGGACTAGACATCGGATCTCACTATCCAGAGAGTACTAGATATCGCATCTCATTACCCAGTGAGGGCTATACATCGGATCTCACTACCCAGAGAGGACTAGACATTGAATCTCACTACACAGAGAGCACTAGACATCGGATCTCACTACCCAGAAAGGCTAGACATTGGATCTCACTACCCAGAGAGCACTAGACATTGGATCTCACTACCCAGAGAGGACTAGACATTTATCTCACTACCCAGAGAGCAGTGGAGGGTAAAGCCAAGAACCAAGAGATTCGAAGTGAAATACTCTCACCGACTTCGAGCATGAGACCCTCCGAATTCCCTTACATCTTGACCACTCAGCCCCCGCCCTCATAATCGAAGAGCAGTGTTAATTTCCCTCGCCCAAGCTCGTTGAAACCCCAATATTTGCTAAGAACATCGTAAAGAACCGCGAGAAAACAACGAACTACCTACGCTAAACATTACCCCACGGGATATTTTCTTTGACTCGATTTTAATTAATTTCCTCGTACAACCTGCTCCATTTATGTATATTTTCACCGAGGCCAGCGCGAGTGTCTATATTCGTATTTATGAGGGCGCACGCAACAACTAATCTCATTGATTCGTTAACAAGAAAATAAAAATGAAATGCCATTTCAATCTCTGTGACCACACGAGCGTGTAATCATCGATAGATTAAAGTTACAACTCGTAACAGGACAACAAATTTTGTTACGATTAATGCGTTTGCTGGAAATGCATTCTTGACATCTCGACACTGGAGAATGACACACGAAAAATATCTCACATTTTGGCATTTGTCCGCGTCTCTTGTTGCTATTGTGGGTAATTGGGCGTGACTCACCTGCACGTCAAGCATGCTCGAAGAATTCATGAATTAGCTCGGTTGGCGGCTGTTCGATCTGGTCTCACCAGGAACGTAGCTTTCAAAGCAAGGTCGTTCTGAATTACACTTTGTGTGTGTGTGTGACAATAATGGGACTGGAAAGTGTATGTGTGCGTGTGCGTGGAGGGTTTACTTTTTGTATTTATACTTTTGTTGATATTAGGGTATTCAACACCGAAATAGCAAACTGAATAGCTCAGTCCAAAGCAGCATTTTAGAAAACATCATGTGCAAGAAGTCTATCTCAATTCAAGTGAGAAAGAAGCGCACAGGTGTTATTTTATATGATTTATCATCATTGAGTTTTAGAATTATTTGTGGTTTATCATCATCGAGTTTTAGAATTATTTGTGGGTTATCATCATTGAGTTTTAGAATTGTTTGTGGTTTATCATCATTGAGTTTTAGAATTATTTGTGGGTTATCATCATTGAGTTTTAGAATTATTTGTGGTGGTTATAGATCACTGAGTTTTAGAACTATTTGTGGTGGTTTATCATCATTGAGTTATCGAATTATTTGTGGGTATCATCATTGCACTCGGAACATATCCATATGAATTCAGATTTCTCCTTATCATATCCCGCATCTACTGACGACTCCAGTTCTGTGTTGGTTGTAAGTCTCCACTTTTGCGCCCACTAAGCCTCACGTTTCTGGAGGTACTCATCTCTACTCCCATCTCCTTCAACCGAAGGAGTGACGTGGACTCATGGTTGTCCAAGTCCTGTGCCCTTCCCGCATTTCGGTGGCCATTAATGGCGTCTATCTAAATCCTCTGGTTGACCGTCTTCAACGGCAGCGCAGCTAGCCAACCTGCCCGCTCTTTCATTTCCCCGTACTCCAGCAAGGCTAGTGAAACAAACAAAGCGTGAATATGCGTATCGTTGACCTCTGTATTGATTGGACATATGCCCGCGTACAGAGCCCGCCTCCACTTTTCTTAACATGCTCATCGAATCACTACTATACAGGCGTGGGTGTAGTCTTGTGACTCCAACCAGGTCGACGCCTGGGCACTTCTTCACCTTCAAATCCATGCAACGCGTGGTCATACCGCTCACACGTGCAGGTAACGATTGTACACCTTGTATGTGAGATCAAATATTATGACATTTTTGTTTCGTGGAAAACTATCTCAGGATAACGAACAGTTGCATTAAGGAAACCACTTAACAAGACCAAGCAAATGCTTGGAATGGCCTCAGTTTAAGAGAACAAGCAACCACACAAAAAAAGAGAAATACCTAATGAGATCAGGAACATGCCTTTGTGAATTATTAATCTTCAGACTAACTATAATCCTCAAGAATGAAAGTCCTACTTACAAGTCAGGAGCTTGTCGTTTTGTATGACTGATCTAAATCAAATGAAATCTCAGACACAAAAAAATTATAGAAAATACTAGATACATTGGTGTCGTGGCACGGTAAACAGTCAGCAACAGAGTTAACACAGGTCACCGTGGTAGGAGAATTGTTAACAAACAAGGTTGTCTACGCCGACAGATATGACACCAGCTGATGGCAGCAAACAGACGGATAGACGGATAGACAGCTTGACGGACGGACGGACGGATAGACAGCTTGACGGACGGACGGACGGACGGATAGACAGCTTGACGGACGGACGGACGGATAGACGGATAGACAGCTTGACGGACGGACGGATAGACAGCTTGACGGACGGACGAATAGACGGATAGACAGCTTGACGGACGGACGGATAGACAGCTTGACGGACGGACGGACAGATAGACGGATAGACAGCTTGACGGACGGACGGACGGATAGACGGATAGACCGCTTGACGGACGGACGGACGGATAGACGGATAGACAGCTTGACGGACGGACGGATAGACAGCTTGACGGACGGACGGACAGATAGACGGATAGACAGCTTGACGGACGGACGGATAGACAGCTTGACGGACGGACGGACAGATAGACGGATAGACCGCTTGACGGACGGACGGACGGATAGACGGATAGACAGCTTGACGGACGGACGGATAGACAGCTTGACGGACGGACGGACAGATAGACGGATAGACAGCTTGACGGACGGACGGACGGACGGATAGACGGATAGACAGCTTGACGGACGGACGGATAGACAGCTTGACGGACGGACGGATAGACAGCTTGACGGACGGACGGACAGACGGATAGACGGATAGACAGCTTGACGGACGGACGGATAGACAGCTGGACGGATAGACGGATAGACAGCTTGACGGACGGACGGATAGACAGCTTGACGGACGGACGGACAGACGGATAGACGGATAGACAGCTTGACGGACGGACGGACGGACAGACGGATAGACAGCTTGACGGACGGACGGATAGACAGCTTGACGGACGGACGGACAGACGGATAGACAGCTTGACGGACGGACGGACGGACAGACGGACAGACGGACAGACAGACAGACAGACAGACAGACAGACAGACAGACAGACAGACAGACAGACAGACAGACAGATAGATAGATAGATAGATGTGGAGAGACATTGATCGCCCATGTCATGGTACTTGCTCGAGATGCTGATGAATCGATAACTTCACTTTCAGACCCATTCCGCTAATAACAACGTTGTCAGAAAACAACTTTCGTGACAATGAACACAACAACAACTTTCGTGACAATGAACACAACAACAACTTTCGTGACAATGAACACAACAACAACTTTCGTGACAATGAAGACAACAACAACTTTCGTGACAATGAAGACAACAACAACTTTCGTGACAATGAACACAACAACAACTTTCGTGACAATGAAGACAACAACAACTTTCGTGACAATGAACACAAACAACAACTTTCATGACAATGAAGACAACAACAACTTTCATGACAATGAAGACAACAACAACTTTCTGACAGTGAAACAGAACAACTTTCGTGACAATGAACACAACAACAACTTCGTGACAATGAACACAACAACTTTCGTGACAATGAACACAACAACAACTTTCGTGACAATGAACACAGCAACAAACTTTCGTGACAATGAAGACAACAACAACTTTCGTGACAATGAACACAGCAACAACTTTCGTGACAATGAACACAGCAACAACTTTCGTGACAGTGAACACAACAACTTTCGTGACAATGAACACAACAACAACTTTCGTGACAATGAACACAACAACTTTTGTGACAATGAACACAACAACAACTTTTGTGACAATGAACACAACAACAACTTTCGTGACAATGAACACAACAACTTTCGTGACAATGAACAGAACAACTTTTGTGACAATGAACACAACAACAACTTTTGTGACAATGAACACAACAACAACTTTCGTGACAATGAACACAGCAACAACTTTCGTGACAATGAACAGAACAACTTTTGTGACAATGAACACAACAACAACTTTCGTGACAATGAACACAACAACAAAACTTTCGTGACAATGAACAGAACAACTTTTGTGACAATGAACACAACAACAACTTTCGTGACAATGAACACAACAACAACTTTCGTGACAATGAACAGAAACAACTTTTGTGACAATGAACACAACAACAACTTTTGTGACAATGAACACAACAACAACTTTCGTGACAATGAAGACAACAACAACTTTCGTGACAATGAACACAACAACTTTCGTGACAATGAACACAACAACAACTTTCGTGACAATGAAGACAACAACAACTTTCGTGACAATGAACACAGCAACAACTTTCGTGACAATGAAGACAACAACAACTTTCGTGACAATGAAGACAACAACAACTTTCGTGACAATGAAGACAACAACAACTTTCGTGACAATGAAGACAACAACAACTTTCGTGACAATGAAGACAACAACAACTTTCGTGACAATGAAGACAACAACAACTTTCGTGACAATGAACAGAACAACTTTGTGACAATGAACACAACAACAACTTTCGTGACAATGAACACAACAACTTTGTGACAATGAACACAGCAACAACTTTCGTGACAATGAACACAACAACTTTTGTGACAATGAACACAACAACAACTTTTGTGACAATGAACACAACAACAACTTTCGTGACAATGAACACAACAACTTTCGTGACAATGAACAGAACAACAACTTTCGTGACAATGAAGACAACAACAACTTTCGTGACAATGAAGACAACAACAACTTTCGTGACAATGAACACAACAACTTCGTGACAATGAACACAACAACAACTTTCGTGACAATGAACAGAACAACTTTTGTGACAATGAACACAACAACAAACTTCGTGACAATGAACACAACAACTTTCGTGACAATGAACAGAACAACAACTTTCGTGACAATGAAGACAACAACAACTTTCGTGACAATGAAGACAACAACAAACTTTCGTGACAATGAACACAACAACTTTCGTGACAATGAACACAACAACAACTTTCGTGACAATGAACACAGCAATAACTTTCGTGACAATGAACACAACAACAACTTCGTGACAATGAACACAGCAACAACTTTCGTGACAGTGAACACAACAACTTTCGTGACAATGAACACAACAACAACTTTCGTGACAATGAACACAACAACTTTTGTGACAATGAACACAACAACAACTTTTGTGACAATGAACACAAACAACAACTTTCGTGACAATGAACACAACAACTTTCGTGACAATGAACAGAACAACTTTTGTGACAATGAACACAACAACAACTTTTGTGACAATGAACACAACAACAACTTTCGTGACAATGAACACAACAACAACTTTCGTGACAATGAACAGAACAACTTTTGTGACAATGAACACAACAACAACTTTCGTGACAATGAACACAACAACTTTCGTGACAATGAACACAACAACAACTTTCGTGACAATGAACACAGCAACAACTTTCGTGACAATGAAGACAACAACAACTTTCGTGACAATGAACACAGCAACAACTTTCGTGACAGTGAACACAACAACTTTCGTGACAATGAACACAACAACAACTTTCGTGACAATGAACACAACAACTTTTGTGACAATGAACACAACAACAACTTTTGTGACAATGAACACAACAACAACTTTCGTGACAATGAACACAACAACTTCGTGACAATGAACAGAACAACTTTTGTGACAATGAACACAACAACAACTTTTGTGACAATGAACACAACAACAACTTTCGTGACAATGAACACAGCAACAACTTTCGTGACAATGAACAGAACAACTTTTGTGACAATGAACACAACAACTTTCGTGACAATGAACACAACAACAACTTTCGTGACAATGAACAGAACAACTTTTGTGACAATGAACACAACAACTTTCGTGACAATGAAGACAACAACAACTTTCGTGACAATGAAGACAACAACAACTTTCGTGACAATGAACACAACAACTTTCGTGACAATGAACACAACAACAACTTTCGTGACAGTGAACACAACAACTTCGTGACAATGAAGACAACAACAACTTTCGTGACAATGAAGACAACAACAACTTTTGTGACAATGAACACAACAACTTTCGTGACAATGAAGACAACAACAACTTTCGTGACAATGAACACAGCAACAACTTTCGTGACAATGAACACAACAACTTTTGTGACAATGAACACAACAACAACTTTTGTGACAATGAACACAACAACAACTTTCGTGACAATGAACACAACAACTTTCGTGACAATGAACAGAACAACAACTTTCGTGACAATGAAGACAACAACAACTTCGTGACAATGAAGACAACAACAACTTTCGTGACAATGAACAGAACAACTTTTGTGACAATGAACACAACAACAACTTTCGTGACAATGAACACAACAACTTTCGTGACAATGAACAGAACAACAACTTTCGTGACAATGAAGACAACAACAACTTTCGTGACAATGAAGACAACAACAACTTTCGTGACAATGAACACAACAACAACTTTCGTGACAATGAACACAGCAACAACTTTCGTGACAGTGAACACAACAACAACTTTCGTGACAATGAACAGAACAACAACTTTCGTGACAATGAACACAGCAACAACTTTCGTGACAGTGAACACAACAACAACTTTCGTGACAATGAACACAGCAACAACTTTCGTGACAATGAACACAACAACAACTTTCGTGACAATGAACACAGCAACAACTTTCGTGACAATGAACACAACAACAACTTTCGTGACAATGAAACACAGCAACAACTTTCGTGACAGTGAACACAACAACTTTCGTGACAATGAACACAACAACAACTTTCGTGACAATGAACACAACAACTTTTGTGACAATGAACACAACAACAACTTTTGTGACAATGAACACAACAACAACTTTCGTGACAATGAACACAACAACTTTCGTGACAATGAACACAACAACAACTTTCGTGACAATGAAACACAGCAACAACTTTCGTGACAATGAAGACAACAACAACTTTCGTGACAATGAACACAGCAACAACTTTCGTGACAATGAACACAGCAACAACTTTCGTGACAGTGAACACAACAACAACTTTCGTGACAATGAACAGAACAACTTTTGTGACAATGAACACAACAACAACTTTCGTGACAATGAAGACAACAACAACTTTCGTGACAATGAAGACAACAACAACTTTCGTGACAATGAACACAGCAACAACTTTCGTGACAATGAACACAACAACTTTTGTGACAATGAACACAACAACAACTTTGTGACAATGAACACAACAACAACTTTCGTGACAATGAACACAACAACTTTCGTGACAATGAACAGAACAACAACTTTCGTGACAATGAAGACAACAACAACTTTCGTGACAATGAACAGAACAACTTTTGTGACAATGAACACAACAACAACTTTCGTGACAATGAACACAACAACTTTCGTGACAATGAAGACAACAACAACTTTCGTGACAATGAACAGAACAACTTTTGTGACAATGAACACAACAACAACTTTCGTGACAATGAACACAACAACTTTCGTGACAATGAACAGAACAACAACTTTCGTGACAATGAAGACAACAACAACTTTCGTGACAATGAAGACAACAAAAACTTTCGTGACAATGAACACAGCAACAACTTTCGTGACAATGAAGACAACAACAACTTTCGTGACAATGAAGACAACAACAACTTTCGTGACAGTGAACACAACAACAACTTTCGTGACAATGAAGACAACAACTTTTGTGACAATGAACACAACAACAACTTTCGTGACAATGAAGACAACAACAACTTTCGTGACAATGAAGACAACAACAACTTTCGTGACAATGAACACAGCAACAACTTTCGTGACAATGAACACAACAACTTTCGTGACAATGAACACAACAACAACTTTCGTGACAATGAACACAACAACTTTTGTGACAATGAACACAACAACAACTTTCGTGACAATGAAGACAACAACAACTTTCGTGACAGTGAACACAACAACTTTTGTGACAATGAACACAACAACAACTTTCGTGACAGTGAACACAACAACAACTTTCGTGACAGTGAACACAACAACTTTTGTGACAATGAACACAACAACAACTTTCGTGACAATGAAGACAACAACAACTTTCGTGACAATGAAGACAACAACAACTTTCGTGACAATGAACACAGCAACAACTTTCGTGACAATGAACACAACAACTTTCGTGACAATGAACACAACAACAACTTTCGTGACAATGAACACAGCAACAACTTTCGTGACAATGAAGACAACAACAACTTTCGTGACAATGAAGACAACAACAACTTTCGTGACAATGAACACAACAACAACTTTTGTGACAATGAACACAACAACAACTTTCGTGACAATGAACACAACAACTTTCGTGACAATGAACAGAACAACTTTTGTGACAATGAACACAACAACAAACTTTTGTGACAATGAACACAACAACAACTTTCGTGACAATGAACACAGCAACAACTTTCGTGACAATGAACAGAACAACTTTTGTGACAATGAACACAACAACAACTTTCGTGACAATGAACACAACAACAACTTTCGTGACAATGAACAGAACAACTTTTGTGACAATGAACACAACAACAACTTTCGTGACAATGAAGACAACAACAACTTTCGTGACAATGAAGACAACAACAACTTTCGTGACAATGAAACACAGCAACAACTTTCGTGACAATGAACACAGCAACAACTTCGTGACAATGAACACAACAACAACTTTTGTGACAATGAACACAGCAACAACTTTCGTGACAATGAACACAACAACTTTTGTGACAATGAACACAACAACAACTTTTGTGACAATGAACACAACAACAACTTCGTGACAATGAACACAACAACTTTCGTGACAATGAACAGAACAACAACTTTCGTGACAATGAAGACAACAACAACTTTCGTGACAATGAAGACAACAACAACTTTCGTGACAATGAACACAGCAATAACTTTCGTGACAATGAACACAACAACTTTTGTGACAATGAACAGAACAACAACTTTCATGACAATGAAGACAACAACAACTTTCGTGACAATGAACACAACAACTTTCGTGACAATGAACACAACAACAACTTTCGTGACAATGAACACAGCAATAACTTTCGTGACAATGAACACAACAACAACTTTCATGACAATGAAGACAACAACAACTTTCATGACAATGAAGACAACAACAACTTTCGTGACAATGAACAGAACAACTTTTGTGACAATGAACACAACAACAACTTTCGTGACAATGAACACAACAACTTTCGTGACAATGAACAGAACAACAACTTTCGTGACAATGAAGACAACAACAACTTTCGTGACAATGAAGACAACAACAACTTTCGTGACAATGAACACAGCAACAACTTTCGTGACAATGAACACAACAACTTTCGTGACAATGAACACAACAACAACTTTCGTGACAATGAACACAGCAACAACTTTCGTGACAATGAAGACAACAACAACTTTCGTGACAATGAACACAGCAACAACTTTCGTGACAATGAACACAGCAACAACTTTCGTGACAGTGAACACAACCACTTTCGTGACAATGAACACAACAACAACTTTCGTGACAATGAACACAACAACTTTTGTGACAATGAACACAACAACAACTTTTGTGACAATGAACACAACAACAACTTTCGTGACAATGAACACAACAACTTTCGTGACAATGAACAGAACAACTTTTGTGACAATGAACACAACAACAACTTTTGTGACAATGAACACAACAACAACTTTCGTGACAATGAACACAACAACTTTTGTGACAATGAACACAACAACAACTTTTGTGACAATGAACACAACAACAACTTTCGTGACAATGAACACAACAATAGTGCAAACACGAAGGGCAAGTAGTTGACAGTACCCTGGTACCTAGTGGCCAAGCACTCGTTTCTTTGACGTCATCAGAGGTCTCGGTACTTGACATTTGCGGAAACGTGTTTGTTGACAATGAGAAGAGGGGGGTGGGAGGAAAGGGCACGTTCATTCAATGTCACGTCAATTACGTCCTTGAAACTTATAGGTTATCTTCAACTCAGGGGCAGATTACTGACTGCATTTCCTGCTGACACATTTGATTGGATGTAGGTCGTGATAACTTCCAGCAATTTGGACAAAAGGGAGGGTGAGGTTTGAGATTTTGTGGATTGTTAGATTGATCGAGCGCTAGATTTAATGATTGTACTGGTTGATATGGTTTTGTGTTATTGCGCAGTAAGGTAGGTGGGCATGTGTGGTTATGCTAGACTGGTTATAGGTGGTTGTATGATAGACTGGATGATTATGTATGATTGTGTGACAGACTAGATGGGTACGTGATTGTGTGACAGACTAGATGGATACGTGATTGTGTGACAGACTAGATGGGTACGTGCTTGTGTGACAGACTAGATGGGTACGTGATTGTGTGACAGACTAGATGGGTACGTGCTTGTGTGATAGCTAGAGGGCTATATGATTGTGTGATATCTAGATGGTTCTGTCTGATTGTATAATAGCTAGATGGTTCTGTCTGATTGTGTGATATCTAGATGGTTCTGTCTGATTATATAATAGCTAGATGGTTCTGTCTGATTGTGTGATATCTAGATGGTTCTGTCTGATTGTATAATAGCTAGATGGTTCTGTCTGATTGTGTAATAGCTAGATGGTTCTGTCTGATTGTATAATAGCTAGATGGTTCTGTCTGATTGTATAATAGCTAGATGGTTCTGTCTGATTGTGTGATAACTAGATGGTTCTGTCTGATTGTATAATAGCTAGATGGTTCTGTCTGATTGTACAATAGCTAGATGGTTCTGTCTGATTGTATAATAGCTAGATGGTTCTGTCTGATTGTGTGATAACTAGATGGTTCTGTCTGATTGTATAATAGCTAGATGGTTCTGTCTGATTGTACAATAGCTAGATGGTTCTGTCTGATTGTGTAATAGCTAGATGGTTCTGTCTGATTGTATAATAGCTAGATGGTTCTGTCTGATTGTGTGATATCTAGATGGTTCTGTCTGATTGTATAATAGCTAGATGGTTCTGTCTGATTGTGTAATAGCTAGATGGTTCTGTCTGATTGTGTGATATCTAGTTGGTTCTGTCTGATTGTATAATAGCTAGATGATTCTGTCTGATTGTGTAATAGCTAGATGGTTCTGTCTGATTGTATAATAGCTAGATGGTTATGTCTGATAATCATGAAGAAATGCTGCACTGGTAATAAAGGCATCGAATGGATACAAGGAGACCATTTGGAGGACCTGGACTTTGCTGATGACATAGTTCTCATCAGCAATCAGATAAAAACGATGCAGGAAAACACAAATGAACTATCATCAATAGCCAGCAAAATTGGGCTTGAGGTCAATCATGAAAAGACTAAAGTCATGAAAAGTTTAATTCCAACAAGTGACAAAATATACATGGAAAACAAACCAGTAGAAGAGATCGATCACTTCATCTATCTTGGAAGTCACATTGATCGAGAAGGGATACGAGCAAAGAAATTAGAATCAGACTGGCTAAAGCAGCAATGTCTTTCAGAAGCCTTGAAAAGTTGTGGAAATCAAAACTCATTAGCACAAACACAAAACTTAGGCTATTCAAATCAAATGTACTATCAACCCTTACGTATGCGTGTGAAAGCTGGAAAACAACAAGAGATATAGAAACAAAGTTGAACGCATTCGAAAATAAATGTCTAAGGAAAATACTTGGTATAGAATGGAACGAATTCAAAACAAACGAGGAAATTAGAGAAATCGCCAATCAACCACTAATATCTTCAGTAATAAAGAAAAGACGATGGTCATACGTTGGACATGTGATGAGAAGAGATAATAATCGAATAGCAAAGCAAGCCCTCATATGGGAAACAACAGGTAAAAGAAAAAGAGGAAGACCCAGGGAGACACTGAGAAGAACATTGATGAGAGAGGCAAGAGCAGCAGGAATCGGCTCCCTCAATGAGATAGAACTGCTTGCACAGAACAGAGACAGATGGCGAGATTTGATAAAATATCTTTAAAAGAAAACTGCTAGAACAAAAATTCATATAGGAGAAGGTGTATCTTGGTCTACGCCTATGGGCCGGTTACGGCTCGAAAGGTCAATAGATAGATAGATATGTCTGATTGTATGATATCTAGATGGTTCTGTCTGATTGTGTGATATCTAGATGGTTCTGTCTGATTGTGTGATATCTAGATGGTTCTGTCTGATTGTGTGATATCTAGATGGTTCTGTCTGATTGTGTGATATCTAGATGGTTCTGTCTGATTGTGTGATATCTAGATGGTTCTGTCTGATTGTATGATATCTAGATGGTTCTGTCTGATTGTGTGATATCTAGATGGTTCTGTCTGATTGTATGATATCTAGATGGTTCTGTCTGATTGTATGATATCTAGATGGTTCTGTCTGATTGTGTGATATCTAGATGGTTCTGTCTGATTGTGTGAAAGACTAGATGGTTCTGTCTGATTGTGTAATAGCTAGATGGTTCTGTCTGATTGTGTAATAGCTAGATGGTTCTGTCTGATTGTATAATAGCTAGATGGTTCTGTCTGATTGTATAATAGCTAGATGGTTCTGTCTGATTGTATAATAGCTAGATGGTTCTGTCTGATTGTATAATAGCTAGATGGTTCTGTCTGATTGTATGAAAGACTAGATGGCTATGCATGTATGATTGTATGGTACTTAAAGGATATAGATCATTGTGTTCTACAGTCGCTATGTCTCTTTGGGTAAATGCCGGCCAGACACTAAAACCTTGCAAGGCCTACCTCTAGAACAGAACAACTTTCCTGTTGGATACGAGTTCATAGTCTTTGATGTTTATCGTTTTCTGTTTTTGTTAATGGATTTTTTTAATTGTGTTCAACTACTTGTAGTAGCAGCCTCCGTCAGTTATAGTTGACTATGGATTTTGTAGTAGTAGCCTCCGTCAGTTATAGTTGAATATAGATTGTGTAGTAGTAGTCTCCATCAGTTATAGTTGACTATAGATTTTGTAGTAGTAATCTCTGTCAGTCATAGTTGACAATGGGTTTTGTAGTAGTAGCCTCCGTCAAATATAGCTTAATATAGATTTTATAGTAGTAGCTTCCGTCAAATATAGCTTAATATAGATTTTGTAGTAGTCGCTTCCGTCAAGTATAGCTTAATATAGATTTTGTAGTAGTAGCTTCCGTCAAATATAGCTTAATCTAGATTTTGTAGTAGTAGCTTCCGTCAAATATAGCTTAATCTAGATTTTTCAGCGCTCCTAGGAAATGATTTTTTTTTCTTTTCTTTCGTCGTTTTCTATGAATCTGTCTGCTTCTTGCTTGAGTTGGAACTTTAGAGTGTTTCCAAAGATTGCGGTCTGCAGTATGTCTTAGTTTTTGGCACCCTCTAGATGTCTTGCCATCTTCTAGTTGTCCATAAAGTATTTATTTTGGCATACAAACATCTTTTATACGGTGTAAGTGGCAAGCCGGCGTAACCTACGTTGTTAGAGCAAGATGTAGATGTTGGGGAGACCTGTGCGAGTGGGTGCCTCAACTCTTGTCACCTTGTCCTTGCAGGTGATAACAAGAATACGGCGCATGCATCACACAACTTGTCCTGCTGGAACATTTATGTCAAGAAATATACCAAGTCATATTGCGCTGATGGTAAATAAAATGTTGGGAGTAGAAGTACGCCCAGCAGCAGAGCTTAGCGCGGACAGCAACCCATAGCTCACCGCATGTGTCAGGATCGATGAATAAGACACTGCTCAACCTCCAAGAGGGTGTCCGGTTAGCGCAATCGATAGGCGGTTGGCTTACCACGGCAACAGCCGGGGTTCGTACCCTGGCGAGGACACCTGGGTTTTACTAATTCCCTAAAAATTAGTAGGAGCCGCGATAGCTCAGTGGTTAGTGAACTGGACTACTACGGACAAGGGGTAGGGTTCGATCCCAACCGACGGCTCCGGGTTCACCCAGCCTTAAATGGGTACCGGATTTTTTCTGGAAAGTAAAACAGCACGGGCGTAATACCGACCACATTACCCCAAAAATCATGTGCTGAAGGTCTGTAAAATATAGGGTCACTAACACCATATTTCCCTACACGCCACTTGGCGTGACGGGGGGTACTTTACTTTTTACAACCTCCAAGAGGTGCTACTGGAAACACACTATCCAGTCTGACCAAGAGAAGTAGGGGTCGGCAACTCACTACTCACATATTCCGTGCTGAAGTCGGATGTTTTGGGCCGAAAGGCACATATATCACAGTCTACCTGTAAACCAAATGAGCATCTCTTCCCACGTAATGTCCTCTACATGGCTGGTGATGAATAGTTCTGTTAATTCCTTTAATAGACATCATGTGAACGACAGAAAGGAATAATTGTTACGTTGATGGTTGTAACATTTTCGTTACCTCCCTTGCTTCATAATCTTCTATATTTCAGCTCCCTGTGGAGCATAGGTCTACAACAAACACTTTCAGCTCCCTGTGGAGCATAGGTCTACAACAAACACTTTCAGCTCCCTGTGGAGCATAGGTCTACAACAAACACTTTCAGCTCCCTGTGGAGCATAGGTCTACAACAAACACTTTCAGCTCCCTGTGGAGCATAGGTCTTCAACAAACACTTTCAGCTCCCTGTGGAGCATAGGTCTACAACAAACACTTTCAGCTCCCTGTGGAGCATAGGTCTACAATAAACACTTTCAGCTCCCTGTGGAGCATAGGTCTACAACAAACACTTTCAGCTCCCTGTGGAGCATAGGTCTACAATAAACACTTTCAGCTCCCTGTGGAGCATAGGTCTACAACAAACACTTTCAGCTCCTGTGGAGCATAGGTCTACAACAAACACTTTCAGCTCCCTGTGGAGCATAGGTCTACAACAAACACTTTCAGCTCCCTGTGGAGCATAGGTCTACAACAAACACTTTCAGCTCTCTGTGGAGCATAGGTCTACAATAAACACTTTCAGCTCCCTGTGGAGCATAGGTCTACAACAAACACTTTCAGCTCTCTGTGGAGCATAGGTCTTCAACAAACACTTTCAGCTCCCTATGGAACATAGGTCTTCAACAAACACTTTCAGCTCCCTGTGGAGCATAGGTCTACAACAAACACTTTCAGGTCCATGTGGAGCATAGGTCTACAACAAACACTTTCAGCTCCCTGTGGAGCATAGGTCTACAACAAACACTTTCAGCTCCATGTGGAGCATAAGTCTACAACAAACACTTTCAGCCCCCTGTGGAGCATAGGTCTACAACAAACACTTTCAGCTCCCTGTGGAGCATAGGTCTACAACAAACACTTTCAGCTCCCTGTGGAGCATAGGTCTTCAACAAACACTTTCAGCTCCCTGTGGAGCATAGGTCTTCAACAAACACTTTCAGCTCCCAATGGAGCATAGGTCTTCAATAAACACTTTCAGCTCCCTGTGGAGCATAGGTCTTCAACAAACACTTTAAGCTCCCTGTGGAGCATAGGTCTACAACAAACACTTTCAGCTCCCTGTGGAGCATAGGTCTACAACAAACACTTTCAGCTCCCTGTGGAGCATAGGTCTACAACAAACACTTTCAGCTCCCTGTGGAGCATAGGTCTACAACAAACACTTTCAGCTCCCTGTGGAGCATAGGTCTTCAACAAACACTTTCAGCTCCTGTGGAGCATAGGTCTACAACAAATACTTTCAGCTCCCTGTGGAGCATAGGTCTACAATAAACACTTTCAGCTCCCTGTGGAGCATAGGTCTACAACAAACACTTTCAGCTCCCTGTGGAGCATAGGTCTACAACAAACACTTTCAGGTCCCTGTGGAGCATAGGTCTACAACAAACACTTTCAGCTCCCTGTGGAGCATAGGTCTACAACAAACACTTTCAGCTCCCTGTGGAGCATAGGTCTACAACAAACACTTTCAGCCCCCTGTGGAGCATAGGTCTACAACAAACACTTTCAGCTCCCTGTGGAGCATAGGTCTTCAACAAACACTTTCAGCTCCCTGTGGAGCATAGGTCTTCAACAAACACTTTCAGCTCCCTATGGAGCATAGGTCTTCAACAAACACTTTCAGCTCCCTGTGGAGCATAGGTCTTCAACAAACACTTTAAGCTCCCTGTGGAGCATAGGTCTACAACAAACACTTTCAGCTCCCTGTGGAGCATAGGTCTACAACAAACACTTTCAGCTCCCTGTGGAGCATAGGTCTACAACAAACACTTTCAGCTCCCTGTGGAGTATAGGTCTACAACAAACACTTTCAGCTCCCTGTGGAGCATAGGTCTACAACAAACACTTTCAGCTCCCTGTGGAGCATAGGTCTACAACAAACACTTTCAGCTCCCTGTGGAGCATAGGTCTACAACAAACACTTTCAGCTCCCTGTGGAGCATAGGTCTACAACAAACACTTTCAGCTCTCTGTGGAGCATAGGTCTACAATAAACACTTTCAGCTCCCTGTGGAGCATAGGTCTACAACAAACCCTTTCAGCTCTCTGTGGAGCATAGGTCTTCAACAAACACTTTCAGCTCCCTATGGAGCATAGGTCTTCAACAAACACTTTCAGCTCCCTGTGGAGCATAGGTCTACAACAAACACTTTCAGGTCCCTGTGGAGCATAGGTCTACAACAAACACTTTCAGCTCCCTGTGGAGCATAGGTCTACAACAAACACTTTCAGCTCCCTGTGGAGCATAAGTCTACAACAAACACTTTCAGCCCCCTGTGGAGCATAGGTCTACAACAAACACTTTCAGCTCCCTGTGGAGCATAGGTCTACAACAAACACTTTCAGCTCCCTGTGGAGCATAGGTCTTCAACAAACACTTTCAGCTCCCTGTGGAGCATAGGTCTTCAACAAACACTTTCAGCTCCCTATGGAGCATAGGTCTTCAACAAACACTTTCAGCTCCCTGTGGAGCATAGGTCTTCAACAAACACTTTAAGCTCCCTGTGGAGCATAGGTCTACAACAAACACTTTCAGCTCCCTGTGGAGCATATGTCTACAACAAACACTTTCAGCTCCCTGTGGAGCATAGGTCTACAACAAACACTTTCAGCTCCCTGTGGAGCATAGGTCTACAACAAACACTTTCAGCTCCCTGTGGAGCATAGGTCTACAACAAACACTTTCAGCTACCTGTGGAGCATAGGTCTACAACAAACACTTTCAGCTCCCTGTGGAGCATAGGTCTACAACAAACACTTTCAGCTCCCTGTGGAGCATAGGTCTACAACAATCACTTTCAGCTCCCTGCGGAGCATAGGTCTTCAACAAACACTTTCAGCTCCCTGTGGATCATAGGTCTTCAACAAACACTTTCAGCTCCCGGTGGAGCATAGGTCTTCAATAAATACTTTCAGCTCCCTGTGGAGCATAGGTCTACAACAAACACTTTCAGCTCCCTGTAGAGCATAGGTCTACAACAAACACTTTCAGCTACCAGTGGAGCATAGGTCTACAACAAACACTTTCAGCTCCCTGTGGAGCATAGGTCTACAACAAACACTTTCAGCTCCCTGTGGAGCATAGGTCTACAACAATCACTTTCAGCTCCCTGCGGAGCATAGGTCTTCAACAAACACTTTCAGCTCCCTGTGGATCATAGGTCTTCAACAAACACTTTCAGCTCCCGGTGGAGCATAGGTCTTCAATAAACACTTTCAGCTCCCTGTGGAGCATAGGTCTTCAACAAACACTTTCAGCTCCCTGTGGAGCATAGGTCTTCAACAAACACTTCAGCTCCCTGTGGAGCATAGGTCTTCAACAAACACTTTCAGCTCCCTGTGGAGCATAGGTCTTCAACAAACACTTTCAGCTCCCTGTGGAGCATATCTCTTCAACAAACACTTTCAGCTCCCTGTGGAGCATATGTCTTCAACAAACACTTTCAGCTCCCGGTGGAGCATAGGTCTTCAACAAACACTTTCAGCTTCCGGTGGAGCATAGGTCTTCAACAAACACTTTCAGCTCCCGGTGGAGCATAGGTCTTCAATAAACACTTTCAGCTCCCTGTGGAGCATAGGTCTTCAATAAACACTTTCAGCTCCCTGTGGAGCATAGGTCTTCAATAAACACTTTCAGCTCCCTATGGAGCATAGGTCTTCAATAAACAGTTTCTAAGCCATTCTGTTTCTTGCCATTTTTTTTAAAGATCATTCCATGTCTTCTCCATCTTCTTCATCTCTGCTTCCAACTCGTCTTCTCCAAGAATATTCTGGTTTTCCTCTTTGTCACTTCTACTGGGGGTTCCAAAAAGGCCTGTCTCATGTAATACTCTCAGTTTGTATCCAATCTAGTGCCATAGTCCTCGTTGTATCTCGTTTTCCACTTTATATCTTTCTGATAATTTCCCATAATTCCACGTTAGTCCTGCCATTTCCATAATTTTACTCTAGCAACATCCATTAATGACGATCTGAATCCTCCCTTACTTACAAACACTTCATTCTCATACAAATCGTCACCGAAACACACGCTCCCTTACTTACAAACACTTCATTCTCATACAAATCGTCACCGAAACACACGCTCCTTTACTTACAAACACTTCATTCTCATACAAATCGTCACCGAAACACACGCTCCCTTACTTACAAACACTTCATTCTCATACAAAACGTCACCGAAACACACGTTCCCTTACTTACAAACACTTCATTCTCATACAAATCGTCACCGAAACACACGCTCTAATACAAACCTGGCTAATCGATCGACCACCACGTTCAAGAACGAAACAGAAGTAAACGCTACCTGTTTTTTTTTTACCTCCCCTCGACCTGCTCTGACGTCAAGGCTATCCGAACCATCATCGGGAATGTGCAACCACCAAGAAGCCATTATTCGCGTTTATCGGAATAACTTGGGACCTATTTGAACTTAGGTAGTCAGGATTGTAATCAGGGAGAAAACAAAAGGGAGGGAAGAGGGGGTATGTCTATAAACGGCTCTGTATTCAAGGGCGGATCTAAAACACAGGGTAACTGGTGTAATCGTTTTGAATTGAGACCCGCAGTCCCTGAAACAACCCTCCACTTGTACTAGGGCGGGAAGCGCAATGATTAGTCAGTAATAGACATTCTTCTTTTCATCATCAACTTCTAATGTTGTCACTACTACTACTACTACTACTGCTACTACTACTACTATTACTACTACTACAACAACTACTACTACTGCTACTGCTAATACTACTACTACCAAATCCCACTACAAATGCTACTACAAATGCCACCAGGTAGGGCTTCAGTTGTCTCCCGATCTCGGTGCTGTTTTGTAATCTGAACATTGCCTGTGCGCTCATCAGTGACATAGCGACCCACAGAAACCTGGAGGTTGGGTTCGATTATCAGATCCACTGGCTTCTATGTTCAACCAGTCTTATATAAGGACCTGATATAATTTTTCCTGACATATAAATCAGTCCGACGTTGTGCTGGCCACATTAGCTCACAAAATGAACCAAATAACGCTGTCACTAATACCTACACGTATCGCCCGAGGGAGTGACGAGTTAAAAATGTATGTCATTCTTATAAGTAATGAACATCGCAAAAGAGAAACAGAAAATCAACATAACGGTGGACGGCAGACAACTAAAACAAGTAGAGCAATTTAAATATCTAGGAAGTCTAGTGACAAACGGGGAGCCGCGATAGCTCAGTGGTTAGTGAACTGGACTACAAAGAACAAGGGGTAGGGTTCGATCCCAACCGACGGCTTCCGGGTTCATCCAGCCTTAAATGGGTACCGGATTTTTTTCTGGGAAAATAAAGCAGCACGGGCGTAATACCGACCACATTACCCCAAAAAATTATGTGCTGAAGGTCTGTAAAATATAGGGTAACTAACACCATATTTCCCTATACGCCACTTGGCGTGACAGGGGTACTTTACTTACTTTACTAGTTACAAACGACAATTCAAAAATAGACTCAAGATGCAACAAAGTTTCAAATCATTGGACAGCTATCGCCACTATTGTCCACAAGGAGATAACTCTAGAGGCAAAACGAACACTCTACAATACAATCTTCATCCCAACGTTGTGCTTCCAATGCCAGTCCTGGGACCATAGCTGCAAGAACAATAAGAAAATAACCTCTACAAGATGAAATGTGTTAGACAAAGGACATGAAAGAATCTGAGAGATAAGTTCAGAGATGAAGAACAGAGAAAAAAAGCGAGAAATAACTACCCTATAGAGTACATAAGAAACAACAGATAAAATGGTTTTACCACGTGATAAGGCAGAAAGACCAAAACACAACACAGCGAGCCTTCAATAAACATTGCGAGAACACTATACCCAAGGATTGAACACGGAAAAGATGGATTGATTGAATATTAAAAATACTAGAAAACATAACAGCTGGAGAGATCAAGAGAAAAGCAAAGGACCACAAAGTATATCTCCCCTCAACGTTGATAAGCATATAAGAAAAGAAAAAAAGAGGATGAAGATAAAAACTCTTATAACTATTTGCATCTCTTTGGAGATTTCTATAATTTTTTTCGTTAATTTTTACAGATTGTCAACTTGATTGTACCCGTTAACCCCCATTCTGTTTGGCAGAATGCATACGCCCCTGACTACAAGACTAATCAACGTGCGAGCTGTTCGGTTTTCTCCACAAAGATGATTAAACTCGTTGTATGTCTGGGAACTAGTTACGCTGATCTGGTTATCCCATACTTCACCAGCAAGCATATCCCATCTTGGCTGAGAGTTCAGTCTGTGAGCACGGAGCGAGGAAACAAGAAAAAAAATATGTTCATCAAGGCTTTTTTGTAGGAGACAATTACAAGATTCGTGAACTAGTATGAGAGACAAGAAATAGGGGACCCCCAGACAGAACACCCACAAAATTGATGTTAAACTAAAATAAAGAGCTGATTATTAATTTCACGACAAGGGAAGTAATTTTTATGATGAATTTTAACAGCTTCACATAACGTCTATGAGGTATGTGTATGCGCTCGTGTGGGGTATATACGCGTATAAGTGGGTTAGAAAAAAGTGATGGGGGTGAAACTTAGAACATTTTTAGATAATAGCATGAAATTGGCGCGACAAGGGAGGCAATCAAGAAGTTTTGAAGACAATCGTAGAACATAAAGGATGAGCTTCGCTTTTTTTCTGACGCTATTGGCTTTCAACTTTGAGGACAATTAAATGGAACGCTCGAGTCAATGGGTTGTAGTGTTTTTCCTGCATGGTGCTCAGAGTGATGTCTTGTTTTATTGATTTTGTCTGTCTGCCAGCTGTTCTGTTGTTTCAGAGTGTTAATGTTGTCTATGATTAATTGTCTGTCTACCAGTGGTTCTGTTATTTCTGTGTGTTAATGTTCTCTAGAATTCCTCGTTTGTCTTCCAGCTGCTCTGTTGTTTCTGTGTGTTAATGTTCTCTAGAATTCCTCGTTTGTCTTCCAGCTGCTCTGTTGTTTCTGTGTGTTAATGTTCTCTAGAATTCCTCGTTTGTCTTCCAGCTGCTCTGTTGTTTCTCAGTGTTAATGTTCTCTAGAATTCCTCGTTTGTCTTCCAGCTGCTCTGTTGTTTCTCAGTGTTAATGTTCTCTAGAATTCCTCGTTTGTCTTCCAGCTGCTCTGTTGTTTCTCAGTGTTAATGTTCTCTAGAATTCCTCGTTTGTCTTCCAGCTGCTCTGTTGTTTCTCAGTGTTAATGTTCTCTAGAATTCCTCGTTTGTCTTCCAGCTGCTCTGTTGTTTCTCAGTGTTAATGTTCTCTAGAATTCCTCGTTTGTCTTCCAGCTGCTCTGTTGTTTCTGTGTGTTAATGTTCTCTAGAATTCCTCGTTTGTCTTCCAGCTGCTCTGTTGTTTCTCAGTGTTAATGTTCTCTAGAATTCCTCGTTTGTCTTCCAGCTGCTCTGTTGTTTCTCAGTGTTAATGTTCTCTAGAATTCCTCGTTTGTCTTCCAGCTGTTCTGTTGTTTCTGTGTGTTAATGTTCTCTAGAATTCCTCGTTTGTCTTCCAGCTGCTCTGTTGTTTCTCAGTGTTAATGTTCTCTAGAATTCCTCGTTTGTCTTCCAGCTGCTCTGTTGTTTCTCAGTGTTAATGTTCTCTAGAATTCCTCGTTTGTCTTCCAGCTGCTCTGTTGTTTCTCAGTGTTAATGTTCTCTAGAATTCCTCGTTTGTCTTCCAGCTGCTCTGTTGTTTCTCAGTGTTAATGTTCTCTAGAAATCCTCGTTTGTCTTCCAGCTGCTCTGTTGTTTCTCAGTGTTAATGTTCTCTAGAATTCCTCGTTTGTCTTCCAGCTGCTCTGTTGTTTCTGTGTGTTAATGTTCTCTAGAATTCCTCGTTTGTCTTCCAGCTGCTCTGTTGTTTCTCAGTGTTAATGTTCTCTAGAATTCCTCGTTTGTCTTCCAGCTGCTCTGTTGTTTCTCAGTGTTAATGTTCTCTAGAATTCCTCGTTTGTCTTCCAGCTGCTCTGTTGTTTCTGTGTGTTAATGTTCTCTAGAATTCCTCGTTTGTCTTCCAGCTGCTCTGTTGTTTCTGTGTGTTAATGTTCTCTAGAATTCCTCGTTTGTCTTCCAGCTGCTCTGTTGTTTCTCAGTGTTAATGTTCTCTAGAATTCCTCGTTTGTCTTCCAGCTGTTCTGTTGTTTCTCAGTGTTAATGTTCTCTAGAATTCCTCGTTTGTCTTCCAGCTGTTCTGTTGTTTCTCAGTGTTAATGTTTTCTAGAATTCCTCGTTTGTCTTCCAGCTGTTCTGTTGTTTCTCAGTGTTAATGTTCTCTAGAATTCCTCGTTTGTCTTCCAGCTGCTCTGTTGTTTCTCAGTGTTAATGTTCTCTAGAATTCCTCGTTTGTCTTCCAGCTGCTCTGTTGTTTCTCAGTGTTAATGTTCTCTAGAATTCCTCGTTTGTCTTCCAGCTGCTCTGTTGTTTCTCAGTGTTAATGTTCTCTAGAATTCCTCGTTTGTCTTCCAGCTGCTCTGTTGTTTCTCAGTGTTAATGTTCTCTAGAATTCCTCGTTTGTCTTCCAGCTGCTCTGTTGTTTCTGTGTGTTAATGTTCTCTAGAATTCCTCGTTTGTCTTCCAGCTGCTCTGTTGTTTCTCAGTGTTAATGTTCTCTAGAATTCCTCGTTTGTCTTCCAGCTGCTCTGTTGTTTCTCAGTGTTAATGTTCTCTAGAATTCCTCGTTTGTCTTCCAGCTGTTCTGTTGTTTCTGTGTGTTAATGTTCTCTAGAATTCCTCGTTTGTCTTCCAGCTGCTCTGTTGTTTCTCAGTGTTAATGTTCTCTAGAATTCCTCGTTTGTCTTCCAGCTGCTCTGTTGTTTCTCAGTGTTAATGTTCTCTAGAATTCCTCGTTTGTCTTCCAGCTGCTCTGTTGTTTCTCAGTGTTAATGTTCTCTAGAATTCCTCGTTTGTCTTCCAGCTGCTCTGTTGTTTCTCAGTGTTAATGTTCTCTAGAATTCCTCGTTTGTCTTCCAGCTGCTCTGTTGTTTCTCAGTGTTAATGTTCTCTAGAATTCCTCGTTTGTCTTCCAGCTGCTCTGTTGTTTCTGTGTGTTAATGTTCTCTAGAATTCCTCGTTTGTCTTCCAGCTGCTCTGTTGTTTCTCAGTGTTAATGTTCTCTAGAATTCCTCGTTTGTCTTCCAGCTGCTCTGTTGTTTCTCAGTGTTAATGTTCTCTAGAATTCCACGTTTGTCTTCCAGCTGCTCTGTTGTTTCTCAGTGTTAATGTTCTCTAGAATTCCTCGTTTGTCTTCCAGCTGCTCTGTTGTTTCTGTGTGTTAATGTTCTCTAGAATTCCTCGTTTGTCTTCCAGCTGCTCTGTTGTTTCTCAGTGTTAATGTTCTCTAGAATTCCTCGTTTGTCTTCCAGCTGCTCTGTTGTTTCTCAGTGTTAATGTTCTCTAGAATTCCTCGTTTGTCTTCCAGCTGCTCTGTTGTTTCTCAGTGTTAATGTTCTCTAGAATTCCTCGTTTGTCTTCCAGCTGCTCTGTTGTTTCTCAGTGTTAATGTTCTCTAGAATTCCTCGTTTGTCTTCCAGCTGTTCTGTTGTTTCTCAGTGTTAATGTTCTCTAGAATTCCTCGTTTGTCTTCCAGCTGTTCTCTTGTTTCTCAGTGTTAATGTTCTCTAGAATTCCTCGTTTGTCTTCCAGCTGTTCTCTTGTTTCTCAGTGTTAATGTTGTCTAATACATGCAGCTTGATGACGATTGTGTTACATGTATGAACCATCTGCTGTTTCATAAAACGATCCAGCACTGTTGTAACTCAAACACGTTCCTATCCCCATTTTTTATTTTATCTCTTCGTTTTTTTTTTTACTGTTTACAAACCTGTCTTTACTATCTTGTGGTACTGATGAAGTACCGTGTCCGAAACGTTTATAATTGTGTACCGTCTGCAAGTTAGTAAATCTTCTACATACAATTGTATATTTCTTTCCCACGATGAGGTTAATCGTCTTGATTTGTGTATGTGAGCTAGAAAATCAACATTCTTCAACTGAGTTGATAGAAGAGGCCTGAATCATGACAATCCTACCAAACAACAGCAGTAACCACTACGCTAGTTATGATAAAACATATTATTATTATACCAATATCCTATACGAAGTCAAGGTATCAAATAATGGACATTACTGACAACACAGTAACAGTTTTAGCCCCAATAGATGGTGCAAAGAAAAGAACGAAAGTATTTTGCTACGTGGCTCCGTACCGACCACAAAGTAGAGGAAATGTCCTCAGTGTCCAAGTTCTTCTTGCTCATTCACGCATTAAGAAAAACATCAGTGGACAAAGAAATGCGACAAATACGATGACCGTGGATAGGACACAATCTAAGAAAGCCAACTGAAAATATTACACAACATGCCTTTATTGGAATACCCAGGGAAAAGAGCAAAGGGAAGTATACTTGGAGAAAACGTTGGAAACATAGGAGACGATATTAAGAGAGTTGGGTGAAACAGGACGACTTGGAACATGTTTGCTGAAGACCTATGTTCCAAAGGGAGCTGAAAGGTAGAGGTGCATGTTGAAGATATATGTTCCACAGGGAGCTGAAAGGTAGAGGTGCATGTTGAAGATATATGTTCCACAGGGAGCTGAAAGGTAGAGGTGCATGTTGAAGATATATGTTCCACAGGGAGCTGAAAGGTAGAGGTGCATGTTGAAGATCTATGTTCCACAGGGAGCTGAAAGGTAGAAGTGTATGTTGAAGATCTATGTTCCCCAGGGAGCTGAAAGGTAGAAGTGTATGTTGGTGGTTGGTTGGTTGCGTTCGCCCGATGACTAAAGTATTCTAGAATATCGTAATAGACTAGAATATTCCTCTTCATAATCCGCCCTTACAAGGACGTAGTGGACGTGTCTGCGTTGTGTTGTGGTTTGCAGTATAACTGTTATATTTGTGCCTTTTGGCCCAACACATCCGACTTCAGCACGACATTTTTGAGTACCGGGTTGTCTTCCCTCTTCGTTCCCTGCACGCTTGGCCAGACTAGACAGGTTAGTCTGTTACTGGAGGCACCACGAAGAGGTGGAGCAGGGTCTGGATGGTTTTGGTTCACCGATCCTGGCGCACGCCATCAGCTGTGGGTCGCTGACAACTTCCAGCTCTGGTGCTGGTAGGCGCGCCTTCGCCTCCGAAGTGTATAGTGAAGACCTATGTTCCACAGGGAGTTGAAAAGTAGAAGTGTATGTTGAAGACCTATGTTCTACAGGGAGCTGAAAGGTAGAAGTGTGAAGACCTATGTTCCACAGGGAGCTGAAAGGTAGAAGTGTTTGTTGAAGACCCATGTTCCACAGGGAGTTGAAAGGTAGAAGTGTATGTTGAAGACCCATGTTCCACAGGGAGCTGAAAGGTAGAAGTGTATGTTGAAGACATATGTTCCACAGGGAGCTGAAAGGTAGAAGTGTATGTTCAAGACATATGTTCACACATGTTGGAGCTGAAAGGTAGAAGTGTATGTTGAAGACCCATGTTCCACAGGGAGCATGTTCCACAGGGAGCTGAAAGGTAGAAGTGTATGTTGAAGACCCATGTTCCACAGGCAGCGTGTTCCACAGGCAGCTGAAAGGTAGAAGTGTATGTTGAAGACCCATGTTCCACAGGCAGCTGAAAGGTAGAAGTGTATGTTGAAGACCCATGTTCCACAGGCAGCTGAAAGTTAGAAGTGTATGTTGAAGACCCATGTTCCATAGGGAGCTGAAAGGTAGAAGTGTATGTTGAAGACACATGTTCCACATGCAGCTGAAAGGTAGAAGTGTATGTTGAAGATCCATGTTCCACAGGGAGCTGAAAGGTAGAAGTGTATGTTGAAGACCCATGTTCCACAGGGAGCTGAAAGGTAGAAGTGTATGTTGAAGACCCATGTTCCACAGGGAGCTGAAAGGTAGAAGTGTATGTTGAAGACCCATGTTCCACAGGGAGCTGAAAGGTAGAAGTGTATGTTGAAGACCCATGTTCCACAGGCAGCTGAAAGGTAGAAGTGTATGTTGAAGACCCATGTTCCACAGAGAACAAAAATTATGAAAGGTCTTTAGTTTGGACTGACCCCATCGTAGCTAGGGCATTCTCACATCCGCTCTGCCGTCTTTTCCAGCAGCATCGTTCGTCTACTGATTGTTCCTGTCCTGCATTAACTGAACGTGCTCGTCTACTGATTGTTCCTGTCCTGCATTAACTGAACGTGCTCGTCTACTGATTGTTCCTGTCCTGCATTAACTGAACGTTCTCGTCTACTGATTGTTCCTGTCCTGCACTGATTGTCTGTGCTGTATTCCTTTCCTCTGACGATGCGTTCCCCACTGTCTCCCCTCGTGTGCCATGTTCCACCATTCCATTGACATGTGGACTACCCTCAGCCTCCTTGTCGCCATCCTGTGACAGGTGTTCTTTTAAAGCCGTGGCAATGTCATACGTGCCCATATTTAAGTTTTTTATGCGCAAAAAGAGATTTCATTATCGAATATCATGTCTCCTTGCGTAGGTGATCTTGTCTTTCCGAAGATTTCTACCTTTACAGCTGTCTATGAACCCCGTTCTTGTTTCCATTCTCTTAACCTGTCTGTTATCTTCTCTCTCCTTCATCCTTGTTTCCACTGTTTTTTTTTTCCGGGCAACACAACATATTCCGGCTGATACTCTTTCGTGACATGACCACAAACTTTTAGATGGTCTCCCACAGATGTGCACTGCGAGCTCTCTTTGGGCGTTTTGTGCTTCTAGAACTTTGTCGCTGCTCATCTTAGCTGCCCAGAGGCAAGACGCCAGACAGCAACAAAGCTGGAAGCTGTCACCTACCCAGAGCTGAATGGCTTGCGCCAGGATCGGTGAACCAGAACAATCAAGACCATACTCCACCTCTTCGCGGTGCTTTTAGAGACAGACTAACGCCTGGCCAAGTGAGTAGGAACCTAAGAGGAAAGGCAGCCCGCTACTCAAAAAGGTCGTGCTGAAATCTGATGTGTTGGGCCGAAAGGAGTAAATATCACAGATCTAATGCAATCTACAACACAGCACAGACACGCTCACTTAACCCTCTTTTAAGGGCGGATGACGAATTGGTGTATTCCTTTAATCATCAACCCTGTGGCTCAGTGGTTAGTGTACTCGCTTCCTGACATGAAGGATCAGATTTCGATCCCCAGCGGTGGCGGATTTTTTTTTCGGACTGACAAGCTCTGGGGTTCACCCAGCCTCCAAAAATGGATACCAGAGATTATTCTGGGAAGTAAAGGCGGCCTGGCGTAATACCGACAACATCACCCAAAAAATGTGCCGTGGTCATAGAAAAAATATGATCACTAACATCATACGACTAGGAAGGCAGGGGGAGGTAACCTTGACTTTAATCATCGGCTCAACGCAAGCAAGAACGTAGGTTGGCTATCCAGATACCATGGACGTTTTAATAACTGATAGTGAATGAGTCAGAGTCAATGACTCTTCGCTGACGGGCGGCGTCATAGACGCTAGTCATAATCATAGTCAGCAATATATAGTTGGCAGATGAAGTACGGGCGATAACTCAGAGCTGCCAAATGCCGTCAGAGTTATCTCCTCATAACAGACGCGCGTCGTAAGAGTCTGTGACTCACAGTTGACTCCCTACAATTGAATTAGTGAATCAGAGTTAACAAAGATCACACTCCACCTCCTTGGTGTGGTCTGGGAAACAGAAAAACCACAAGACTAAGTGGGACAGTAAATCCAAACCAAAATATTCCGTGATTATGTCGGATGTGTCGCGCTAAACATAAAAACAAAACAATATTGCAGCTCTTTGCCATCTGCAGCAAACGTACTTTTTAGAATCGTGGACAAATGATAGAAATAGGAGGGAATTAGCAGAGTAAGATGAAGATGATGAGAAAGAAGAAGATGATGAGAAAGAAGAAGATGATGAGAAATAAGAAGATGATGAAAATGAAGAAGATGAGAAAGAAGAAAATAATTTAAAAAACGACGAGAAAGAAAGTGATAATAAGATAGACGATTATAACAAAAGAGAAGAGGATCAGACAGAGGAAGAAGAGGAAGAAGAGAAAGAAGACGATTATGATGATGCCGATGATTATGATGATGATGATGAAGAAGACGACGAAGAAGAAGGTCTTGACAATGATGATGATGAAGAAGTTGACAAAAACGAAGGAAAAGATCAGCATAATGAAGAAGACAAAAACAGGTAAAGGTAATGAGAAATGATAAGAAAAAAGGGAAGAATGGTAAAAATCATCATAGAAAGAGCCGAAAACTATGAAAAAGAAGACGAAGAAACACAAAGACAAAAATGTATAAATGTTATAAGAGAAACAAAACAAGTGCTTTTTCTGATCCAAATGTCTGGAAGACAGTAATACAGTAATATATAAGTAAGACAACAACATAGAAGCAATCACAGAGGCAGAATGCTAGTCGGTGCAAAAATAGGGGAAGTAATCAGGTTGGTTTTACGGGGAAAAACTCCAAAATATTTCTAGACCGTTTCAGGATGGCAGACAGGTAGCATAGGTTTTTATATCGCTAGCCTGCAGGTGTGTTTCCTGTGCAGGTAAGTGCATTAGACACGCAACAGGATACAGAGAAATGAGAGAATATTACGTTTTCACTCCTCTAAAAGCTGTTCTCGATTGTCAACATTTTCCTTCTTCCTTAAATGAATATCAACATCGATATTAAAGTTATCAGCACTGATATTATTACTGCAACTGATTTTTACTCTTATAAATTATTACTGTTTCTTATTATATGGCTGTGAAACATGGAGAACAACAATAATGACAGTAAAGATACATACTTTCATTAATGGATACTTACGCAGAATAAAAAGGATGGAAATGGCAGGACGAAATCACTAACATAGAATTATGGAAATGTACCAGTCAAATACAAGTGGATAAAGAGATACAGCGAAGACGATGGCACTGGATAGGACACACACTGCGGAAGTCAACTTAGAGTATTACACAACATGCCCTTTTTTGGAATCCCAGGGAAAAAGACAAAGAGGTAGACCAAGGAATTCTTGGAGAAGACAGATGGAAGCAGAGATTAAGAAAATGGGGAATACATGGAATGATATTTATTGGCAAGAAACAGAACTGCTTGGAAAGTGTTTGTTGAAGACCTATGCTCAGGGAGCTGAAAGTGTTTGTTGAAGACCTATGGGAGCTGAAAGTGTTTGTTGAAGACCTATGCTCCACAGGGAGCTGAAACTGTTTATTGAAGACCTATGCTCCACAGGGAGCTTAAAGTGTTTGTTGAAGAACTATGCTCCACGGGGAGCTGAAAGTATTTGTTGAAGACCTATGCTCCACAGGGAGCTGAAAGTGTTTGTTGAAGAACTATGCTCCACAGGGAGCTGAAAGTGTTTGTTGAAGACCTATGCTCCACAGGGAGCTGAAAGTGTTTGTTGAAGACCTATGCTCCACGGGGAGCTGAAAGGTGGAAGAAGAAGAAGAAATTATTCTTATTATCATTAATATTGCTATTATTATTATTGTTATGTTGTTGTTGTTGCTATGTTGTTGTTGTTATTAGGAACATCATTACTGCACACCTGACAGTCTGCACAGAGATACAGATACCTTCAGACGGGCTGTGGTGAATGTAACGTTCAGGAAAGAACCTGCGACCTGATGTTAAATCATATAACTCTCGTTCTTTTCCTATGTCCTGATTTCTAATTTCTGTAACATCTAGTCACATTCTCTACTTTTCTTGTCCATCTTCTTTTTCGTTTTTCAGTTGTTACGATTTACATTTTCAGTATCATTTTTATCCTTAAGGTACTATCACATTACTGGTGTCTGCTGTATGAAGGGGTGGGGGCATATAGGACCAGAGAAAAATATTTGTTGTCAACATCAGGGTTTTGAGCCTAAGTTTTTATTTTTATTTTACCCCCGATCATCATCATCATCATCATCATCATCATCTCGACAGTTATCTATCATTTCTGTTTTTAACCCTCTGCCAAGTCATTATCTTAAACTGTCTCGTATCTTTTCTGTTTGCTTCTCTCTATCTCATAGTACCTCAATTTTTCCAGTTCTGACAATAAATTCCAGTTGTTCCCTTCTCATTGCATGGCCAAAAAAATGATCATTGTTTCTTCCTAATTTTGGAAACTAGCTCTCATTTTGTGTTGGTCTCTTTCAAAATGTTTTCAATACTCTTCATAGCTGTCCATGGATTTCTCAACATTCTTCTGTAAAATCAAATTTCTACAGACTCCAGTGATTTTCTTGCCTGTTGTCCTATTGTCCATGATTCACTTCCATATGTTAAGACTGTCTCTGCATAACATTTAAGAACTCTCGTTTCTATTCTCAAAAACCCCGATAGAGAACAAAAAAAATGTGTGACCCTCCCTGGATTCGAATTCACATTCTCTTGGTTTGCAGCACGACAAGCTATCGACTCGACCAGCGGCTAGCTGTTGTATCATGAATGACGGCTGGAAGTAAGTTCGTGTCTTTCAGGATAAAATAATATCAGAACACTTACTGTCCGCGTTTTGATATTTTGTTTTTGCTTCCACTCAGAAATAAAGCCGCATTCATTATTTATTCTTTTTTCGATTTCTTGTTCATGCAGTGTCTCCCCAAATCTTCCAGGATGCAACACTGGTGTTTATTTCTCTCGTTTCTTCTTCGTGATGTGCATTCTGAAAGTCGTTCTGATAGCAACTGTCACACTATGTAGGAACAAATAGCCTAAAACTAGACTAAAATTATTTTTTAAAACTAGACTATATATTGAACTAGGCAGTAATTGGAAATTCTTTATACAAAGCTTCGCAGCAGAAGGCAATCTGACCATCTGAAGAAGACTCGTCGAGCAAGTGTTTTGGCCCTTTAGCTTCTTGACACTCTAGGGAGGTGGGCCCGCCTGGGTCATGGCTCCCAGGCGTCGACCTCCTGCTGCACTGAACTCGAAGGTTTACATTATATTCAGCACGCAATAACTACTAACTTTACTTCATCTGCGTAACACTTGTGGTCGAATCTACTCTCTACACCCGGTCACGTACGACTGTCTTAGCTTTAACCCAGCAATTTTGATATCCTCTTTGTGGTCGCAGCAGTCTAAAATATATAGTATTCCGCGACGTCCTTTATATATACTCACAAGCACGCTGCTGTTGTCATGGAGTAATAAGGCTCGGCTGGGACACGTCGAGTGAGAACTGATATAATTGATGACGTTACGCTGGGGCTGGGAACTCCCCTCCTTTAAACTGTCGGCACTGACTATAAATAGACTAGAATTGAATTACTGGCTTGAGGAAAGATCGGTGAAGCAGATCCATCCAGACACACCACCTCTTCGCAGTTCCTCTAGTAACGTACAAACCAGTCTAGTCTGGCCAAGTGGAATTCGAAGAGGGAACGAACCCGGTGCTAAAAAATACCGCACTGAAGTCGGATGTTCAGGCTTAAAGACGCAAATAAACCACAATACAACTATTCTGCGCCTATTTAACGTCCTTTTAAGGACAGTGGCGAAGACATCCATACCTTTAGTAGTCAGACACACAGATAGTCAGTCAGACACACAGATAGTCAGTCAGACACACAGATAGTCAGTCAGACACACAGATAGCTAGTCAGACACACAGATAGCCAGTCAGACACACAGATAGCCAGTCAGACACACAGATAGTCAGTCAGACACACAGATAGTCAGTCAGACACACAGATAGACAGTCAGACACACAGATAGACAGTCAGACACACAGATAGACAGTCAGACACACAGATAGTCAGTCAGATACACAGATAGACAGTCAGACACACAGATAGACAGTCTGACACACAGATAGACAGACAGACAGATTGACAGTCAGACACACAGATTGACAGTCAGACACACAGATTGACAGTCAGACACACAGATTGACAGTCAGACACACAGATTGACTGTCAGACACACAGATTGACAGTCAGACACACAGATTGACAGTCAGACACACAGATTGACAGTCAGACACACAGATAGACAGTTAGACACACAGATAGACAGTCAGACACACAGATTGACACACATATTGACAGTCAGACACACATATTGACAGTCAGACACACATATTGACAGTCAGACACACAGATTGGTAAGCATACACACAGATAGTCAGTCAGACACACAGATAGTCAGTCAGACACACAGATAGACAGTCAGACATAGATTGACACACAGATTGACAGTCAGACACACATATTGACAGTCAGACACACATATTGACAGCCAGAAACACAGATTGAGTAGACAGAGAGAAGCAGTTGATAGACATAACAAATAGATCGGCAGTCAATCATTTGGGTAGAAAGAAGACAGCTTGGCAGACATATGTTTTGATTAACAGCAGACAAATTAGTATTGAGAAGGACAGATTGTTTTAAAGTTTACATAGTGGTAGACAATCAGATTACAGACAGACTGTCAAGTTAAATTACAGAGAGCATTACAAAATGGCATATACACATATGTCATAGCTCACTTCCAAAACTTCACAGCTATGGCACGCGCCAGCATTTGTGAACAAAAACCATCCAGACTCTACTCCACCTCTTCATGGTGCCTCCAGAATCAGATTAACCTATCCAGTCTGGCCAAGCGAACAGGGATCGGACAGGGAAGACAACCCGGTACTCAAAAATAACATGATGGAGTCGGATGTGTTGTAAATTAAAAAAATATCATAGTTCTCCTGCAAACTACAAGTCAATGTATCTAGGACTACCTAGCGTCCACCTAAGGGCGGACGGTGAAGAGGAAAATCAATTCATTTAGTGGACATCAGGTTAACAACAGAAAGAAAGAAACAAGCAAACAAACAAAGAAAGGAATAAAGAAAAAAAACAAACAAAGAAAGGAAGAAAGAAAGAAAGTAAGAAAGAAAGAAAGAAAGAAAGAACGAAACAAGCAAAGAAAGAAAGAAAGAAAGAAACAAGGAAGCAAAGAAAGAAAGAAAGAAAAAAACATGAAAGAAAGAAAGAAAGAATGAAACAAGCAAACAAAGAAACAAAGAAAGGGAAAATGAAAAAAAGAAAGAAAGAAACAAGCAAAAAAACAAACAAAGGAAGAAAGAAAGAAAGAAAGAAAGAACGAAACAAGCAAACAAACAAACAAACAAAGGAAGAAAGAAAGAAAGAAAGAAAGAAAGAACGAAAGAAACAAACAAACAAACAAAGGAAGAAAGAAAGAAAAAACGAAAGAAACAAGCAAACAAACAAACAAACAAAGGAAGAAAGAAAGAAAGAAAGAACGAAAGAAACAAGCAAACAAACAAACAAAGGAAGAAAGAAACAAGGAAGCAAAGAAAGAAAGAAACAAGCAAACAAACAAACAAACAAAGGAAAGAAAGAAAGAAAGAAAGAAAGAAAGAAAGAAACAAGCAAACAAACAAACAAAGGAAGAAAGAAAGAAAGAAAGAAAGAAAGAAAGAAAGAAAGAAAGAAACAAGCAAACAAACAAACAAAGGAAGAAAGAAAGAAAGAACGAAAGAAACAAGCAAACAAAGAAAGAAGAAACAAACAAACAAACAAAAAAAGAAAGAAAGAAAGAAAGAAGAAAGAAAGAAAGAACGAAATAAACAAGCAAATAAACAAAGAAAGAAAGAAAGAAAGAAAGAAAGAAAGAAAGAAAGAAAGAAAGAAAGAAACAAACAAACAAACAAAGGAAGAAACAAACAAACAAAAAAGAAAGAAAGAAAGAAAGAAAGAAAAAGAAGAAAGAAAGAAAGAAAGAAAGAACGAAAGAAACAAGCAAAGAAAGAAAGAAAGAAAGAAAGAAAGAAAGAAGAAAGAAAGAAAGAAAGAAAGAAAGAACTATGAAAACTATTTCAAACACAGACAATTTCCACGCGGTTACCTCCCTTCACCTGTCAGGTCCAACTACTCACATAAAACTTCATAAATCCTACAGTTATCTCCACTTTATCCAAATAAGCATCAACATTAGGAGCAATGACTTCCACGTAATGGCCTCATGTCGACACACCCCCACCAACACTGTCACACACCGGAACACGATTTCCCAGTGTGAGACAGAATCTCTCAACACATCCCACATGTCCAGTGCTCCCACTTCCCTGTAGATGTAACAACCACAATAACTGAATTATTCTCTACTCCACAACATCATCAGAACACTTTGCTCCGTTCACCGACTAAGCGTAATCTCAAGCCTTATTTACGACTATAACCTCCGTAACTACTTTTCCATAATTTTACAGAAGAATGTTGAGAATACCATGTACCGCTAAGAAGACTACAGCTGCCTTTCTTTGTTTGGGAGATGAGATAGTAATTCGGATGATTCCACTGGCACAGGCGGTTGAGCAATTATGGATTTTAATTCGTTTGCAGTGATACCAGGGCCTTCCATGACCAAATAACCATAACCAAAGAACCGAGGCTAAGAAGAGTAATGAAAGCGTTCTGAAAGAGACCAAAGCAAAATGAGGAGCCGCGATAGCTCAGTGGTTAGTGAACTGGACTACCACGGACAAGGGGTAGGGTTCGATCCCAACCGACGGCTTCCGGGTTCACCCAGCCTTAAATGGGTACCGGATTTTTTTCTGGGAAAGTAAAGCAGCACGGGCGTAATACTGACCACATTACCCCAAAAATCATGTGCTGAAGGTCTGTAAAATATAGGGTCACTAACACCATATTTCCCTATACGCCACTTGGCGTGACGGGGGTACTTAAAAACTTAAAAAAGCAAAATGAGAGATCAAAATTAGGAAGAAACAATGATAATTTTTTTGACCATGTAATGAGAAGGGAACAGCTGGAATATATTGTGACAACTGGGGAAATTGAGGGACGAAGAGATAGAGGGAAGCAAAAAGAAAAGATACCAGACAGCTTAAGAGAATGGCTTGGCAGAAGGTCAACAACAGAAATGGTAAATAACTGTCGAGATCGAAAGTTGTGAGAGACATGATCACCTACGCCACCAGGCACTGTGCTTGATGATGATGATGACGATGACGACGACGACGACGACGACGATGACGACGACGACGACGACGATGATGACGACGACGACGATGATGATGAACTTATTCCGTTCAACGCTCATAATGCTGGACTACTTCTAGCAAGAAGATTTCGCTCACGGTAACTTATCACAATAAGGATCAGTTTCAGTCAAGAAAACGTCTATCTTTGATCAGTTTCAGTCAAGAAAATGTCTATCTTTGATCAGTTTCAGTCAAGAAAATGTCTATCTTTGATCAGTTTCAGTCAAGAAAATGGCTATCTTTGATCAGTTTCAGTCAAGAAAATGTCTATCTTTGATCAGTTTTCAGTCTATCTTTGATCATTTTCAGTCTAGAAAACGTCTATCTTTGATCAGTTTCAGTCAAGAAAATGTCTATCTTTGATCAGTTTCAGTCAAGAAAACGTCTATCTTTGATCAGTTTCAGTCAAGAAAACGTCTATCTTTGATCAGTTTCAGTCAAGAAAATGTATATCTTTGATCAGTTTCAGTCAAGAAAACGTCTATCTTTGATCAGTTTCAGTCAAGAAATTGTCTATCTTTGATCAATTTCATAAATGTCATTACTTTTGTGGGTCGGTTCGTGGGCTAGGGTGGTGAGGTCGTGGTTAGAAGGGCCGGTTCATGAGTTAGGTCGGTTAGTTCGTGAGTTAAGGCAGCCGGTTCGTGAGTTAAGGCGCTCGGTTCGTGAGTTAAGGCGGTAGGTTCGTGAGTTAAGGCGGTAGGTTCGTGAGTTAAGGCGGTCGGTTCGTGAGTTAAGGCGGTCGGTTCGTGAGTTAAGGCGGTCGGTTCGTGAGTTAAGGCTACCGGTTCATGAGTTAAGACGATCAGTTCATGGGATAAGGCGGTAGGTTTGTGAATTAGAATGGACGATTCGTGAATTAGGGCGGTAGGTTAATGAGTTAAGACGGTCAGTTCGTGAGTTAGGATGGTCGGTTCGTGAGTTAAGACGGTCGGTTCATGGATTAAAGCGGTGTGTTTGTGAATTAGAATGAACGATTCGTGAATTAAGGCGGTAGGTTTGTGAGTTAAGACGGTCAGTTCGAGAGTTAGGATGGTCGGTTCGTGAGTTAAGGCGGTCGGTTTGTGAATTAGAATGAACGATTCGTGAATTAAGACGGTAGGTTCGTAAGTTAAGACGGCTGGTTCGTGAGTTAAGACGGTCGGTTCATGAGTTAAGGCGGTCTGTTCTTGAGTTAAGACAGTCGGTTCATGAGTTAAGACGATAGGTTCGTGAGCTAAGACGGTTGGTTCGTGAGTTAAGACGGTCGGTTCATGAGTTATGGCGGTCTGTTCATGAGTTAAGACAATCGGTTCATGAGTTAAGACGATAGGTTCGTGAGTTAAGACGGTCGGTTCATGAGTTATGGCGGTCTGTTCATGAGTTAAGACAATCGGTTCATGAGTTAAGACGATAGGTTCGTGAGCTAAGACGGTTGGTTCGTGAGTTTAGACGATCAATTCGTGAGTTAAGGTGGCCATTTCGTGAATTAAGACAAGAAGAGATATTTTAAACATTTTCATTGATGCCATTACTGTCTCTGTAAGAGAAGGCAACAAGCAGTAACGTGGGTTTAACCTTATTTAGTGCTCTTTTATATGTAAATATGTGATCACATTTTAGTCCTCCCCTTAGACATATAACAATGGTTTTACCATTTCTCTTGGTCGCTGTATGAACGGTCTTCATACGAATGCAACACATAACAACACAGACAATATGATATGGAACATATAGGTGAAAGAAAGAGAGAATCATTATCATCATGTGACAATACGATCGGCGTGGGTGGTCATCTCTCTCCACAACACTCGGTCCTTTATGCATGTCATTATTTCAATTGGTGATCTTTTATTATACTACAACCAATGATAGAATAGACCTGGAGACAGTCCAGAGCTACAACTACCTGGGACATACTATAACCAATGATAGAAATGTAAAACTGAAATAAACAAAAGAATAGGTATGGCAAAAAGTAATTTTAATGCCATGAAAAATATACTAACAACAAAACAATTATCAGCAGGGCTGAAACTAAGAATGGCAAAATGTTACGTCTTCTCAATATTCCTGCATGGTGCAGAAACATGGACATTAGACAAGAAAACAGAACAGAAAATTGAAGCCTTTGAAATGTGGATTTATAGAAGAATAGGTAGAATTGGATGAAAAGAAAAGAAAACAAACGATGAAGTTTTAAAACAACTGAAAAAAAGAGAACTACTAAATACAATTAAGACAAGACAAATGAAATTTTTGGGGCATGTTAAAAAACACAACAGCCTACTAAAAGTAATATTAGAAGGAAAAATACAAGGTAAAAGAGGCAGAGGCAGACCAAGACTAACATGGGCGAGTAACATCAAAAGATGGACAAGTCAATCTATGACAGCCTGCACCATCAAAGCAAGAAACAGAGTAGAATGGCGATCCATGGTTGCCAACCTTCGTTGCGGAGAAGGCACACGATGATGATGACGATGATGATCTTTTATTATTCCTTTGGATCAGCTTTTTTTTCTTTTCTCTTGGTTTTCCTCTGCTCTTCTTTCCATTCGTTCTTTCTGTTGTTATAGTATTCTCAATCCATTCGTTCTTCCTGTTGTTATAGTATTCTCAATCCATTCGTTGTTTCTGTTGTTATAGTATTCTCAATCCATTCGTTCTTTCTGTTGTTATAGTATTGTCAATCCATTCGTTCTTTCTGTTGTTATAGTATTCTCAATCCATTCGTTCTTTCTGTTGTTATAGTATTCTCAATCCATTCGTTATTTCTGTTGTTATAGTATTCTCAATCCATTCGCATGCCTCTAGTGTTCTTTGTGTTGTCTTACTTATTGTCCATGACTCACTTCCATATAGTAGAACAGGTTCGATGTAGTACTTTAGAACACGTTTTCTAACATTAATTGACAGATTTGTCACATAGGATGCTCGATATTTCGACGGAATGACGTCTTTACATAAAGTACAAGAGAATTTCAACACCCGACTGAGATGTGCTAAAAAGACACGATTAAATAAAAATGACAAAAATCGCAATTCAAAACAAGCAAAAATAAGAAATAGGGAAGGGTTTTATCTGGTAGAAGGAAGAACCAGTGAAGCTTTAGCGAAAAAAAAACGATTGATAGAAAGTAATGAAGGCAGGATTAGAATTAGAAAGTTGATGAGAAAAGAAAAGTTGATGCTTTCTCAATGATCAATACGTCCCAGAAACTGAACGCCGGGCAATCGGATTGCGCAGGGATGAGTAGCAGCTCTCGAGGATTGTCGTGGGGAAAAATATCCTAGAAGTGATTTATTTGGGACCGTCACGCGAATGAGTTCATGATCGATCGGTCTTTATGTTGAGCTGATTGTGTCTTAGAGATCATTGTGTTCTGTCATCCCGGAGAGTTAGGCAGACTAGCGGCCTATTTGAGAGGAAGTCGATCGAAGCTATCCGATGTCATTTGTGTCTGCTTCCGTTCAAGCTAGTTGCATCTGATGAAATCAACATCCTTCATTTCATTCTAATCTTTTATCATTCATATCTTAACTTTCATATCTTTCTTATCTTTCTTATCATTCTTATCATTCTTACAATTCTTATTTTTCACATTTTTCTCATCTTTCTTACTTTTCTTATCTTTCACACACTCTCTCTCTCTCTCTCTCTCTCTCTCTCTCTCTCTCTCTCTCTCTCTCTCTCTCTCTCTCTCTCTGCAATCAGGACTCAATCAGACTAGGAATCCAGACTCTCACATGAAGTCAGCTGTCAGGTTAAGTGTGTTGATCGCCCCCACAGACAGAACATCACAATTAGAGTCTGCCAGATCCACTCTGATTGAACACCCGTTAAAACGTTGCACTGTATTCTGCGCCAATGGCCCAGTGCATCCGATTTCAGCCAGCATTTTATTCAGGTTTGCTTTCATATTTTTCTTATCTTTCTTTTCACTGGAAACCTGTTTTTCATTTTCAAGAATTGAGCCCACATTTCTTAATTGTATATTAAAAGTGTTTTCTTAATAGAAAGAAACGTTCGCTTTGAGTAGGCTAGAAGCCTTTTCCAAACTTGATAAGTTACGTGTGCATTTGTTTCCACTGGACAAGATGTGTGCATTATAATTAATGAAACATATCGTCGACTGAAGTTTAATTTTAAATGTGTACCACATATACCAAATGTTAAGACCGCATATGGTTTTATTTGTTTGGAAGTCCGTATTGTTTGTATCAGATAAATGTATATATTCCTCACAATTATGAAAAATGTATCATTAATTAGAGCTGGCTGGGTTTGACTATAGCAGACTTTGGTGAACCTCGCGCAGAGAGTTTAGACTAGTTGTTATGGAGCTATGTTTCAACAAGAAAAATATGAGTGATGATGATGGTGATGACTGTCATGGTGGTGATAGTGATGATGATGATGGTGATGGTGATGACTGTCATGGTGGTTATAGTGATGATGATGACGGTGGTAATGACTGTCATGGTGGTGATAGTGATGATGATGGTGATGGTGATGACTGTCATGGTGGTGGTAGTGATGGTGATGGTGATGACTGTCATGGTGGTGATAGTGATGATGATGATGGTGATGATGACTGTCATGGTGGTGACAGTGATGATGATGGTGATGGTGATGACTGTCATGGTGGTGATAGTGATGATGATGATGGTGATGATGGTGATGATGACTGTCATGGTGGTGATAGTGATGATGATGATGGTGATGATGACTGTCATGGTGGTGATAGTGATGATGATGGTGATGGTGATGACTGTCATGGTGGTGATAGTGATGATGATGATGGTGGTGATGACTGTCATGGTGGTGATAGTGATGATGATGGTGATGACTGTCATGGTGGTGATAGTGATGATGATGGTGATGACTGTCATGGTGGTGATAGTGATGATGATGATGGTGGTGATGACTATCATGGTGGTGATAGTGATGATGATGGTGATGACTGTTATGGTGGTGATAGTGATGATGATGATGATGGTGATGACAGTCATGGTGGTGATAGTGATGATCATGATGATGACTGTCATGGTGGTGATAGTGATCATGATGGTGATGACTGTCATGGTGGTGATAGTGATGATGATGGTGATGACAGTCATGGTGGTGATAGTGATGATCATGATGATGGTATGACTGTCATGGTGGTGATAGTGATCATGATGGTGATGACTGTCATGGTGGTGATAGTGATGATGATGGTGATGACTGTCATGGTGGTGATAGTGATGATGATGATGATGATGGTGATGACTGTCATGGTGGTGATGGTGATGACTATCATGGTGGTGATAGTGATGATGATGGTAATGACTGTCATGGTGGTGATAATGATGATGATGATGGTGATGACTGTCATGGTGGTGACAATGCTGATGATAATGATGATGGCGGTGAAGATGATAGCGATGGTGATGATGATGGTGGTGATGATGGTGGTAGCGGTGATGATGGTGATGGTGATGATAGCGAATGTCATGATGATGATGGCGATGATGATGGTGATACTGATGATGATGATATCGATGGTGTTGATGATGATAGCGATGGTGATGGTGATGATATCGATGATGATAGCGATGGTGATGATGATATCGATGATGATAGCGATGGTGATGATGATATCGATGATGATAGCGATGGTGATGATGATATCAATGGTGATGATGATGATATCGATGTTGATGACGATGATAGCGATGGTGATGATGATGATAGCGATGGTGATGATGATGCTAGCGATGGTGATGATGATGATATCGATGGTAATGATGATGATATCGATGGTGGTGATGATGATATCGATGGTGATGATGATGATAGCGATGGTGATGATGATATGATTATGGTGATGATGAGGGCGATACTGACGATGATGATTTTGGTGGTGATGATGATGGCGATACTGACGATGATGATGGTGGTGATGATGATGATGACCCATTTTAAACACGATCCCTAATAACACCTGGTCAGAAAGTGGTCAGCGACTTACAACACCTGGTCAGAAAGTGGTCAGTGACTTACAACACCTGGTCAGTAAGTGGTCAGCGACTTACAACACCTGGTCAGTAAGTGGTCAGCGACTTACAACACCTGGTCAGAAAGTGGTCAGCGACTTACAACACCTGGTCAGAAAGTGGTCAGCGACTTACAACACCTGGTCAGAAAGTGGTCAGCGACTTACAACACCTGGTCAGAAAGTGGTCAGCGACTTACAACACCTGGTCAGAAAGTGGTCAGCGACTTACAACACCTGGTCAGTAAGTGGTCAGCGACTTACAACACCTGGTCAGAAAGTGGTCAGCGACTTACAACACCTGGTCAGAAAGTGGTCAGCGACTTACAACACCTGGTCAGAAAGTGGTCAGCGACTTACAACACCTGGTCAGAAAGTGGTCAGCACAACACCTTATCATTTCTGCCAAGATCAGGGAATCGAATGTGATCAAGATCCGGCTCTGCCTCCCCCCCCCCTGGTGGGCTCGTCAACGATAAACGAGTCTGTCCAAGGAAGTAGTGATCAAAAAGGGAAGGCAAATATGTACTAAAATACCTTGTTAAAGTCGGATATTTTGGGCCGATAGGCTAAAAATGTCATACCTTCATACAAGCGACAAAACATCGCATCTGCACTCATCTAACACTTTTTTAAAGGCGCAAAAAAAAAAAAAACTGTCGGGAGAACGAAGCCGAGCGAGACGTCCTTCAATATTGCACTGTCGTTATTCTGCTAGTCTGTTGTAAAGAGCCCCAACACGCCAAGTGACGTGAAGGGAATGTTCTCTTAGTGACCATAATTTTCATAGACCTTCGGTACATGATTTTTGGCTGATTTCTGTCTTGGCTAAACAGAAAAATATGAAAAAGATGCTTTTATTAAATTTAGTGTACGGATATGTTTGTCTGCAATGATGAAAAGGTAGGTATATAACTGTAATGTAGCGGATTCAAGGAAGTCAAAATGTTGTCCCGTTCTGTTGAATAGGGGTGGATGATGGTGAGTGGGAGTCTTCTAGTAAAGATAAGCGGTTGTCCGGCTATATCCCTTTACGTTGATCCGGCTGTAAATTAGTACATGATTTTTCTGAGAAAGAAAAGTTGAATTGACATAATGCTGCTCTAGCCATTCTAGCCACAAATGTGCAGACGGCAAAAAGCAAAGTACAAATAGCAGTTTCCATAGGTGGCGCAGAGAGGAGTACAAATAGCAGTTTCCATAGGTGGCGCAGAGAGGAGTACAAATAGCAGTTTCCATAGGTGGCGCAGAGAGGAGTAAAAAAATGTGTGGACTGGGTAAAGTACAAAAAGTAAAGAGCACCGTCACGCCAAGTGGCGTATAGGGAATATAGTGTTAGTGACCATAATTTGTACAGACCTTCGGCACATGATTTCTGGGGTAATGTGGTCGGTTATGTGGCCCGTGCCGCTTTACTTTCCCAGAGAAAGAATCTGGTACCTATTTAAAGCTGGGTGAACTCGGAAGCCGTCGATCAGAATCGAACCCAACCTCTTGTCATTTGTAGTTCAGTTCACTAACCACTGAGCTATCACGGCTCCCCAGTTCACTAACCACTGAGCTATCACGGCTCCCCAGTTCACTAACCACTGAGCTATCACGGCTCCCCAGTTCACTAACCACTGAGCTATCACGGCTCCCCAGTTCACTAACCACTGAGCTATCACGGCTCCCCAGTTCACTAACCACTGAGCTATCGCGGCTACTCATTCTTCTGCTAGTCCAATCTTAAACAATCATTCACCTACTTTGTGACATTTTGTGAAGCATCAAAACAAATAACTAATTTTGCCCGTTCCGTGGCCATTTTCGGAAGGGTGCCACAAGTCTGGCTCATACTTTTATTCTTCTTTTACTCCCCTGTAATCCAAAAAAGCAACAACAAAAAAACAAAAATAACACAACAAACCTTTAACAATGTTGCGAGAACTCAAACTCAAGAGTCGACCGCTAAAAATACAGACTAATGGGATTTTAGAATAATGGGAAATATAACAGCAGGAGAAGCCAACAGAAGAGCAAAAGACCAGAAATTATATCACACCTCGACACCTAATAGGCAAACGAGGAGTAGACCTTTGTCATTTCTTATTAACGAATAAAAGCAAGTCGAGTTTTTTTCATTTTTAATTGGTAGAAACATTCACAAAGAAAACTTGAAAATAGAAAACAGAACTGTCATTTCTAAATTGTGGATTTAAAGAGCAGCGGAATTCATGTTACAGAGATTCATGTTACAGAGATTTATGTTACAGAGATTTATGTTACAGAGATTTATGTTACAGAGATTTATGTTACAGAGATTTATGTTACAGAGACTTATGTTACATAGATTTATGTTACAGAGACTTATGTTACATAGATTTATGTTACATAGATTTATGTTACAGAGACTTATGTTACAGAGATTTATGTTACAGAGACTTATGTTACATAGATTTATGTTACAGAGACTTATGTTACAGAGACTTATGTTACAGAGACTTATGTTACAGAGATTTATGTTACAGAGACTTATGTTAATAGATTTATGTTACAGAGATTTATGTTACAGAGACTTATGTTACAGAGACTTATGTTACAGAGACTTATGTTACATAGATTTATGTTACAGAGACTTATGTTACAGAGATTTATGTTACAGAGATTTATGTTACAGAGATTTATGTTACAGAGACTTATGTTACAGAGACTTATGTTACAGAGACTTATGTTACATAGATTTATGTTACAGAGACTTATGTTACAGAGACTTATGTTTACAGAGACTTATGTTACGGAGATTTATGTTACAGAGACTTATGTTACAGAGATTTATGTTACAGAGACTTATGTTACAGAGACTTATGTTACATAGATTTATGTTACAGAGACTTATGTTACAGAGACTTATGTTACAGAGACTTATGTTACAGAGATTTATGTTACAGAGACTTATGTTACATAGATTTATGTTACATAGATTTATGTTACAGAGACTTATGTTACAGAGATTTATGTTACAGAGACTTATGTTACAGAGATTTATGTTACAGAGACTTATGTTACAGAGACTTATGTTACAGAGACTTATGTTACAGAGATTTATGTTACATAGATTTATGTTACAGAGACTTATGTTACAGAGACTTATGTTACAGAGACTTATGTTACAGAGATTTATGTTACAGAGACTTATGTTACATAGATTTATGTTACATAGATTTATGTTACAGAGACTTATGTTACAGAGACTTATGTTACATACATTTATGTTACAGAGACTTATGTTACAGAGACTTATGTTACAGAGACTTATGTTACAGAGATTTATGTTACAGAGACTTATGTTACATAGATTTATGTTACATAGATTTATGTTACAGAGACTTATGTTACAGAGATTTATGTTACAGAGACTTATGTTACAGAGATTTATGTTACAGAGACTTATGTTACAGAGACTTATGTTACAGAGACTTATGTTACAGAGACTTATGTTACAGAGACTTATGTTACATAGATTTATGTTACAGAGACTTATGTTACATAGATTTATGTTACAGAGACTTATGTTACATAGATTTATGTTACAGAGACTTATGTTACATAGATTTATGTTACAGAGACTTATGTTACAGAGATTTATGTTACAGAGACTTATGTTACAGAGACTTATGTTACATAGATTTATGTTACAGAGACTTATGTTACAGAGACTTATGTTACAGAGACTTATGTTACAGAGACTTATGTTACAGAGATTTATGTTACAGAGACTTATGTTACATAGATTTATGTTACATAGATTTATGTTACAGAGACTTATGTTACATAGATTTATGTTACAGAGACTTATGTTACATAGATTTATGTTACAGAGACTTATGTTACAGAGACTTATGTTACATAGATTTATGTTACAGAGACTTATGTTACATAGATTTATGTTACAGAGACTTATGTTACATAGATTTATGTTACAGAGACTTATGTTACAGAGACTTATGTTACAGAGACTTATGTTACAGAGACTTATGTTACAGAGACATCAAAGCAACCAAAAATAACAGTTTTTTTAATTGTCTCTTCTAAGTTTGTATTGATTACTTGTTACAGTGCATCATATTCATAAAAAAAACTAGGCACAAAAGTTCAAAGTAAAAGAAAGGATGAAGATTTATGTGTGACTAGATGTAGACGGTACCTACTTCAGTGTGACCCGATTTATATCTAAAGTTAGGACACTCTTAAAGCTGTGAAAATACTATCCCAACTCGGGACACAGGATAATCGCTCATTACCGGTAATGAGCTTCATTTCTACATCCTAGACGAGCAGCGATCGAGGGGATTTAAGAAAAGAAACATATTATCCTAAATGCGTTTTTTTTCTTTTCTTCTCTATTTTTTCCTTCTTCCGAGTAGACTGACACAACATACGGTGGGATAGGTGGGGTGGGGAAGGGGCGGGGAGATTGAGAAGTAGAAATAATTTGGAGTTGGAAGTTAGTGGGTTAATATTGACTTTTCAAAAACAAAACAAATGTCAAAACAAGGCTATGAAGAAAGTTTAACAGTTTTGAGAATTATTCTTCTATGGTGCAATATAAAGAACACACATTATCTGGTCTTATCTTCTTCTTTCTTTCCTCATTTGTCTTTCTGCGTTGAGGGAGATATCATTTGCGGTCTTTAGCTCTTCTGTTTGCCTCTCCTGCTGTTATGTTTCCTAGTGTTTCTAATATTCCGTGAGTCTATCTTTTTCGTGGTCGGCCCTTGGGTCTGGTATTCACCACAACGTTTATTGAAGACTCGTCGTGTTGTGTTTGGTTATTTCTGCCTTGTGACGTGGCCAAACCATTTTATCTGTTGTTTCTTAATATATTCTATGGTGGGGCTATTCCTAGTTTTTTTCTCAGTTCTTCATTTCTGATTTTATCTCTCAGGTTGTTTCCTGCCATTCGTCTAACACATTTAATATCGGTAGTGGCTATTGTACTGTACTGTACTTGTCTGTACTGTGTTGTATTATATGTAGTAGATGTACTAAGCTCAGGACATTGTCTACAAACGCTGCCAAATGTTCACGATTAAAACTAAAATATCGCTGTAAGATGTTAATAAACAACGATCTCCCATTAAATCTGAGAGAAATTGTAAACAAAAACTGTCATGGGAGCCAGATTCCAAAAGTGAAAAGCTATAATATGATGATGATGATGATGATGATGATGATGATGATGATGATGATGATGATGATGATGATAATGATAATTCCTGAAATTGCATGAGTTTGATCCTCACGAATTGATAAAGAATTTCTCTGTCAAAATACAAGAGCTTCATGTCGTTCTTGTAAATGGCATACAAATGAACGTCTGGCATCAAACATTAACGCCGAACGTGTGAAACTTCCACTGATGCTGCAATCTGAAGAACAAAGTCAACATCACGTACTGCTTGGGGATCTGACCTTCAGAGGTGAACTCGCCCAGGTCGAGAACAAGGTGACATCAATAATTAGATGACGTCACAGTCAAGCGTGCTAAAGTGCATTGTTTACAACTAATAAAATAAGAAAATAAGAGAGCACAAAATGATGTGAAAAATAAAGAGAAAACAGGACAGCATTGTCAGGATTAGAGATGTAAATGATCTTGTTTGTTGGACATATGAATAAGAGAGTTATAGAGAGAATCTAGATTACTGTTGTCAGGAGATGAGAGTAGGAGAGTGTTATAGAGAAAATCTAGATTACTGTTGTCAGGAGGTGACAGTAGGGGAGTGTTATAGAGAGAATCTAGATTACTGTTGTCAGGAGATGAGAGTAGGAGAGTGTTATAGAGAAAATCTAGATTACTGTTGTCAGGAGATGAGAGTAGGAGAGTGTTATAGAGAAAATCTAGATTACTGTTGTCAGGAGGTGACAGTAGGGGAGTGTTATAGAGAGAATCTAGATTACTGTTGTCAGGAGATGAGAGTAGGAGAGTGTTATAGAGAAAATCTAGATTACTGTTGTCAGGAGATGAGAGTAGGAGAGTGTTATAGAGAAAATCTAGATTACTGTTGTCAGGAGATGAGAGTAGGAGAGTGTTATAGAGAAAATCTAGATTACTGTTGTCAGGAGATGAGAGTAGGAGAGTGTTATAGAGAAAATCTAGATTACTGTTGTCAGGAGATGAGAGTAGGAGAGTGTTATAGAGAAAATCTAGATTACTGTTGTCAGGAGATGAGAGTAGGAGAGTGTTATAGAGAAAATCTAGATTACTGTTGTCAGGAGATGAGAGTAGGAGAGTGTTATAGAGAAAATCTAGATTACTGTTGTCAGGAGATGAGAGTAGGAGAGTGTTATAGAGAAAATCTAGATTACTGTTGTCAGGAGATGAGAGTAGGAGAGTGTTATAGAGAAAATCTAGATTACTGTTGTCAGGAGATGAGAGTAGGAGAGTGTTATAGCGAAAATCTAGATTACTGTTGTCAGGAGATGAGAGTAGGAGAGTGTTATAGAGAAAATCTAGATTACTGTTGTCAGGAGGTGACAGTAGGGGAGTGTTATAGAGCAAATCTAGATTACTGTTGTCAGGAGATGAGAGTAGGGGAGTGTTATAGAGAGAATCTAGATTACTGTTGTCAGAAGATGAGAGTAGGAGAGTGTTATAGAGAAAATCTAGATTACTGTTGTCAGGAGATGAGAGTAGGAGAGTGTTATAGAGAAAATCTAAATTACTGTTGTCAGGAGATGAGAGTAGGAGAGTGTTATAGAGAAAATCTAGATTGCTGTTGTCAGAAGATGAGAGTAGGAGAGTGTTATAGAGAAAATATAGATTGCTGTTGTCAGGAGATGAGAGTAGGAGAGTGTTATAGAAAAAATCTAGATTGCTGTTGTCAGAAGATGAGAGTAGGAGAGTGTTATAGAGAAAATCTAAATTACTGTTGTCAGGAGATGAGAGTAGGAGAGTGTTATAGAGAAAATCTAAATTACTGTTGTCAGGAGATGAGAGTAGGAGAATTTTGTAGAGAAAATCTAGATTACTGTTGTCAGAAGATGAGAGTAGGAGAGTGTTATAGAGAAAATCTAGATTGCTGTTGTCAGGAGATGAGAGTAGGAGAGTGTTATAGAGAAAATCTAGATTGCTGTTGTCAGAAGATGAGAGTAGGAGAGTGTTATAGAGAAAATCTAAATTACTGTTGTCAGGAGATGAGAGTAGGAGAGTGTTATAGAGAAAATCTAAATTACTGTTGTCAGGAGATGAGAGTAGGAGAATTTTGTAGAGAAAATCTAGATTACTGTTGTCAGAAGATGAGAGTAGGAGAGTGTTATAGAGAAAATCTAGATTGCTGTTGTCAGCACCCGCGTGGCTACCTGGGCAGCGACTACTGTGAGGGGAGGAAAGAATAGAGCCACTGTCTCCTGCAGCGCGTGTTGTAAGAGGTGACTAAGGAGGTTGTGGGAACATGGTCTTAGCCGGTGCTACGGAATTCGTGATTCTAAGCTGGAAATATCTTCAGTGCTTTCGCTAGAGTGTGTGTGACGCACGCGCTCTACACTGGGGAACAGGTTTATGAGAGGATTTGAGAGCTGTGGATATTGTCTGTTGTGCAATGAAGCTCATTTGTCAACTAAACTAAACTTTAACTAAACTAAATTAAACTAAACTGAAACTAAGCTGAAACTGAAACTAAAAATAAACTAAACGAAATTAAACTAAACTAAACATATCAGGATGAGAGTGAGAGAGCTAGAGAGAATCTAGATTGATTAGCGAAACGTGTTAAAAGGAGCAAGCAGCATATTAGGACATGACACCTGTAGAATATTGATTATCACTGACAGGACATGAAATATGTTGAATATAGATTATCACTGACAGGACATCGCATCTGAAGAATATAGATTACCACTGACAGGACATGACATCTGTAGAATATTGATTATCACTGACAGGACATGACACCTGTAGAATATAGATTATCACTGACAGGACATTAACTAAAAATAAACTAAACTAAACATATCAGGATGAGAGTGAGAGAGCTAGATAGAATCTAGATTGATTAGCGAAACGTGTTAAAAGGAGCAAGCAGCGTATTAGGACATGACACCTGTTGAATATAGATTACCACTGACAGGATATGGCACCTGTAGAATATAGATTATCACTGACAGGACATGACATCTGTAGAATATAGATTACCACTGACAGGACATGACACCTGTAGAATATTGATTATCACTGACAGGGCATGACATATGTTGAATATAGATTATCACTGACAGGACATGACATCTGTAGAATATAGATTACCACTGACAGGACATGACACCTGTAGAATATAGATTATCACTAACAGGACATGAAAGCAACAGAATGTAGATTATTATTAACGGGACATGAAAGCAGCAGAATATAGATTATCACTGACAGGACATGAAAGCAGCAGAATATAGATTATCACTGACATGACATGAAAGCAACAGAATATAGATTATCACTGACAGGACATGAAAGCAGCAGAATATAGATTATCACTGACAGGACATGAAAGCAGAAGAATATAGATTGTCAGTGACAGGACATGAAAGCAACAGAATATAGATTATCACTGATGTGTTCACTTTCTGGGCGGTTTCGCCTTATGTCTTTTGGGATGTGCTGAGACTGGTATGATGGGGACTACAGCTACCTTTCTTTGTTTTGGAGATGAGTTAGTAATTCGGATGATTCCACTGGCACGGGCGGTTGAGCAATTATGGATTTTAATTCGTTTGCAGTGATACCGTTGCCTTCCATAACCATAAGCATAGATTATCACTGATAGGACATGAAAACAGAAGAATATAGATTATCACTGATAGGACATGAAAACAGAAGAATATAGATTATCACTGATAGGACATGAAAACAGAAGAATATAGATTATCACTGATAGGACATGAAAACAGAAGAATATAGATTATCACTGATAGGACATGAAAACAGAAGAATATAGACTATCACTGATAGGACATGAAAACAGAAGAATATAGATTATCACTGATAGGACATGAAAACAGAAGAATATAGATTATCACTGAAGGACATGAAAACAGAAGAATATAGATTATCACCAATATAAAATTATAACAAGAACAGATCGGACAACCGACTTGTGATGTCGATAGTGCACATCCTTGGGAAAACATTGAAACTAGATGTGGAAAAAAGTAAACAAAATGGGAAACACGTACAGCACCAAACGATAAAAATAGACATGACGTTTCTGTGACGTAAATTAGCCTGACCTTCTTGAATGCAAGTCGAATATACACGCAAGCCAATACGCTGAAGACACCAGTCAAATACAACGACACGGCGCCGCTGTAGTTCGTCACCACACAATCACTAACGCTGGAAAGCATACAAATACCACTTTGAATTTGGTATTCCTGCTCTACATATTGCACAAATAAAGATAAAATGATATTGCTGTTGTTGTTGCGTTAGCTTTCAACTCTGACGAAGTCCCTAGAGACTAGGAACTGAGTTTTGCGTGTTAATCCATTTTTCCCTGGCGGCCGTGTGCACAGGGGTCCCTCGCCGCACAGGCAGATAACTCCGAATTCGGAGGTACTCATGTTTTTTTCCGTCGATGAGTAACTGACGTTTCAAGCAGGGCCTCGCTGCTGAGACCAGGGTGGTTGTCGCAGAGAGAAATCATAAATAAAAATCCCAACCGGTGCAGCCGACATTTGAACCCACAACCTCTCTGTCCCGAGGCCGGCGTCTTGCCTCGAGACCAACCAGTCCCGCATGGACTAGGAATAAGAGGAAACTGCAACAAGGAACACTTTTCATGCATAGCATGCAATGGTTCCTGCCGCCTATCCACCATATACCAGAAGTTCACGTCCTCCCGAATGGTATTAAGCAGCTAAAGAAAGACAAAACAAAATGCAACGTTTCGGGAAACGGTGGACGGTGAGTTTGAAACTTGAGCAGGCCAGGAAATGAGATTGAACTTTGAGGTTGAACTATAACCTGATCACTTCCGACACAAACATTAATACAATTTACGCTATGTAAAATAGTTCCTTCTATTATTGCCGTTAATTTACATTTTAATATCTTAGTTATTTGCATTTTAGTAGTAGTAGTAGTAGTAGTAGTAGTAATAGTAGTAGTAGTAGTAGTAGTAATAGTAGTAGTAGTAGTAGTAGTAGTAGTATTAGTAGTAGCCTCCGTCAGTCATAGTTGAATATAAGTTTTTTCAGCGTCGCTAGAAATGTTTTTTTTTCTTTATTGGACACTGCAATGGCGATTCTGGAGTGTTCTCTCGAGGGCGCAAGTATGGGCAGAAAAAGAAATAGACAAGTTGTTGCCTATACAACATGTTTCTTCTCTCCACACAGCCAAGCCCATACAACATGTTTCTTCTCTCCACACAGCCAAGCCCATACAACATGTTTCTTCTCTCCACACAGCCGAGCCCATACAACATGTTTCTTCTCTCCACACAGCCGAGCCCATACAACATGTTTCTTCTCTCCACACAGCCAAGCCCATACAACATGTTTCTTCTCTCCACACAGCCGAGCCCATACAACATGTTTCTTCTCTCCACACAGCCGAGCCCATACAACATGTTTCTTCTCTCCACACAGCCAAGCCCATACAACATGTTTCTTCTCTCCACACAGCCGAGCCCATACAACATGTTTCTTCTCTCCACACAGCCGAGCCCATACAACATGTTTCTTCTATCCACACAGCCGAGCCCATACAATATGTTTCTTCTCTCCACACAGCCGAGCCCATACAACATGTTTCTTCTCTCCACACAGCCGAGCCCATACAACATGTTTCTTCTCTCCACACAGCCGAGCCCATACAACATGTTTCTTCTCTCCACACAGCCGAGCCCATACAACATATTTCTTCTCTCCACACAGCCGAGCCCATACAACATGTTTCTTCTCTCCACACAGCCGAGCCCATACAACATGTTTCTTCTCTCCACACAGCCGAGCCCATACAACATGTTTCTTCTCTCCACACAGCCGAGTCCATACAACATGTTTCTTCTCTCCACACAGCCGAGCCCATACAACATGTTTCTTCTCTCCACACAGCCAAGCCCATACAACATGTTTCTTCTCTCCACACAGCCGAGCCCATACAACATGTTTCTTCTCTCCACACAGCCGAGCCCATACAACATGTTTCTTCTCTCCACACACCCGAGCCCATACAACATGTTTCTTCTCTCCACACAGCCGAGCCCATACAACATGTTTCTTCTATCCACACAGCCGAGCCCATACAATATGTTTCTTCTCTCCACACAGCCGAGCCCATACAACATGTTTCTTCTCTCCACACAGCCGAGCCCATACAACATGTTTCTTCTCTCCACACAGCCGAGCCCATACAACATGTTTCTTCTCTCCACACAGCCGAGCCCATACAACATATTTCTTCTCTCCACACAGCCGAGCCCATACAACATGTTTCTTCTCTCCACACAGCCGAGCCCATACAACATGTTTCTTCTCTCCACACAGCCGAGCCCATACAACATGTTTCTTCTCTCCACACAGCCGAGTCCATACAACATGTTTCTTCTCTCCACACAGCCGAGCCCATACAACATGTTTCTTCTCTTCACACAGCCGAGCCCATACAACATATTTCTTCTCTCCACGCAGCCCAGCCCATTCCATACAACATATTTCTTCTCTCCACACAGCCGAGCCCATACAACATGTTTCTTCTCTCCACACAGCCGAGCCCATACAACATGTTTCTTCTCTCCACACAGCCGAGCCCATACAACATATTTCTTCTCTCCACACAGCCGAGCCCATACAACATGTTTCTTCTCTCCACACAGCCGAGCCCATACAACATGTTTCTTCTCTCCACACAGCCGAGCCCATACAACATGTTTCTTCTCTCCACACAGCCGAGTCCATACAACATGTTTCTTCTCTCCACACAGCCGAGCCCATACAACATGTTTCTTCTCTCCACACAGCCAAGCCCATACAACATGTTTCTTCTCTCCACACAGCCGAGCCATACAACATGTTTCTTCTCTCCACACAGCCGAGCCCATACAACATGTTTCTTCTCTCCACACAGCCGAGCCCATACAACATGTTTCTTCTCTCCACACAGCCGAGCCCATACAACATGTTTCTTCTATCCACACAGCCGAGCCCATACAATATGTTTCTTCTCTCCACACAGCCGAGCCCATACAACATGTTTCTTCTCTCCACACAGCCGAGCCCATACAACATGTTTCTTCTCTCCACACAGCCGAGCCCATACAACATGTTTCTTCTCTCCACACAGCCGAGCCCATACAACATATTTCTTCTCTCCACACAGCCGAGCCCATACAACATGTTTCTTCTCTCCACACAGCCGAGCCCATACAACATGTTTCTTCTCTCCACACAGCCGAGCCCATACAACATATTTCTTCTCTCCACGCAGCCCAGCCCATTCCATACAACATAATTCTTCTCTCCACACAGCCGAGCCCATACAACAATTTTCTTCTCTCCACACAGCCGAGCCCATACAACATGTTTCTTCTCTCCACACAGCCGAGCCCATACAACATGTTTCTTCTCTCCACACAGCCGAGTCCATACAACATGTTACTTCTCTCCACACAGCCGAGCCCATACAACATATCTCTTCTCTCCACGCAGCCCAGCCCATTCCATACAACATGTTTCTTCTCTCCACACAGCAGAGCCCATACAACATGTTTCTTCTCTTCACACAGCCGAGCCCATACAACATGTTTCTTCTCTCCACACAGCCGAGCCCATACAACATGTTTCTTTTCTCCACACAGCCGAGCCCATACAACATGTTTCTTCTCTCCACACAGCCGAGCCCATACAACATGTTTCTTCTCTCCACACAGCCGAGTCCATACAACATGTTTCTTCTCTCCACACAGCCGAGCCCATACAACATGTTTCTTCTCTCCACACAGCCGAGCCCATACAACATGTTTCTTCTCTCCACACAGCCGAGCCCATACAACATGTTTCTTCTCTCCACACAGCCGAGCCCATACAACATAACATTATAACTTGAAGCTCGCGCCTTCACGACTATCATTAGTCAGGAGAGAATCAGTGTATGTTGGACAGCCATGGTGTACACTGTGATGCCTGTCTTGGCTAAACATAACAATATGAAAAGGATACCTTTGTTACCTTCTGTGTACGGATATATCGGAATGCAATGATAAAAGGTAATCTATTAAAGTGGTGTAGCGGAATGGCACAGGCAAAAGCAGCTTTCTAACAAAATGAGGAAGGTATGGTGCAATCCATTTTAGACAACAGAAACATGAAAAGAATTCTTAAAAGTTATGTAGAGCCAGTCTTAGCATATGGATGTGAATCATGCACAATAGGACAACAGATAAGAATATCACTGGAGACTGTAGAAATGTGGTTTTACAGAAGAATGTTGAGAATACCATGGACACCTAAGAACAGTAATGAAAACGGTATGAAAGAGGTCAAAGCAAAAAGAGAGCAAATATCCAAAATTAGGAAGAAAGAATCATCATTTGTTGGTCATGTAATGAGAAGGGAACAGCTGGAATATATTGTGACACCTTGGAAAATTGAGGGACGAAGAGATAGAGGGAAGCAAAAAGAAAAGATGCCTGGCAGTTTAAGAGAATGGATTGGCAGAAGGTCAACAACAGAAATGATAAATAACTGTCGAGATCGAAAGTTATGGAGAGACATGATCACCTATGCAGTAGGCATGGTACTTGATGATGATGAATGTAAGGGATTCAGTTAGGTCAAAATTTGTGTCTCGTCCTTCCGAGCGGGCGAGGGCGAGTAGAAGTCTACTTATAAAGACAAGTGGTTGCCGGGTTAGGTCTCTTTACGTTAGTCCAGCTGTAAATGGGTACAAGATTTTTCTGGGAAATAAAAGTGGAATTAACATAATGCTGACCTCTCTAGCCACAAATGTGCAGACGGCAAACAAGAAAGAAGCACAAATACCATTGTGCATATTGGCGCAGGACGGGTAAACAAACAACATGTGTAGACTGAGTAAAGTACAAAAAGTAAAGAGCCCCGCCATGGTATGTGGTCTATAAGGAATATGGTGTTAGTGGCCATCATGTTTACAAACTAGTATGGAAGCGAATCATAGAAATTAAAGAAAGAAATGACAATACGAATAGATGCCACAGAGATGGGATTTCTCAGAAGAACGTTGAGAGTTCCCTGGACAGCTAAAAAGACCAACGAGGAAATTCTCAAAGAGGCCAACACAAAATGGGAGCTTCTAAGAAACATCAGAAAGAAACATCTACATTTAAAGGCACATTATGAGAAGAGGAAAGTTGGAATACTTGGTTGTAGCAGGCAAAATACATGGAAAGATAGATCGTGGACGACAAAGGGAGACAATACTAGATAGCTTGGTGTCATGGCATGGAAAATAGCCAACAACGGAATTGAGACGATAAACCGTGGATATAAGGTTGTAGAAGGACATGATCGCCTACGCCAATCGGTATGGCACATGATGATGATGATGATCCAGCAGCGATACAGGCTGATTCGAACCATTATCTCCATGTAGTGAAGCTAATGCGCGCAACGACCACCAACCGAAGTCAAAGAATAAACAATGCGGATCCCTTGAACACGACGATAAATACGAAGTCGTCACTTGGTTTGATTCTTCGCACAGAAATATACTTATTATATAATATGTGTTATCATATAACATAAACTTATTATATAACATATGTGTTATCATATAACATAAACGTTTTATATAACATATGTGTTATCATATAACATAAACTTATTATATAACATATGTGTTATCATATAACATAAACTTATTATATAACATATGTGTTATCATATAACATAAACGTTTTATATAACATATGTGTTATCATATAACATATACTTATTATATAACATATGTGTTATCATATAACATAAACTTATTATATAACATATGTGTTATCATATAACATAAACTTATTATATAACATATGTGTTATCATATAACATAAACTTATTATATAACATATGTGTTATCATATAACATAAACTTATTATATAACATATGTGTTATCATATAACATAAACGTTTTATATAACATATGTGTTATCATATAACATATACTTATTATATAACATATGTGTTATCATATAACATATACTTATTATATAACATATGTGTTATCATATAACATGAATTTATTATATAACATATGTGTTCATATCAACGCTCTTGTTCAGATATTCATTTAATGAATGCTATCATTAACTCACATGTGAGCTACCTGATCTTACCTGTAATGTTACCTTTTTTTTGCACCTGACTCACACCCTACGTCAGGTGGAAGCTAAGATGAATTCAGCTACAACCGAAGTGCTAAAAAGTCTAACAACTCTTCCCCCCCCCCCTCCCAATCATATCTTAACCTAATTTTAAGGAAAGATGTTAATCTAAAAGCTACAGATACAAGTCCGACGATTCAGCACATTTTTTTTTTTCAATAACTTGTGCATGGCGCATAAATGTACGGGCTTTTTTTTTAGCGTGAAATATGCCAGGACGAGCCACATGAAAGAATGGTGCCAACTACAGCAGAGGAAACATCAAGTTGCTATCAATTGTCGGAGATTTCTTTCGGGATTTAAAAAAAAAATTGTATGAATATGTTTCCAGATTGAAAATTGAATGCGCTGAAATAAATCACACATGTGAACAAACAAATAAAACAATCTTTTGTTTAAGGAAAACAAAACCAACAAGCTTGTTATTTTAATCCGCAATAGAAGAAGGGAGGAACAACTATGTCTATACTTCAACATTTTCATATACACTTTTTTTTTTTTTTTGGCATAGAACCATCGCGTTACTGAGCTGATAGGATCTGGTCGTCAGAAAATGACAATCACCTATTCTACATGTACGTCAGAAAGCACTCCTTCCTCTAAGTCTTGTCGAATGAGTCGGGACTGAAAATTGAAGAAAACAGGCAAATAATTGCAGTAGTGCGATAAATCTGTTGTTATGTATCCACTTATAATGTTATATAATAACATATCCCTTTTATTTTATCATTTAATGTCTTATCTGTCTTTTTATTTCTCCATAAATGTCCGTGTCCCGCGCATTCTAGATGTGGGAGAGTTTATCGTCTTTCCATTGTCCGTTTGTGTTGTTTGTGTTGTTTGTGTTGTTTGTGTTGTTCTTGTTGTTTGTGTTGTTTGTGTTGTTTGTGTTGTTTGTGTTGTTTGTGTTGTTCTTGTTGTTTGTGTTGTTTGTGTTGTTTGTGTTGTTCTTGTTGTTTGTGTTGTTTGTGTTGTTTGTGTTGTTTGTGTTGTTCTTGTTGTTTGTGTTGTTTGTGTTGTTTGTGTTGTTTGTGTTGTTCTTGTTGTTTGTGTTGTTTGTGTTGTTTGTGTTGTTTGTGTTGTTCTTGTTGTTTGTGTTGTTTGTGTTGTTTGTGTTGTTTGTGTTGTTCTTGTTGTTTGTGTTGTTCTTGTTGTTTGTGTTGTTTGTGTTGTTTGTGTTGTTTGTGTTGTTTGTGTTGTTCTTGTTGTTTGTGTTGTTTGTGTTGTTCTTGTTGTTTGTGTTGTTTGTGTTGTTCTTGTTGTTTGTGTTGTTTGTGTTGGTCTTGTTGTTTGTGTTGTTTGTGTTGTTCTTGTTGTTTGTGTTGTTTGTGTTGTTTGTGTTGTTTGTGTTGTTCTTGTTGTTTGTGTTGTTTGTGTTGTTTGTGTTGTTTGTGTTGTTCTTGTTGTTTGTGTTGTTTGTGTTGTTTGTGTTGTTTGTGTTTTCTGTTGAAGGCTCCCTGTACGCCGAAGTCAGTATTTTGTTGTGTTCCTCTTTTGTAAATCTGTTCCTCTTTTGTAAATCTGTTCCTCTTTTGTAAATCTGTCAATGTACCTTGTAGGCGCGTACTGTACACCCCACAACTGGCTACTCACTGAACATTGAAGTTACATCCTATTTTGAACATCTGCGGTGGCCATTCTTCTCAGCATGCCCCTAGTCTGGTGTACATTGGGTTACAATAGGATGGTACGACACATTATTGGTGTCTACATTTCTTATTCAAATCACCGTGAAATAATGCTCTTTAACAAACCGTCTCTGTTCCCTCATTTTCTGGACACAATCCAGTGCAATCCCACCATACACCCAGTATCAGCCCAGTTGTTTCTCTGATATATCAGATCATCTTCTGTTATATTTGTTTCCAGCATCTCTTACATCTGTGCTCAACTTCACCTACATTTGTGTTCAACTTCTACTATATCCATGTTCAACTTCTCCTACAACCGTGTTGAACCCCCAACTGCACATATATCTCAAATCTAATTCGAGTACATTATTTGGAGTCACATTTAAAATGAAAGGGGAAGCAATCATGTCTTGTGGCGTGTGCCGGAAAATCTCTGCTAATCGATCAGCGTGGTAAAACAAGATGGACGAGGGTACGGTAACTTACGGGTCGGGAAAACAGCGACTAAATAACGCCATTCAGAACCGATTGCTTCGCAAGCTAACATTTATGTGGGAGGCAAAGGCCTGACAGGAGAAGAGCTGGGCCAGCGACTCATAGCTGATGGGCTGATGGCTTGCGCCAGGATCGGTGAACCAGAACTATCCAGACCCTACTCCACCTCTTCGTGGTGCCTCAAAGTAAAAGAATTACCTATCTAGTCTGGCCAAGCGAGTAGGGATTGAAGATGAAAGGCAACTCCGTACTCAAAAATGTCGTGCCAAAGTCGGAAGTTTTGGTCCTAAATGCACAGATAAGCTATAAACACAACGCATTTACGCTTACATCATCATCATTGAGTGCCGTTTCCGCATCGAAGGTTGGCTACCATGGAGCGCCATTCCACTCTGTCTCTTGCTTTGATGGTGTAGATTGTCATAGGCTGACTTGTCCATCTTTTGATGTTACTCGTCCATGTTAGTCTTGGTCTGCCTCTGCCTCTTTTACCTTGTATTTTCCCTTCCAATATTACTTTTATTAGGCTATTGTGTCTTTTAACATGACCCAAAAATTTCATCTGTCTTGCTCTAATTGTGTTTAGTAGTTCTCTTTTCATGTTTAGTTGTTTTAAAACTTCCTCGCTTGTTTTCTTTTCTTTCCATCCAATTCTACCTATTCTTCTATAAATTCACATTTCAGAGGCTTCAATTTTCTGTTGTTTTCTGGTCTAATGTCCATGTTTCTGCCCCATATAGGAATATTGAGAAGATGTAACATTTTGCTATTCTTAGTTTTAGCCCTGGTGTTATTTGTTTTGATTACACTCACTTAACGACCTTTAAAGGACGGATGACGGGACGAAAGTGCATCAGCTCAGAGCACAGGTCTCCGGATCCTTAACAGCGGAAACAAAAACAGCAGCAATAACAACAGCAACAGCAATAGCAACAATAACAAAAACATCAACAACAACAACAGCAATAGCAACAATAACAAAAACAACAGCAACAACAACAGCAATAGCAACAATAACAAAAACATCAACAACAACAACAGCAATAGCAACAATAACAAAAACAACAGCAACAACAACAGCAATAGCAACAATAACAAAAACAGCAGCAACAACAACAGCAATAGCAACAATAACAAAAACAGCAGCAACAACAACAGCAATAGCAACAATAACAAAAACATCAACAACAGCAATAGCAACAATAACAAAAACATCAACAACAGCAATGGCAATAGCAACAATAACAAAAACATCAACAACAGCAATAGCAACAACAACAGCAATAGCAACAACAACAACAAGGAGAGATGGCGTAGAGGACAGCCTGTGTTTTTGGCAGTCATCGTGTGAGAGCCAGACAGAAAAGTTACTTGATCAAAATATTGATATATATATCCACGAATATATCGTTGTACATCTCCTTCACTGTGTACATCTATTTCATTGTGTACACCTCGTTCACTGTGTACATCTGCTACTCTGGGTAGATCCATGTCTCTGTGTACATCTATTTAATTGTGTACATCTCATTCACTGTGTATATATTTATTTCATTGTGTACATCTCATTCACTGTGTACATCTGCTACTCTGGGTAGATCCATGTCTCTGTGTACATCTATTTAATTGTGTACATCTCATTCACTGTGTATATCTATTTCATTGTGTACATCTCATTCACTGTGTACATCTGCTACTCTGGGTAGATCCATGTCTCTGTGTACATTTCCTTCACTTTATACATATCCTTCATTATGTACATCTTTTTCAATGTGTACATTTATTTAGCTGTGTACACCTCTTTCATCGTTACATTTATTTCACTGTGTACACCTTCTTCATTGTATATATCTCCTTCAATGTATTCATCTTATTCATTTCATCTATTTCGCCATGTTCATCCGTTCCACAGTGTGCATCTATTCCACTGTCTACATCTATTTAATTGTGTACATCTATTTCACTGTGTACACCTTCTTCGTTGTGTTTATCTCCTTCAATGTATTCATCTCCTTCATCTGTTTCACCCCGTACATCCCTTCAACTGTGTGCATCAATCCCACAGTGTGCATATATTCCACTGTGTACATCTATTCCACTGTGTACATCTACTAAATAGATTGTAACTGTTCTACTTGTATGACCTGACCACCCCCACCGAGACCCATCTTGAACGCAGCTGTGTCCTTTGTGATTTGCTAGTTTGTTGATTGTTATTCTTCCCCTTGTAAATGAGCCTATCATAGAGTGGTTATGTAGAACCAGTCTCAGCATACGGATGTGAAGTATGGACGATGGGACAAGGAACAAAAAAAACATAACTGGAGGCTGTTGAATTGTGGTTTTGTAGAAGAATGTTGAGAATACCATGGACAGCTAAGAAAAGTAATGAAAACATTCTGAAAGAGACCAAAGCAAAGAGAGAGCTAATTTCCAATATTAGGAAGAAATAATAATTTTTGTTTGGCCATGTAATGAGAAGAGAACAACTGAAATATATTGTGACAACTAGGAAAGCTAAGGGACGAAGAGATCGAGGGTAGCAAAGAGCAAAGATACCAGACAGCTTAAGAGAATGGCTTTTGACAGAAGGTCAACAACATAAATAATAAACAACTGTTGCGATCGAGAGTTGTAGAGAAACATGATCACCGACGCCAGCAAGCATGGTACTTGACGATTATCATCATATGACGCCATCAAATGGATGTAGATTAATATTTGACATTCCATAGAACGGGGCACAATACAACCAACATCTGCATTGTTACCATTCCAGGAATGTTGGGATATGTATATTTAAAAGCCTGACCTTATATAGGGGATATACAGCAAGCATCGGGAGGGGATAGATTTGGCGGCTGGTTCAGCTAAAAATAGAAAGTGATAATTATTTACGAAAATAAATAGTCGACTCGAGATGCTAATTTTAGACAGGAAATTCCTAGATTTGACCCGGAATTTAACTGTTGTTTTTTTAAATCAACAAAACTCCCCATGTGTTATAGAACGACAAAGCTCTCTAGATATTTCAAATGTCACCTACTTTCACATACATTCTTTTACTTCTTCTATTTCCTATGAATTCCGGTCTGAGCATAGGGCACTCATAAAGACCTCCACACAATCCGGTCTGAGCATAGGGCACTCATAAAGACTTCCACACAATCAGGTCTGGAGCATAGGGCACTCATAAAGACCTCCACACAATCCGGTCTGAGCATAGGGCACTCATAAAGACCTCCACACAATCAGGTCTGGAGCATAGGGCACTCATAAAGACCTCCACACAATCCGGTCTGGAGCACGCATGGACAACTCTGGCCAGGACTTACCAACCCCTTCCATTTCATCATGTATGGTTCGTCGCCAAGTCTTCCATGGTCTGCCTTTTCTTCGTTTACCAGGGGGTGGCAATGTCTATGTTAAATGCGGATGTCTGGTTTGTTACTCTCGTAGAACATGGCCTAGCCATTCCCAACGTCTTCGTTTTACTTCTTCACTGAAACAAAATATAAGAACTTCCGCGGACGGAGTTATCTGCCTGCGCGGCAAGGGACCTTGTGCACACAACTGCCAGATAAAAACGGATTAACACGCAAAAATGTAGTTCCTTGTCTCATGAGACTTCGCGAGAGATGAAAGCTGGCGAACGCAAAAACAAAGAAAAAAAATAGAAAGAAAAGAAATGTCTTCATTTATATTGTTAATGCCTCATCTTCGGGCAACTTCTTGTCATAGACATTACCATAGTTATAAGTTATCGTGCCGGTTATCTTTGAACTTAAATATTATAATGATAAACGTTGACAACTGATACTGTCTGTAATTATCACGGTTTCATTATTTTCATGTTCAGACTGTTGCAGGAGGTCGATATCTGGAAGGCATGACCCAAGGGGGACCCGCCCCTTCATTGGTGTCAAACTGATGAATAACGAAAAGTTTGGCTCGAAAGGGACACACTTCTGACGCCCAGATCACCTTCAGCTACAAAGCTCCTTATAAATAACTTCATGAAACAGAATCTGCCTTTACAAAGTTAACAGTCCGCACGTAAAGCTGAGTAGATATGGTGTTTAGGCACTTTACTAAAGATAACTAACACACTAAACAGATCTAATATACTAAACAGATCTAATACACTAAACAGATCTAATATACTAAACAGATCTAATATACTAAACAGATCTAATACACTAAACAGATCTAATATACTAAACAGATCTAGTATACTAAACAGATCTAGTACACTAAACAGATCTAATATACTAAACAGATCTAGTACACTAAACAGATCTAGTACACTAAACAGATCTAATATACTAAACAGATCTAGTATACTAAACAGATCTAGTACACTAAACAGACCTAAGACACTAATTAGACCTAGGACACTAAACAGACCTAGGAAACTAAACAGACCTAGGACACTAAACAGACCTAGGACACTAAACAGACCTAGGACACTAAACAGACCTAGGACACTAAACAGACCTAGGACACTAAACAGATCTAGGACACTAAACATACCTAGGACACTAAACAGATCTAGGACACTAAACATACCTAGGACACTAAACATACCTAGGACACTAAACAGATCTAGGACACTAAACATACCTAAGACACTAAACATACGTAGGACACTAAACATACCTAGGACACTAAACAGACCCAGGACACTAAACAACC
>JAVIAB010000117.1:0-205000 GCA_032433765.1 Megaustenia siamemsis | reverse complement strand
AGACCAAAGTCGGCTGGGACATACAAGACACTAGTCGGCTGGGACAGACCAGACCAAAGTCGGCTGGGACATACAAGACACTAGTCGGCTGGGACAGACCAGACCAAAGTCGGCTGGGACATACAAGACACTAGTCGGCTGGGACAGACCAGACCAAAGTCGGCTGGGACATACAAGAACAAAGTCGGCTGGGACATACAAGACACTAGTCGGCTGGGACAGACCAGACCAAAGTCGGCTGGGACATACAAGAACAAAGTCGGCTGGGACATACAAGACACTTGTCGGCTGGGACAGACCAGACCAAAGTCGGCTGGGACAGACCAGACCAAAGTCGGCTGGGACATACAAGATCAAAGTCGGCTGGGACTGACCAGACTTAAATCCGCTGGGACAGCCCGCCTTAGTCGGCTGGGACAGATCACCCAAATCGGCTGGGACTGACCCAAGTCGGGGATATAGTTTGTAGTAAATGTTGTTAGTGCCTACCGTTAGTGTCAAGTATTTTAGCGGGTTATATGGGTTGTCTGTATTTCACGTCTATGTTGTCTGTATGTCACGTCTATGTTGTATGTATGTCACGTCTATGCTGTCTGTATGCCACGTCTATGTGTTGTCTGTATATCACATCAAACGCTAGGGAACACTGCCACTGAACTAACTAAATTATGTCTATGCTGACTGTATGTCGTGTCTATTCGGACTGTATGTCGTGTCTATGCTGACTGTATGTCGTGTCTATTCTGACTGTATGTCTTGTCTATGCTGACTGTATGTCGTGTCTATGCTGACTGTATGCCGTGTCTATTCTGACTGTATGCCGTGTCTATTCTGACTGTATGCCGTGTCTATTCTGACTGTATGTCCGTGTCTATGCTGACTGTATGTCGTGTCTATTCTGACTGTATGCCTTGTCTATGCTGACTGTATGCCTTGTCTATGCTGACTGTATGTCGTTTCTATTCTGACTGTATGTCGTGTCTATGCTGACTGTATGTCGTGTCTATGCTGACTGTATGTCGTGTCTATTCTGACTGTATGTCGTGTCTATGCTGACTGTATGTCGTGTCTATTCTGACTGTATGTCGTGTCTATGCTGACTGTATGTCGTGTCTATGCTGACTGTATGTCGTGTCTATTCTGACTGTATGTCGTGTCTATGCTGACTGTATGTCGTGTCTATTCTGACTGTATGTCGTGTCTATTCTGACTGTATGTCGTGTCTATGCTGACTGTATGTCTTGTCTATGCTGACTGTATGCCTTGTCTATGCTGACTGTATGCCTTGTCAATGCTGACTGTATGTCGTGTATATTCTGACTGTATGTCGTGTCTATACTGACAGTATGTCGTGTCTATTCTGACTGTATGTCGTGTCTATTCTGACAGTATGTCGTGTCTATTCTGACTGTATGTCGTGTCTATTCTGACTGTATGTCGTGTCTATTCTGACTGTATGTCGTGTCTATTCTGACTGTATGTCGTGTCTATGCTGACTGTATGTCGTGTCTATGCTGACTGTATGTCGTGTCTATTCTGACTGTATGTCGTGTCTATGCTGACTGTATGTCGTGTCTATTCTGACTGTATGTCGTGTCTATTCTGACTGTATGTCGTGTCTATGCTGACTGTATGTCTTGTCTATGCTGACTGTATGCCTTGTCTATGCTGACTGTATGCCTTGTCAATGCTGACTGTATGTCGTGTATATTCTGACTGTATGTCGTGTCTATACTGACTGTATGTCGTGTCTATTCTGACTGTATGTCGTGTCTATTCTGACAGTATGTCGTGTCTATTCTGACTGTATGTCGTGTCTATTCTGACTGTATGTCGTGTCTATTCTGACTGTATGTCGTGTCTATTCTGACTGTATGTCGTGTCTATTCTGACTGTATGTCGTGTCTATGCTGACTGTATATCGTGTCTATTCTGACTGTATGTCGTGTCTATGCTGACTGTATGTCGTGTCTATGCTGACTGTATGTCGTGTCTATTCTGACTGTATGTCGTGTCTATGCTGATTGTAAACCTCTGCTGAACTCTGCTGTAGTCTGTGCAGGCTACGGGAATATTGGTATCTGTGGAGTGGATGCAAACATAGATATTTAATGAGACACTTTGAGTGGACGATAGTTAACAAATGAGTCTTCTAAATGGATTAACGTAGGCACTTGAATCGCCACGAGTGGTTCATCTTAAGAACGACGTCAGTAAGACTGTCATCTTGAGAGTTCGTGTCGTGTCTCAGGCACGTAGTCTCGGAAGGTGAACATGTCACAGCGTTGTCGCAACACTTTACAAACCTCAAGCCATGGGGTAGTCGTACCACTTCATAAACCTCAAGTCATGGAGTAGTCGCAACACTTTACAAACCTCAAGCCATAGCGCAGTTGCAACACTTTACAAACCTCAAACCATGGCGCAGTCGCAACACTTTACAAACCTCAAGTCATGGCGTAGTAGCAACACTTCACAAACCTCAAGTCATGGCGTAGTCGCAACACTTTACAAACCTCAAGTCATGGGGTAGTCGCAACACTTCACAAACCTCAAGTCATGGGGTAGTCGCAACACTTTACAAACCTCAAGTCATGGGGTAGTCGCAACACTTCACAAACCTCAAGTCATGGGGTAGTCGCAACACTTCACAAACCTCAAGTCATGGGGTAGTCGCAACACTTCACAAACCTCAAGTCATGGGGTAGTCGCAACACTTCACAAACCTCAAGTCATGGGGTAGTCGCAACACTTTACAAACCTCAAGTCATGGGGTAGTCGCAACACTTCACAAACCTCAAGTCATGGGGTAGTCGCAACACTTCACAAACCTCAAGTCATGGGGTAGTCGCAACACTTCACAAACCTCAAGTCATGGGGTAGTCGCAACACTTCATAAACCTCAAGTTACACCTTTTCTCTTTTTGTCGCAGATCAATTTAATGACGTCACAGACAAGACACATCACATGACAGTCAAATCTCCACAAGCAACAGACTAGATACACCATGTCGCCGACAAATGTCCATATCAAAGTCTAGACTCCACAAGCGACAGACAAGTCATCTCACATCACAGCCTAATCTCTAGAATTAGACAAGTCATATCTCACCTCATAGTCCAATCTCCACAATTAACTGACAAATCGCTTAACATTACAATCCTATCGCACATTCAATTGTCCATTATACCAGCCTTGAACATTCCTAACCACATCACCAACCATTCTCAACGCGTCTTGGCTCATTCAGCGCTCGTCAAAACTATTTCCCCCCGGTTTGAAAGTATTTCACACTAATCTCAGACCATTAATAAAACTACTCGTCACAGGTCTCGCGATATGCTCTAACACAAATCAAAGCACTTGACCAAGTTAAATCTTACCCGTGGACTTCCCCACACGATAAAGTAACGTCGTCTTATATGACTCCCCCGCGAGGCTAAAACGAGCAAAACAAAGCCTAACACGAAAAGGAGGTGACCAACTTTTGTGTCTGTTTTCGGATGAAACAATGTGACATCACAAAAACAACTGCTTCCGTGGAATTAACGTTCCGGTTGTGATGTCGAGAGTTAACAAGTTTAAGTGATGACAAGAATCAGCCGCATTAATGATGGCAAGAATCATCCATACTAGTGATGGTAAGAACCATCCACATTAGTGATGGCAAGAATCATCCGCATTAATGATGGTAAGATCTTCCGTATTATTGATGGTAAGAATCAGCCGCATTATTGATGTCATGAATCATCCGTATTATTGATGGTAAGAATCAGCCGCATTATTGATGTCATGAATCATCCGTATTATTGATGGCAAGAATCAGCCACTGATAACGATACAAGAACTACTCACGGCTAGTAATAAAAAAAAACATCGACCACAGGCAGCGAAGAAAGAAGCCACCATCCTAGAGTATTACGTACCAAACCTCAAGCCAATTCTAATAGAAGCCACCTAACGCTAGCAAATAATAAAAAAAACATCAACTGCCGCTACGAAAATAGAAACCGCCTTCGGCTATTCATGAGAAGTATCAACCACCGCTAGCAAAAATAGAAACCACCTTCGGCTATCATGAGAAGTATCAACCACCGCTAGCAAAAATAGAAACCACCTTCGGCTATTCATGAGAAGTATCAACCACCGCTAGCAAAAATAGAAACCACCTTCGGCTATTCATGAGAAGTATCAACCACCGCTAGCAAAAATAGAAACCACCTTCGGCTATTCATGAGAAGTATCAACCACCGCTAGCAAAAATAGAAACCACCTTCAGCTATTCATGAGAAGTATCAACCACCGCTAGCAAAAATAGAAACCACCTTCGGCTATTCATGAGAAGTATCAACCACCGCTAGCAAAAATAGAAACCACCTTCAGCTATTCATGAGAAGTATCAACCACCGCTAGCAAAAATAGAAACCACCAACCGATAGTAAGAATAAGGAGATCCCACCACTTTAAACAAAAAACAAAAACAAAGAATAAACCCAAGTCTATTGAGATCAAGAGTCGATGTTGACTTTCCACAGCTTGATATCGTGCTGGCGCGACAGCTCAACGAATTGATGACGTGCACGTTAACTCTTAACCTCTGAGGGTTTCGAATCTTGAAAAAATGATACTAGGAACATTGGAATGAATAAAAACAATAGAAAACACTTCAAGTGAAGTGTTTAAGGATCGACTGTGTGGTGTGTTTAAGCAATGATCTGCGACAGTCGTATATAGTCATACTGTTTTGTATTTGAATTGACAATGATTCTGTTTATGGAAATATAGAGCACGTCTATGGTGGATGTCCAGACCTGAGATAAATTATTAAACAAGCAAAATATACAATTGTTCATTAATGGATGCTTACGCATAATAAAAGGATGGAAATGGCAGGACAAAATCACTAACATAGAATTATGGAAATGTACCGGTCAAATACCAGTGGATAAAGAGATATAGCGAAGACGATGGCACTGGATAGGACACACACTGCGGAAGCTAACTGAGATTATAACACAACAGGCCCCTTTTTTGGAATCCTCAAGGAAAAAGACAAAGAGGAAGACTAAAATATTCTTGGAGAAGACAGATGGAAGCAGAGATGAAGATGATGGGGAAGACATGGAATGATCTTAAAAGAATAGCAAGAAACAGAACGGTTTGGAAAGTGTTTCTTGAAGATCTAAGCTCTACAGGGAGCTGAAAGTTAGAAGAAGATGAAGAGGAAGAAGAAGAAGAAGAAGAAAATATCAAATTAAAAAACAACAACCAATGGAGAGCTTAGCTAAAGGATGATTGGCAGGAGCACTGGCCTGCATCTGGTTCATCTACTGCGATTTTAGAATAGCGAAATGTCAAGGACAGATGATGAAGGAAGGATGGAGGGAGGAATAATGAGTTTATATGGGCTCGTTTATCGTTCAGTTTGTGTATGAGTACATGTTAAAGGGCTCGTTTATCGTTCAGTTTGTGTATGAGTATATGTTAAAGGGCTCGTTTATCGTTCAGTTTGTGTATGAGTATATGTTAAAGGGCTCGTTTATCGTTCAGTTTGTGTATGAGTGTATGTTAAAGGGCTCGTTTATCGTTCAGTTTGTGTATGAGTATATGTTAAAGGGCTCGTTTATCGTTCAGTTTGCGTATGAGTATATGTTAAAGGGCTCGTTTATCGTTCAGTTTGTGTATGAGTAAATGTTAAAGGGTTCGTTTATCGTTCAGTTTGTGTATGAGTATATGTTAAAGGGCTCGTTTATCGTTCAGTTTGTGTATGAGTATATGTTAAAGGGCTCGTTTATCGTTCAGTTTGTGTATGAGTATATGTTAAAGGGCTCGTTTATCGTTCAGTTTGTGTATGAGTGTATGTTAAAGGGCTCGTTTATCGTTCAGTTTGTGTATGAGTATATGTTAAAGGGCTCGTTTATCGTTCAGTTTATGTATGAGTTTATGTTAAGTTTCTTGAAGTCAGTAGCGAATTTTGGTGATTTGCATTTTAAACGTATGTCATCTCAGTACACAGGATATGTGGTACGGATCAGGTTGCGTGTAAATATAAATTAGATATAGGAACATAGCATACATTTGTTTAAGTCCAGGCATACAAAATCATCATCATCACCACCATTATCGTACACGGACAGTGCCAGAGCAGTACTTTCATCTATTAACATTTCCGAACTGCATGGGAAGATTACAGTATTGTACCCAGACTCGACAGGGCCTGTCAGTTTCTCTCTTATCTCACGCACGGACAATCATTGTTGCAAGAGGACTTTAACAGTCTATTCTCACGTAAATAGTAAAGTAAATGCAACAGTCTACTTCCATACAAAAGTAGGACTAGGAAACTCTACTTCCATATATGGAAAATTGAAATATCTTTTATCACAATAAATGGAAGATATAAAAGTACAGTTCCGTCATGGGGCGTAGAAAAGCCTACTTTCATTAAAAAAAACAACTGGAAATGTAAAAGTCTACTTCCACATAAAATGGAGTACGGAAAATAGAACACATATAATGTGGCATAAGAAAGTCTACTTCCACATAAAATGGAGTACGGAAAATAGAACACATATAATGTGGCATAAGAAAGTCTACTTCCACATAAAATGGAGTACGGAAAATAGAACACATATAATGTGGCATAAGAAAGTCTACTTCCACATAAAATGGAGTACGGAAAATAGAACACATATAATGTGGCATAAGAAAGTCTACTTCCACATAAAATGGAGTACGGAAAATAGAACACATATAATGTGGCATAAGAAAGTCTACTTCCACATAAAGTGGGTAATGTTTAAACCCACTTTCCACAAAACGGGAAAAGTAAAAGTCAACTCACAAATCAAATGCCACGTGCGGATAAGTCTAATGATGAATATAAAAATAAGTTTAATGATGAATATAAAAATAAGTCCAATGATGAATATTAAAATAAGTCTAATGATGAATATTTTAAAAAAGTCTGAATTGTCTTCTTGAACAATGTACACATTTTTGGGAGGTCAAGTGAGTATGGTTCATCACAACATTATACTTTAATTGTGCGCTTATAAATGAAATAAAGTAAGGAGAAGTATACATTGCACACTGCAAGCATGTGAAGAGATAACTTGTTACTATTAGTAGCGGGTATTCAGAGGAGGCAGCGGGGCCACAACCCCTCTAATATTTGATCAGAATACATAAAACATTCACATTCCAGGTCAATGAGTTCAATGTTAGTGTACAACCAGCTCAATGAGTTCAATGTTAGTGTACAACCAGCTCAATGAGTTCAATGTTAGTGTACAACCAGCTCAATGAGTTCAATGTTAGTGTACAACCAGCTCAATGAGTTCAATGTTAGTGTACAACCAGCTCAATGAGTTCAATGTCTGTGTACAACCAGCTCAATGAGTTCAATGTTAGTGTACAACCAGCTCAATGAGTTCAATGTTAGTGTACAACCAGCTCAATGAGTTCAATGTCTGTGTACAACCAGCTCAATGAGTTCAATGTCTGTGTACAACCAGCTCAATGAGTTCAATGTTAGTGTACAACCAGCTCAATGAGTTCAATGTTAGTGTACAACTAGCTCAATGAGTTCAATATCTGTGTACAACCAGCTCAATGAGTTCAATGTCTGTGTACAACCAGCTCAATGAGTTCAATGTCTGTGTACAACCAGCTCAATGAGTTCAATGTTAGTGTACAACCAGCTCAATGAGTTTAATGTTAGTGTACAACCAGCTCAATGAGTTCAATGTTAGTGTACAACCAGCTCAATGAGTTCAATGTTAGTGTACAACCAGCTCAATGAGTTCAATGTCTGTGTACAACCAGCTCAATGAGTTCAATGTTAGTGTACAACCAGCTCAATGAGTTCAATGTTAGTGTACAACCAGCTCAATGAGTTCAATGTTAGTGTACAACCAGCTCAATGAGTTCAATGTCTGTGTACAACCAGCTCAATGAGTTCAATGTTAGTGTACAACCAGCTCAATGAGTTCAATGTTAGTGTACAACCAGCTCAATGAGTTCAATGTCTGTGTACAACCAGCTCAATGAGTTCAATGTCTGTGTACAACCAGCTCAATGAGTTCAATGTTAGTGTACAACCAGCTCAATGAGTTCAATGTTAGTGTACAACTAGCTCAATGAGTTCAATATCTGTGTACAACCAGCTCAATGAGTTCAATGTCTGTGTACAACCAGCTCAATGAGTTCAATGTCTGTGTACAACCAGCTCAATGAGTTCAATGTTAGTGTACAACCAGCTCAATGAGTTCAATGTCTGTGTACAACCAGCTCAATGAGTTCAATGTTAGTGTACAACCAGCTCAATGAGTTCAATGTTAGTGTACAACTAGCTCAATGAGTTCAATGTTAGTGTACAACCAGACACCGTATCCAGTTTGTCGTGATATCGCTTAAGTAATTCGAGCCGTTACTAATAAACAGGCTTCATTGTATATGAAGAGCAAACCTAGTAGAACAGCACACTGATGTCTATTGAACTTGTATTGTGTATATAAATTAGGTAGGTTATTTAGAAATTAATTCCCTGTTCCTATGGCAACATTAAATTAGCCAATCAGATAACATTCTCTCTCTATCGCAACGAATAGTAATGTGCGACGAAAGGGAGTAAAATAAAATAGTACCCTCCTGTTTGTCACTGAGCTGCGTGTTTATATATATATATAAATCTATATTTGTTTCTTCTGAACAAAACTAAAAGAGATTGTAAATAGCATCAAAACTATGTTCTTTCCCTAACTTACAATGCAACTAACTAGAATATTCTGTAAAAGTAAGGTTCCCTCCACTCCTTGCTTGGTGTATGGGAAATATGGTGTTAGTGACCATATTTTTCTATGACCGTGGCACATTTTTGGGTGATGTGGTCGATATCACGCCAGGTCGCTTTTACTTCCCAGAATAAAATCTCTGGTACCCATTTTAGAGGCTAGGTGAACCCCGAAGCCTTGTCAATCATAAAAAAATCCGCCATTGCTCGGGATCGAACCCGGGCCCTTCTGATGAGGAAGCAAACACACTAACCACTCAGCCACCGAAGCTCCTAATATGTGAGATATTATGATATAATTATAATTATTTTAAAAGAGAGCAATAATTGAAGGAATAATTTTACATAGAGTTAATTTCCGTAACCTTTATATGAAAATTATCAAGTTAAATCTCACCATAAATGATTGAATGCACACAATAACAATGAGACATAAAACCAGAAGACAAAAGTATTGCTTCATTATTGGATATTCCTCTTTCATAACGAAATAACGTTGACAGAATCATAGTGCAGCAAGATCTACTCCAAAATTGTCACTGTTTCAATCCAGAAAAAGGTAGCAGCAGAACATGATGTGATACGGTTACAAAATGGTGGAACGGAGTGCATGTTCTCTCGACCGCTGCCAAATATGCATTTGGGGACTGATTAATTTCAGCTCTCTAATGCAGATTTCTGCGTTAAAGTCAACCTGATGTTCCACTTAACAGATTTGTGTCAGTGATGCGGAGCCGTACACATGGCAATATTCCTCTTGGCAGGTCAAGTGTTGTGAATGCGACCTTCTTCCGTTTTGGAGTTGATATGCGGTTTACGTCATCATATTGAGTGCTGTTCAATGGCCGTCGTTGGAATTGTTTGACGTCAATTATTTACTACAATTTACAGCTCATTAATACGGACTGCTCTGCCAAGTCAATCAAAGGTGTTTACTTTAGGGATTTTGCACAATCGTTACCATGTTCGTGTGTTTCTGGCTGCATTCACTATACGAATCGTTTGTTTGTGGGCGCATCCATTGCTGTGTGTGGTACATCATCATGATGACTGATCGTTTATCCCTAAACAGGCCGTACACTTATAATGAAGGACGAAATGACGAAATTTTGTTTATGACTTTGCAGCCCCAGTGTGACTCGCAGAGTTTCATGTTGGTCAGGAGGGATGCTGTCTCGATTCAAGACTGTGAGATCGAGGGTAGACTTGTGGACTGGTTTATCATTTCAGAGATTCACATTGCAGAGGAGATCTCAGCGCTTACGGACTGTTTGTGTTAGATGTACGATGTGGATAATCCGACAAATAACTGTGCCTCATATGTTCGCTTCATATGCTTCATATGTTCGCTTCATATGCTTTATATGTTCGCTTCATATGCTTTATATGTTATTTGTAAACAAAAACGATGTCCCAACATCATCAAGCGCTATACATAAAAAAAAAATAGGACGATCAACATTTTCAGGATGACGTGAACTTCCGGTCAATATGGCGGAAAGGTGGCAAGAACAACTATAGGCTGTGTCTGAAAAGTATTCCTTGTTGCAGTTTCGTCATATTCCAAGTCCGGCTTGCTGCATGAACTACTGGGTTGAGCGCTCTGTGCACACCGTGAGCTGTGCGTTTCATCCGTTTTGAACGTGTTTCGATATTCCGACTGCATAAGATGAATGATGATATCGTATGACGGGGAACAGATGGCTGGGTTCACTTTCTGTGCGGTTTCGCTTGATGTCTTTTGGCGTGCACTGAGAGTGCTATGATGGTTACTGCAGCTACCTTTCTTTATTTGGGAGATGAGATGATTCCACTGGCACGGCGGTTGAGCAATTATGGATTTCAATTCGTTTGCAGTGATACTGGGGCCTTCCATAACCATAACCATACGTGGTGTGATCAACAAATGTTAAACAAATGGCTATGGAGCAGTACAAGGGAGTAATCGAAAGTAACATTTCTTCATCATCATCATCAAGTACCATGTCTGCTGGCATAAATGATCATGTCTCTCCAGAAACTTCGATCTAGACAGTTATTTGTCATTTTTGTTGTTGATTTGTGCCAAGCTATGTCTTCGTCCCTCAGTTTCCCAATTGTTACAATATATTCCAGCTATCTCCCTTTTCGTTGCACGGCCAAACAATTATGATTGTTTCTTTCTAATATTGGATATTAGCTCTTTTTTTTGTTTTGGCCTCTTTCAGAAAGTTGTTATTACTCTTCTTAGCTGTCCGTGGTATTCTCAACATTCTTCTGTAAAAGCATATTTCTAAGAACACCTATTTTTTTTTTCGCCGTGTTTGCTTTCAAACATAAACTAAGGTGTTTGAAAATTTGTTCTAGGAAAGTAAAGCGGCAGGGGTGTAGTACCGACCACATTACCCCAACAATCATGTGTCGAAAGTCTGTAAATAATGTGGACACTAACAAAATATTTCCTGTACGTCAATTGGCGTGACGGGGATATTTTTTTAAAAATTGTTACTGACGGTGTTTGCTCAACTGGAAGCTACAGTGACATGATGTCTAGGGCTGAAGTTAGATGCGCGTCTAGCAGGGACTATTTGCAAACAAGAAAGGTCGACCAGTGAATTAGCTGCATTACTATCAATTAAACATATCCTAGTGTAAGTATACGTGTAGTTTATGTACATTTTTGTTATAAATGTAATGCGAAAGAAAGTGTACTATATGTAATAGTAAAAGAAGGCAACAAGATACGTTTTTGTTTAAATAGTAAGAAAACAGAAGTAATGGTTATATCGAAGAAACAATCACCACCAACATGCAGCATAAAAATAAACAAGACAAATCTGAAACAAGTGCAGCGCGTCAAACACTTGGATATAATTACATGAGATGGAAAATGCACAGCAGAAATAAAAGCAGAATAGCTCAGGCCAAAATAGCATTTCAGAAAATGAAAAACATCATGTGCAACAAATCTATATCAATAGAGATAAGAAAGAGAGTTCAATGGTGCTATATTGAACCAATTCTGACCTATGGAAGCGAATCATGGACAGTAGACAAACACATTGAAAGACGATTGAAGTCCACAGAGATGGGATTTCTCAGAAGAATGTTGAAAGTTCCCTGGACAGCTAAAAAAGACCAACGAGGAAATTCTCAAAGAGGCCAACACAAAAAGGGATCACCTAAAAAACATCACAATGAAACAATCAACATTTGTTGGGCACATCGTAAGAAGAGGACAGTTGGAATAGTTGGTTACAACTGGCAAAATGCTGGGTAAGAAGGATCGCGGACGACAAAGAGAGAAAATACTGGATAGCTCGGTGCCCTGTAATGGAAAACTATCAACAACAGATCTGATACGATGAACAGTGGATATAAGATTGTGGAAGGACATGATCACCTACGCCAACCGGTATATCACATGATGATGATGATGAATCCAACCACCCATCACGAGCTGACCTCCTCATGTAATGTGATCACTCATCACGTCCTGACCTCCTCATGTAATGTAACCACTCATCACGTCCTGACCTCCTCATGTAATGTAACCACTCATCACGTCCTGACCTCCTCATGTAATGTAACCACTCATCACGTCCTGACCTCCTCATGTAATGTAACCACTCATCACGTCCTGACCTCCTCATGTAATGTAACCACTCATTACGTCCTGACCTCCTCATGTAATGTAACCACTCATCACGTCCCATCTTCAAGTTTCTAACCCCCCACCGCCACTGGTTACTATGTAACAGAAAGGTAGGCATTTGGCCAATTATTGAACATAAAATGTGAGAAATCACTTACCACAATTGTGACAGGTAACCTTCTTTATAGCACTTTTTGGTTTCGAGTTGTTTTTGCCAGCATCGACAGGCATGGCCATTATCTGAAAGTATAATCCTTTGGGGTCTGCCATATCCCTTAAGAAGAAAATGTACTTTTTTCTTGCCTGGACATTTCCAATACAGTTGATGTCATCCTTGCTTCCCGTCTTAAACTTGTCCAGTGTAATTGTGGGTGACCGGTTTTTATTGATCAGGTGACTGCCCTTATATACATTGTTGATGGTAACTGAGATGTTGAAAACTCCAGCTTGTTGTGGCGTCATTCCGACCCTTCCATCGAGGACAACGTCAGCAAGGACAGCACTGGAGGCTGGGTCTGTGAAATTTTGGCCACATGTTCCACTGACAACGTGGACGACACAGAGAAGGAGGCCGAGAAGAACAAGACGTATGCGGCACCACCTCATGGCGATAATGACGTGGTCGTTGAATCGTGTATTCTTGAAAATTGTTATCCTCAAATGTACACAATCACTTCCAAACAAACAAACCAACACAACTTCGTTGTGAATGAACCCGACCTAGCGAAGTTTTAAGAATGAACGACACAGCACACGTTGCACGCAGGTATGTTTGTGTTACGACGTGTCTTAAGTTACCGGACATGAAATAGCATACAAACGTAACAGAGACCGTGTTGACTCTAAAGGACCCGCTAGGGGACCAAACTGAAGCATCGATACCATCATTCTTCGCCTTTACAATTACTAATTCCAACATACACGAATCCGGAATATATAACTTCTACCTCTTCTACAAATACAACAATACAGTACTTACTGTAAACATATTTAAATTATCACTGATTTGAAAAAAAAAATCTAAGAAAATATATACAAATTTTGCTAGTGAAATCTCTTCAATCGACGTACATCAACTATTACTAAAGGTCACGTTGGGAAGTCCTGTTTCTGTTTCCCTGCACGATATGTTTATAAATTGCTACCCTACTGATGTTATCTACACGTTACGAGCCTTACGTTATTTGGCCCATTATATGAATCAGGTGTTTAGCTTTTCATGTCGATTTCATTGTTTGGACATGGTTACACGATGCAACAAAATCAAGTTAATGGAAACCAATTCCGTTAAGAAAATTTTAGCAATTATATCAAATGAATAAACGAACTTGTGAATTTGTGTACAAGTGACAGGTCGTGACTTGTTTCAGGGGTCACAAACACGTTATCTGTGGGACCCGGCGATCCGCTAATGCCACCCACCCCAGCCATATGACTACAGCATAGGAAGAGGACGAACGGTTTTCGACAACCCTCGGCGTCTAGCTCGGTCTTTACTCGGTTCCCTGCGACCTGGATATATTTCCCCCCTTCCTCAGCCACGCTCGCGTAGCCGGCCACAGCTTTGACAGTACAGTCTCGCGGCTGCGTGCGTCCTGTTCGCGCACTCGGTTTCAACCGGTGAAAACGGCAATCTTTGATAATACTTTTACCACAGCTGACAACATTACAGTAGTCGCAAATACGACTACAAACACAACATTGTTGTCGCAACAAATAATAGCAACACAACTGTAGTAGCAGCCACTATTGGCAACTCAACCGCAGTAACAACAAATAAATAGCAACACAACTGTAGTAACAGCCACTATTGGCAACTCAACCGTAGTAACAACAAATAACATAAACACAACTGTAGTAGCATCCACTATTGGCAACTCAGCCGTAGTAACAACAAATAACAGCAAACACAACTGTAGTAGCAGCCACTATTGGCAACTCAACCGTAGTAACAACAAATAACATAAACACAACTGTAGTAGCAGCCACTATTGGCAACTCAACCGTAGTAACAACAAATAACATAAACACAACTGTAGTAGCATCCACTATTGGCAACTCAACCGTAGTAACAACAAATAACAGCAAACACAATTGTTGGAAAAGTTTCTATTATCAGCGCAATGACGATCCTACTGAGCTGATAAATGACAAAGACGGACAGCCAATATCAGATAACCAACATATGATGCAGCAGAGATGGAAAGAATATTTTGAAGAACTATTAGACATGCCAACTACCAATAAAACAACAAAAACAACGCAAGAACGCATAAATGCTCAACATAACACCATGAAAGAGGAAATCGAAAAAGTAATCAAATATGCAGCAAGGAACAAGGCACCGGGGATAGATAACATACCAATAGAAAAAAATAGCAACAGCAGGAGAATTAGGAGTTATATGATTGAACATAATTTTGTGTTCGCTTGTTTGTTTGTTTGTTTTGTTTGTTTGTTTGTTTGTTTTGTTCACCAGCTTTCACATCTAGCGAAGTCTTTAGAGACTAGGAAAAGAATCTTGCGAGTTAATCAATTTTTACTGGCAGCCGTGTGCACAGGGGTCCCTCGCCGCACAGGCAGATAAATCCGTCTTCGGTGGTACTTATACTATATCCGTCGATAAGTGATTGACGTTTCAAGACCAGGGGTTGTTGCCGCAGAGAGAGATCATAAATAAAAATCCCAACTGGTGCAGCCGGGATTTGAACCACAACTTCTCTGTCTCGAGGCCGGCGTCTTGCCTCGAGACCAACCAGTCCCCACAGAATATTCAAAGCCGTATGGCACCAACAAAAAGCTCCAAAAAGACTGGCAACTAGCAATCATCGGACCAATATGGAAAAATAAAGGTAGCAAGAGAGACTGCAATCAATATCGAGGTGTATCTCTTCTCAGCCATGTAGGAAAGCTATACGTCAAGATTGTGGAAAAAAGGCTGAGACCAATAATAGAACTACAGTTAACCGATTCTCAAATGGGGTTCCCAAAACAAACAGAGGATGTACTGACGCTCTATTCACCTTAAAACAGCTTGCAGAAAAAAACTACAGAACTCAATCACAATTTATACATAGCCTTCATTGAACTGGAAAACAGCACTTGACAGAGTAAACAGAGAACAACTGTGGGAGATACTAACAACATACGGAGTAAGCCAACATCTAACCAATCTAATTAAAAGTCTCTACATCAACAGCAGCTGCACAGTCAGAGCAGCAACAGGCTACACAGACCACTTCGAAGTTAGATCAGGTGTAAGACAGGGGTGCGTACTAACCCCCCCCCCTCCTTTTTTTTTTCTTCACTGTTTATTACATACATGGACTATATATACAAGATAACCAACCCATCAGAGACAGAGAAAATCAACGAGCTTTTATTTGCAGGCGAGTAGGCAACAAAACATAGAAAAATAGAAGACTTGCAAAAACATTTAAATAGACTCAACAACTTCTTCTACTTCTTCTTCTATCCTTCCTCTATTGCCGTTGGCGTCGAGGGGAGAAACAATCTGCGATTCTTTGCTCTTCTGTTGGCCTCTTCTGATGTTATCCCTCCTAGTGACTCTAGTATTCCCTTTATCCATCTCTTTCTCGGTCTTCCTCTTAATCTGACGTTTTCGTAGCGTTTGTTGATGGCTCTTTGATTCATTGTTAGTTCTTTCTGTCTTGTTATGTGGCCGAACCAATTTATTTGTTGTTTCTTTATGTATTCGATGGCTGGTTCAATTTCGAGTTTCTTCCTCAGGTCAGTGTTTCTTACTCTGTCCCTTAAGCTGTTTCCTGTCATTCTTCTGACACATTTCATTTCGGTGGTCGTTATCTTTCTTATTGTTCTAGAGTCCAGCGTCCAATTCTGGCCCTGATAGCACAGAGTTGGTAGAAAAATTGATTTGTATATTGCCCTTTTTGCTTCCGTAGTTATTGCTTTGTTTTTCAATAGTGTTGATACTTGGCCTATAACTTGGCATGCTTTGTTACACCTTATATCTATCTCTGTCTCTTGGTTATTGTCTTGTGTTAGCGTGCTACCCAGATATTTAAGATTGTCAACACAAGCACAAAATACAACATGAAAATCAACATCAGCAAAACAGAAGTCTTGAATATCGCAAAAGAGAAACAGAACATCAACAACACTATAGATGGCAGATAACTCAAACGGGTAGACGAATTTAAATACCTAGGAAGTCTAATGACAAACGATAATTCTCAAACAGCAGAAATAGACTCAAGATGCAACAAAGCTTATCAAATTATTGGACCGTTATCACCACTATTGTCCAACAAGAAAATAACTCTGGAGGCAAAACGAGCACTATATACAATACAATCTTCATCCCAACGTTGTGCTACCAATGCCAGACCTGGACCCTAGATGCAAGAACAATAAGAAAATAACCTCTACAGAGATGAAATGTGTTAGTCGAGTGACAGGAAACAGTCTGAGAGATAAGATCAGAAATGAAGAGAAAAAAACTAGGAATAGCTCCCGCCATAAATTACATAAACAAACGACAGATAAAATGACTTGGCTAAGTGACAAGGCAGACATATAAAAAAACAACATAGAGGCCCTCAATACACGTTGCGAGAACACCAGACCCAAGGGCTGACCACGAAAATGAAGGATTGACGGAATATTAGAAACACTTGGAAACATAACAGCAGCAGAGAAGAACAGAAGAGCAAAAAAAAAAAAAAAACACACACACACACAAAGTATACTTCCCCCTACGCTGAAAGAAAAATAAGGAAGGACAAAGAAGAGCATTAAAGTAGTCACAACCAGTACCAGTACACAACAGTAGTCACAACCAGTACCAGTAGACAACAGTAGTCACAACCAGTACCAGTACACAACAGTAGTCACAACCAGTACCAGTACACAACAGTAGTCACAACCAGTACCAGTACACAACAGTAGTCACAACCAGTACCAGTACACAACAGTAGTCACAACCAGTACCAGTACATAACAGTAGTCACAACCAGTACCAGTACACAACAGTAGTCACAACCAGTACCAGTACACAACAGTAGTCACAACCAGTACCAGTACACAACAGTAGTCACAACCAGTACCAGTACACAACAGTAGTCACAACCAGTACCAGTACACAACAGTAGTCACAACCAGTACCAGTACACAACAGTAGTCACAAACAGTACCAGTACACAACAGTAGTCACAACCAGTACCAGTACACAACAGTAGTCACAACCAGTACCAGTACACAACAGTAGTCACAACCAGTACCAGTACCAGTACACAACAGTAGTCACAACCAGTACCAGTACACAACAGTAGTCACAACCAGTACCAGTACACAACAGTAGTCACAAACACTACCAGTACACAACAGTAGCTGCAATAATTACTGGCAACAACCAAAATAGTCGTACTCACAGAAATCCAAATTACAGTAGTCGCAACCATTGACATCAAGATTACAGTAGTCGCAAACATTGACATCAAGATTACAGTAGTCGCAAACATTGACATCAAGATTACAGTAGTCGCAACCATTGACATCAAGATTACAGTAGTCGCAAACATTGACATCAAGATTACAGTAGTCGCAAACATTGACATCAAGATTACAGTAGTCGCAACCATTGACATCAAGATTACAGTAGTCGCAACCATTGACATCAAGATTACAGTAGTCGCAATAACTACCCTCAACATTATACTCACAATCAATACCATCAACATTATAGTAGGTGTATTAAATGCCATCAAAATTATAGTAATCGCAACTATTACCACCAAATTATAGTAGTTGCAACTAAGTATCATCTACATTATGGTAATATCAACTATTACCACCAAATTATAATAGTTGCAGCTATTACCATCAACATTATGGTAATATCAACTATTACCACCAAATTATAATAGTTGCAGCTATTACCATCAACATTATGGTAATATCAACTATTACCACCAAATTATAGTAGTTGCAACTAATTATCATCTACATTATGGTAATATCAACTATTACCACCAAATTATAATAGTTGCAGCTATTACCATCAACATTATAGTAATCTCAACTATTACCACCAAATTATAGTAGTTGCAACTATTACCATCAACTGTATAGTACTCGCAATCACTACCATCAACATTATAGTACTAGCAACTATTACTATCAACATTATAGTACTAGCAACTATTATTATCAACATTATAGTACTAGCAACTACTACATCAAAATGTTGATTGTTTCATTGTGATGTTTTTTAGGTGATCCCTTTTTGTGTTGGCCTCTTTGAGAATTTCCTCGTTGGTCTTTTTTAGCTGTCCAGGGAACTTTCAACATTCTTCTGAGAAATCCCATCTCTGTGGCCTTCAATCGTCATTTCATTTGTTTGTCTACTGTCCATGATTCGCTTCCATAGGTCAGAATTGGTTCAATATAGCACCGATGAACTCTCTTTCTTAATTCTATAGACATAGATTTGTTGCATAAGATGTTTTTCATTTTCTGAAATGCTATTTTGGCCTGAGCTATTCTGTCTTTTATTTCTGATGTGCATTTTCCATCTGATGTTATTATTGTTCCCTAGTATTTGACGCGCTGCACTTGTTTCAGATTTGTCTCGTTTATTTTTATGCTGCATGTTGGTGGTGATTGTTTCTTCGATATGACCATTACTTCTGTTTTCTTACTATTTAAACTAAAACGTATCTTGTTGCCTTCTTTTACTATTACATATATTACACTTTTTTTCGCATTACATTTATAATAAAAAAGTACATATACTACACGTATACTTACACTAAGATATGTTTAATTGATGCTCATGTAGCTAATTCACTGGTCGACCTTTCTTGTTTGCAATTGGTCTCCACTAGACACGCATCTAACTTCAGCCCACTACCATCAACACTATAGTAGGTGCAACTATTCCCATCAACATTATAGTAGGTGCAACTATTACCATCAACATTATAGTAGGTGCAACTATTACCATCAACATTATAGTAGGTGCAACTTTTACCATCAACATTATAGTAGGTGCAACTATTACCATCAAGATTATAGTAGGTGCAACTATTACCATCAACATTATTATAGTAGTTGCAACTATTACCATCAACTTTATAGTAGGTGCAACTATTACCATCAAAATTATAGTAGGTGCAACTATTACCATCAACATTATTGTAGTAGTTGCAACTATTACCATCAAGATTATAGTAGTTGCAACTATTACCATCAACATTATAGTAGGTGCAACTATTACCATCAACATTATTGTAGTAGTTGAACTATTACCATCAACATTATTATAGTAGGTGCAACTATTATCATCAAGATTTTGATAATCAAACCCAGAACAATAATAACAATTATTTGTTTTTGTTTTCCTCTTCTGTACTCACTCATTGACCACTCCTCTTCTGTACTCCCTCATTGACCACTCCTCTTCTGTACTCACTCACTGACCACTCCTCTTCTGTACTCACTCACTGACCACTCCTCTTCTGTACTCACTCATTGACCACACCTCTTCTGTACTCACTCATTGACCACTCCTCTTCTGTACTCACTCATTGACAACTCCTCTTCTGTACTCCCTCATTGACCACTCCTCTTCTGTACTCACTCACTGACCACTCCTCTTCTGTACTCACTCATTGACCACTCCTCTTCTGTACTCACTCATTGACCACTCCTCTTCTGTACTCACTCATTGACCACTCCTCTTCTGTACTCACTCATTGACCACTCCTCTGCTATGCTCACTCATTGACCACTCCTCTTCTGTACTCACTCATTGACCACTCCTCTTCTGTACTCACTCATTGACCACTCCTCTTCTGTACTCACTCATTGACCACTCCTCTTCTGTACTCACTCATTGACCACTCCTCTTCTGTACTCACTCATTGACTACTCCTCTTCTGTACTCACTCATTGACCACTCCTCTTCTGTACTCACTCATTCACCACCTCTTCTGTACTCACTCATTGACCACTCCTCTTCTGTACTCACTCATTGACCACTCCTCTACTGTACTCACTCATTGACCATTCCTCTTCTGTACTCACTCATTGACCACTCCTCTGCTATACTCACTCATTGACCACTCCTCTTCTGTACTCACTCATTGACCACCTCTTCTGTACTCACTCATTGACCACTCCTCTTCTGTACTCACTCAATGACCACTCCTCTTCTGTACTCACTCATTGACCACTCCTCTTCTATACTCACTCATTGACCACTCCTCTGCTATACTCACTCATTGACCACTCCTCTTCTGTACTCACTCATCGACCACTCCTCTGCTATACTCACTCATTGACCACTCCTCTACTATACTCACTCATTGACCACTCCTCTGCTATACTCACTCATTCACCACTCCTCTGCTGCACTCACTCATTGACCACTCCTCTTCTGTATTCACTCATTGACCACTCCTCTTCTGTACTCACTCATTGACCACTCCTCTGCTATACTCACTCATTGACCACTCCTCTTCTGTACTCACTCATTGACCACTCCTCTCCTGCACTCACTCATTGACCACTCCTCTTCTGTACTCACTCATTGACCACCCCTCTGCTATACACACTCATGGACCACTCCTCTTCTGTACTCACTCATTGACCACTCCTCTTCTGTACTCACTCATTGACCACTCCTCTGCTATACTCACTCATTGACCACTCCTCTTCTGTACTCACTCATTGACCACTCCTCTTCTGTACTCACTCATTGACCACTCCTCTGCTATACTCACTCATTGACCACTCCTCATCTGTACTCACTCATTGACCACTCCTCTGCTATACTCACTCATTGACCACTCCTCTACTGTACTCACTCATTGACCACTTCTTTCCTGCACTCTCTCATTGACCACTCATCTGTTATACTCACTCATTGACCACTCCTCTTCTGCACTCACTCATTGACCCCTCCTTTTCATCATCAACCTTTAAAATGACGTCATATTAGCTTACATACATAATGTTATGTTAAACTGCGATATTAGCGCCCTTCGGCCCGATACATCCGTCTTCCGATCCATCCGTATTACGGAGTGCTTGATTGCCTTCTCTTTCGATCCTCACGCTTGAAGTCGGACTGATTTATGGAAACTGCGAACAGGTGTAGTAGGTTGGACAGTTCTGGGTCTTCGATCCTGGCACAGGCAGTCAGCTAGGAGTCGCTGACCGTTTTCAGCCCTGATGCTGACTAGCGTCTTCGTCCCTATTTTTTTCTGAAAGTGGCATTTTCTTTACGATCCAATAAATCCAACAGCAACTTATAATATAGAATCTCCGAGTCTACTACATATCTCTTATTTGGTAATTTATATTTTATGGAAGTGGTTCAAATTTCTAGCATTCCCACCAGATATACATTTTAAAGCAGAAAGAATGTTCGCGAAAAAAACAACATTTAAATAGATTGGACGTTTTAAACGTCGATCGGTTTGTCACATTGTAGTGTGATATTTTCTATTCTTAACCACAGGTTACTGACTTGTTAGATAGAAACTCTCAGCTCGGGTGCAACACATCATGAGTCTCAGAGAGATTAAATCTCTGAAATAAGTAAATGTGCTAGGTAACTAAAATATTAATGATAAACAGATGTGCATAATATTAAAAACAACAAAGTCACTGAGACTGCTGGAGTCGATAAGAATGAAGAAATCTTCTTGAATATTAAGTTATAAGTAATGTAAAAGGACAGTGTCCATTGACTGTCACAAATGTAAAAGGACAGTGTCCATTGACTGCCACAAATGTAAAAGGACAGTGTCCATTGACTGCCACAAATGTAAAAGGACAGTGCCCATTGACTGCCACAAATGTAAAAGGACAGTGCCCATTGACTGTCACAAATGTAAAAGGACAGTGCCCATTGACTGCCACAAATGTAAAAGGACAGTGTCCATTGACTGCCACAAATGTAAAAGGACAGTGTCCATTGACTGCCACAAATGTAAAAGGACAGTGCCCATTGACTGCCACAAATGTAAAAGGACAGTGTCCATTAACTGCCACAAAATGTAAAAGGACAGTGCCCATTGACTGCCACAAATGTAAAAGGACAGTGCCCATTGACTGTCACAAATGTAAAAGGACAGTGCCCATTGACTGCCACAAATGTAAAAGGACAGTGTCCATTGACTGTCACAAATGTAAAAGGACAGTGCCCATTGACTGCCACAAATGTAAAAGGACAGTGTCCATTGACTGCCACAAATGTAAAAGGACAGTGTCCATTGACTGCCACAAATGTAAAAGGACAGTGCCCATTGACTGCCACAAATGTAAAAGGACAGTGTCCATTAACTGCCACAAAATGTAAAAGGACAGTGCCCATTGACTGCCACAAATGTAAAAGGACAGTGCCCATTGACTGCCACAAATGTAAAAGGACAGTGTCCATTGACTGACACAAATGTAAAAGGAGAGTTTCCATTGACTGTCACAAATGTAAAAGGAGAGTGTCCATTGACTGTCACAAATGTAAAAGAAGAGTTTCCATTGACTGTCACAAATGTAAAAGGAGAGTGTCCATTGACTGTCACAAATGTAAAAGGAGAGTTTCCATTGACTGTCACAAATGTAAAAGGAGAGTGTCCATTGACTGTCACAAATGTAAAATATCAGTGTCCATTGACTGTCACAAATGTAAAAGGAGAGTTTCCATTGACTGTCACAAATGTAAAAGGAGAGTGTCCATTGACTGTCACAAATGTAAAAAGACAGTGTCCATTGACTGTCACAAATGTAAAAGGAGAGTGTCCATTGACTGCCACAAATGTAAAAGGACAGTGTCCATTGACTGCCACAAATGTAAAAGGACAGTGTCCATTGACTGCCACAAATATAAAAGGACAGTGTCCATTGACTGCCATAAATGTAAAAGGACAGTGTCATTGACTGCCACAAATGTAAAAGGAGAGTGTCCATTGACTGCCACAAATGTAAAAGGAGAGTGTCCATTGACTATCACAAATGTAAATGGAGAGTGTCCATTGACTGCCACAAATGTAAAAGGAGAGTTTCCATTGACTGTCACAAATGTAAAAGGACAGTGTCCATTGACTGTCACAAATGTAAAAGGACAGTGTCCATTGACTGTCACAAATGTAAAATATCAGTGTCCATTGACTGCCACAAATGTAAAAGGACAGTGTCCATTGACTGCCACAAATGTAAAAGGACAGTGTCCATTGACTGCCACAAATGTAAAAGTAGAGTGTCCATTGACACCCACAAATGTAAAAGGAGAGTGTTCATTGACACCCTCAAATGTAAAAGGACAGTGTCCATTGACACCCACAAATGTAAAAGGACAGTGTCCATTGACACCCACAAATGTTAAAGGACAGTGTCCATTGACACCCACAAATGTAAAAGGACAGTGTCCATTGACACCCACAAATGTAAAAGGACAGTGTCCATTGACACCCACAAATGTTAAAGGACAGTGTCCATTGACACCCACAAATGTAAAAGGACAGTGTCCATTGATTGCCACAAATGTAAAAGTAGAGTGTCCATTGACACCCACAAATGTAAAAGGAGAGTGTCCATTGATAACCACAAATGTAAAAGGAGAGTGTTCATTGACACCCTCAAATGTAAAAGGACAGTGTCCATTGACACCCACAAATGTAAAAGGAGACTGTCCATTGACACCCACAAATGTAAAAGGAGACTGTCCATTGACACCCACAAATGTAAAAGGAGACTGTCCATTGACACCCACAAATGTAAAAGGAGAGTGTTCATTGACACCCTCAAATGTAAAAGGACAGTGTCCATTGACACCCACAAATGTAAAAGGAGACTGTCCATTGACACCCACAAATGTAAAAGGAGACTGTTCATTGACACCCACAAATGTAAAAGGAGACTGTCCATTGACACCCACAAATATAAAATGAGACTGTCCATTGACACCCACAAATGTAAAAGGACAGTGTTCATTGATAACCACAACTGTAAAAGGACAGTGTTCATTGATAACCACAAATGTAAAAGGACAGTGTCCATTGATAACCACAAATGTAAAAGGACAGTGTCCATTGATAACCACAAATGTAAAAGGACAGTGTCCATTGACACCCACAAATGTAAAAGGACAGTGTTCATTGATAACCACAAATGTAAAAGGACAGTGTTCATTGACACCCACAAATGTAAAAGGACAGTGTCCATTGATAACCACAAATGTAAAAGGACAGTGTCCATTGATAACCACAAATGTAAAAGGACAGTGTCCATTGATAACCACAAATGTAAAAGGACAGTGTCCATTGATAACCACAAATGTAAAAGGACAGTGTTCATTGATAACCACAAATGTAAAAGGACAGTGTTCATTGATAACCACAAATGTAAAAGGACGGTGTTCATTGATAACCACAAATGTAAAAGGACAGTGTTCATTGATAACCACAAATGTAAAAGGACAGTGTTCATTGATAACCACAAATGTAAAAGGACAGTGTCCATTGATAACCACAAATGTAAAAGACAGTGTTCATTGATAACCACAAATGTAAAAGGACAGTGTTCATTGATAACCACAAATGTAAAAGGACAGTGTCCATTGATAACCACAAATGTAAAAGGACAGTGTCCATTGATAACCACAAATGTAAAAGGACAGTGTCCATTGATAACCACAAATGTAAAAGGACAGTGTCCATTGACAACCACAAATGTAAAAGGACAGTGTCCATTGATAACCACAAATGTAAAAGGACAGTGTCCATTGATAACCACAAATGTAAAAGGACAGTGTCCATTGATAACCACAAATGTAAAAGGACAGTGTCCATTGATAACCACAAATGTAAAAGGACAGTGTCCATTGATAACCACAAATGTAAAAGGACAGTGTCCATTGATAACCACAAATGTAAAAGGACAGTGTTCATTGATACCCACAAATGTAAAAGGACAGTGTCCATTGATAACCACAAATGTAAAAGGACAGTGTCCATTGATACCCACAAATGTAAAAGGACAGTGTCCATTGATACCCAGAAATGTAAAAGGACAGTGTCCATTGATACCCGCAAATGTAAAAGGACAGTGTTCATTGACACCCACAAATGTAAAAGAACAGTGTCCATTGACACCCACAAATGTAAAAGAACAGTGTCCATTGACACCCACAAATGTAAAAGAACAGTGTCCATTGACACCCACAAATGTAAAAGGACAGTGTCCATTGACACCCACAAATGTAAAAGACAGTGTTCATTGATAACCACAAATGTAAAAGACAGTGTTCATTGATAACCACAAATGTAAAAGACAGTGTTCATTGATAACCACAAATGTAAAAGGACAGTGTCTATTGATAACCACAAATGTAAAAGGACAGTGTTCATTGACAAACACAACTGTAAAAGACAGTGTCTATTGTCTACATAGAATGACGAAACCTATATACACACACACACACGCACAAATGTGGTATGTCATCATCAGACACTCTCTCCAGATGGACAAACCTTTCTATATGTTGTTTTTGTATTTAAGTTAAAATTGGTTCTATGCCAACTATTTCTCTTAAAATATCGTTTGTGATTCTATTCTAATGGCAGTTCTAACAGTTTTTCCACAAACATTTCATCTCTGTGGTAACTATAACTTTCTTTGCTGACTTGTGGGTGTCCATGTCTAGCGTCGGTAGCATTATGTGGGGGATAAACATGTCTTGTATAAGATGTTTCTTTGAGCTGATTGACACTGTCTTGTGTTGGAAAAACAAATAATCTGATACCGTAGCTTACGTTACCGTACCAAGCAACCGTTCAAACGTAAATAACGTGATTCGCACAGATTTAGTGTTTGCAATTTCAGCTCATCTTTCGATTGGTGGAGCAAAAAAAATTGTTCATATCCCCGCCATCTTGGCCTACATTCTATAAACAAAAGCTACAGGTAAACAAATACGATCACTCGTAAACAAAAACTACATAAAAAACACGATTTGCTGTAAAACAAATGTACGCAGACAAACATGAAACATTGTCGTTACAGTAGCTTGGAAGTTAGGGCAGCGGCAGATATTCAGAGGAGACAATGGAGGCCACGACCCCTCTAATATTTTATCAGAATACACAACAACACAATCACATTCCAGCTCATTGAGCTAAACCAACCATAGTACTCCCTAGTATAGACGTGATATAGTTGAAATAACTAGAGCCGTTACTAATAAATAGCTTCATTTATCTATGTACGAATGAATGTATGTATGAATTCTTCTACACCAGTGCAACTGTATTTATCGAATGTGTCAGAGAACTAACTATCCATTCCTGCAATCAGATCCTGGTTACTATGACAACAGACGAACAACTAATAAGATTGTGAGCTATCTCTTTTGTGGAAACATATAGAAGTAGTTCCTATAGGAGCCAACCTTATCCAGAGCCTCATTAAAGTTACTAAGCTATGTTTTTATATAAAATAATTAGATTTATTAATCTTACCTTCATCATACTTCGATCTCATTATTTTACTATCATCATTCTTAAATCCATTAATTTTACCCTCATCGCACTTTCCTCCATAATTTTACCCTCATTACACTTTCCTTCATAATTTTACACTCATTACACTTTCCTCCATAATTTTGCCCTCATTACACTTTCCTCCATAATTGTACCCTCATCACACTTTCCCCCATAATTGTACCCTCATCACACTTTCCCCATAATTGTACCCTCATCACACTTTCCCCCATAATTGTACCCTCATCACACTTTCCCCCATAATTTTGCCCTCATTACACTTTCCTCCATAATTTTGCCCTCATTACACTTTCCCCATAATTTTGCCCTCATTACACTTTCCTCCATAATTTTGCCCTCATTACACTTTCCTCCATAATTTTGCCCTCATTACACTTTCCCCCATAATTTTGCCCTCATTACACTTTCCTCCATAATTTTACCCTCATTACACTTTCCTACATAATTTTACCTTCATTGCACTTTCCCCCATAATTTTATACTCATCACACTTTGTCCCCCATAACTTTATCATCGTCACACTTTGTCCCCATAATTTTACCCTCACCACCCTTTGTCTCCCATAATTTTACCCTAATCACACTTTGTCCCCAATAATTTTACCCTCACCACACTTTGTCCCCCATAATTTTACCCTCACCACACTTTGTCCCCCATAATTTTACCCTCACCACACTTTGTCCCCCATAATTTTACCCTCACCACACTTTGTCCCCCATAATTTTACCCTCACCACACTTTGTCCCCCATAATTTTACCCTCACCACACTTTGTCCCCCATAATTTTACCCAGACCGCACTTTGGTCTCCAAAGTTTCCCGCTCACACTTTGACCCCGCTAACTACTGTGCCTTGAGCAGAAATAAATGAGCGTCACCACCTGTTGGTCTGGAAGAAACCCCACTCGATATTCCACCTGTTCACGCAGGCTTATCATGATAACCCAGGTTTAGTGGAGAACGGTGGAGTCGAAGCTTGAGAAGGCCAGGTCGTGGGATCGAACTTTAAGTTTGACCTTGAACCTGATAATTTTATTATATAGATTACTGCTTATTACGCTATGAAAAATATTCGTTTTAATCATGGTTCTCAATTTTCATAATTATATTTGCAATGCATATAACTAAGATATGATAGTGTAATCAATATAATATCCTAGTTATATGCATTGAAAGTTTTGAAAAAGCGGGGTATTGCTGTTAATTAGCAACCCTTACAGTTTTTGTTATATATATATATATATATATATATATATATATATATATATATATATATATATATAAAGACTAAGGAGGTTGATCGATGGCTTGACAAGCTATCATTGTAAAAAGTATTGTTATGGAAACAGAACCATACATTTTAGAAGCAGTGATCTCTGCAATATGTGCCATTTTGGCACGCAAGGTTTCTGTTTTTGAGATTGTGGTTCTGCGCTATGTGTCGTCTTCGGCTCGAAAGGACAATACATAGATAGCTAAAGACGCAGCACAGTCATTCTAAGTAGACTGTAGATCAGCATGCCTTCTACTGCCAACGTATCGGCAAAATCCTTCTTCGGTTACAGCGCACAAACTGTTTTCAAATAATAAACACAGAAATCCAAACACGAAAGCTGAAAACAGTAACACTGATGTGGACAATGGCGGAAAGAAACGGGCACAAACACTACGTTCCTTATACACCACGATGCATACCAGGACTATTTTCTCTTCTTATCTTTACAATGGCCCAATCAATAAAACTAAGGCAGGGCAGACCAAGAAGAAGATAGTTTCAATACCCAAAAGACCTTGAATATGACAACAGAAGAAGTGGGATATCTGTCTAGAGACAGAGATTCTTTCAGACGGGCTGTGGTGTGAACAGATCTGTGGAAGATCTGGTCCAAATGTATAACCGTCGGGCTAGTATCACAATTGTTGTTCATTGGATAGAAATTACGCGCCAGGGGAAGACTGCATCAACTGAGCCAAATAAAACTACAAACCAGAGACAGATCCAAGTGGACAGGTCATGGACACGTTGCTCACAGAAACCTGTTCCAGAGACCACAATAGCTGTGATAGGAAATATAATAGATTCACTTCTATATGTTAAGACTGGTTCTACATTAACATTTTAGAATTCTTCCTCTTGCTTTTATTGTCAAAAATGGAAGTGGAAGATTTAGGATACGATAAATGGGCGCAGCCAGTTGTTTCTATTTCTCTGTGTCATGTGTCATGTGTCATATGTAAGAGTTAGCGAAGTCGAAATGAGCATAGTTCTTGATGACGTCATTCCAACTATTTCACGGTCTGCCTTTGCGCTTGTCATATCTCAACATTAAACAGCACATTTATTTTACCATTTGGTGGTATATATCTTCACTATCCAATCTTTCTTTTCTTCTTTGTTTTATAACGATCGTTGAATTTACAAGTTTCTTATTAACATAACTACTTTATTCTTACTTCCTTCCTCATTAACATAACTACTTTATTCTTACTTCCTTCCTCATTAACATAACTACTTTATTCTTACTTCCTTCCTCATTAACATAACTACTTTATTCTTACTTCCTTCCTCATTAACATAACTACTTTATTCTTATTGCCTTCCTCATTAACATAACTACTTTATTCTTACTTCCTTCCTCATTAACATAACTATCTATCTATTGACCTTTCGAGCCGTAACCGGCCCATAGGGCGTAGACCAAGATACACCTTCTCCTATATGAATTTTTGTTCTAGCAGTTTTCTTTTAAAGATATTTTATCAAATCTCGCCATCTGTCTCTGTTCTGTGCAAGCAGTTCTATCTCATTGAGGGAGCCGATTCCTGCTGCTCTTGCCTCTCTCATCAATGTTCTTCTCAGTGTCTCCCTGGGTCTTCCTCTTTTTCTTTTACCTGTTGTTTCCCATATGAGGGCTTGCTTTGCTATTCGATTATTATCTCTTCTCATCACATGTCCAACGTATGACCATCGTCTTTTCTTTATTACTGAAGATATTAGTGGTTGATTGGCGATTTCTCTAATTTCCTCGTTTGTTTTGAATTCGTTCCATTCTATACCAAGTATTTTCCTTAGACATTTATTTTCGAATGCGTTCAACTTTGTTTCTATATCTCTTGTTGTTTTCCAGCTTTCACACGCATACGTAAGGGTTGATAGTACATTTGATTTGAATAGCCTAAGTTTTAACATAACTACTTTATTCTTATTTCCTTCCTCATTAACATAACTACTTTATTCTTATTGTCTTCATCATTAACATAACTACTTTATTCTTATTTCCTTCCTCATTAACATAACTACTTTATTCGTATTGCCTTCCTCATTAACATAACTACTTTATTCTTACTTCCTTCCTCATTAACATAACTACTTTATTCTTACTTCCTTCCTCATTAACATAACTACTTTATTCTTACTTCCTTCCTCATTAACATAACTACTTTATTCTTATTTCCTTCCTCATTAACATAACTACTTTATTCTTATTTCCTTCCTCATTAACATAACTACTTTATTCGTATTGCCTTCCTCATTAACATAACTACTTTATTCTTACTTCCTTCCTCATTAACATAACTACTTTATTCTTACTTCCTTCCTCATTAACATAACTACTTTATTCTTACTTCCTTCCTCATTAACATAACTACTTTATTCTTACTTCCTTCCTCATTAACATAACTACTTTATTCTTACTTCCTTCCTCATTAACATAACTATTTTATTCTTACTTCCTTCCTCATTAACATAACTTCTTTATTCTTATTGTCTTCATCATTAACATAACTACTTTATTCTTATTGCCTTCCTCATTAACATAACTACTTTATTCTTATTGCCTTCCTCATTAACATAACTACATTATTCTTATTGCCTTCCTCATTAACATAACTACTTTATTCTTACTTCCTTCCTCATTAAAATTGCATCGTCGAGAGGAGATCTAGTTTGCGGCCCTTTCCTCTTCGGTTGATTATACTGCAGTTATCTTTCCTAGTGCTTCTAATATTCCATCAATCCATCTTTTTCGTGGTTGGTCCTTGGGTGTGGTTTTCTCGCAACGTTTATTGAAGGCTCGTTGTGTTTTAATCAGTTTTATCACATAGTCAAACCATTTTATCTGTTGTTTCTTTATGTATAAAATTGAGGGAATTATTCGTTTGTCTCGTGTCATTCGTCTAACACATTTCATCTCAGTAGAGCCTATTTTTCATATTGTTCTTGCATCTAGGGTCCAGGACTGGCATTGGTAGCACAACGTTGGAATGAAGATTGTATTGTAGAGTGCTCGTTTTGCCTCTAGAGTTATTTCCATGTTGGACAATAGTGGTGATAGCTGTTCAATGATTTAACAAACTGTTACATCTTGAGTCTATTTTCGCAGCCTGTAAATTGTTGTTTGTGATGAGACTTCCTATGTCTTTAATAGCTTGTGAATTGTTGTTTGTGATGAGACTTCCTATGTCTTTAATAGCTTGTGAATTGTTTTTTGTGATGAGACTTCCTATGTCTTTAACAGCTTGTGAATTGTTGTTTGTGATGAGACTTCCTATGTCTTTAACTTCTTTCCATATTGTAACTGTCTACAGTGTATCGTTGTGTTGATGTTCTCTTTTGCGATGTTCATGACTTTGGTTTTGCTGGTGTTGATTTTCATGTTGTATTGTTTGCCAGTACTGTTAAGTCTTGTTAAAGTGCTCTTGTGTGTCTGCTATTTGACAATCTATTGATACCTAACACAACTACAGTGTTTACCAAACTTCTTTGTTTCTCTCCCTTGGTTTCAGGGGTAGGGGTGGGGCAGGAATTATAAAATAAACGTGATCACTACTTTACAGAGTCACGTTTACACAAAGATCGATATAAAGATCGTTATTGCTGCAGCTTTATCAGGCCACGTCATATGTGCTTATCAGCGCTTTATTTGTCGTTTTCTAAAATTACCTGCCAGGAAATTAATTATTTTTGACTTCTTCTATTAATTCTGAATGAACTATTATGTTTTGAGTTGAATTCTCCTTTGTTTTCGCTAATTAAGTTATATAAAAAGAAAAAAAAATGTCACGAACCCCGTCACGCCATGTGGCGTATAGGGAATATGGTGTTAGTGAATATTATTTTTACAGACTTTCGGCACCTGATTTTTTGAGTAATATAGTCGGTATTACGCCCGCGCCGCTTTACTTTCCCAGAAAAAATCCAGTACCCTTTAAAGGCTGGGTGAACCCGGAAGCCGCCGATCAGGATCGAACCCAACCTCTTGTCCTTTGTAATCTAGTTCACTAACCAGCGAGCTAACGTGGCTCTCAATTAAGTTATATATTAAAAATTACTTCTTCTTCCCATTTCTTCCTTCCAGACATCCATTTAGATCAAATGACTATCGGTATGTTTATGCTTGAATACTGTCAGCAAAACGTCGAGTCGCCGTACCTCGATAAAAACAAAATTGTGAGATTTCCATCATGAGATATGCGGTGAATGCCGACGCCGATTGGTCAGAGGATAGGGTCACTAACCGCTTCACCTACAGATTGATATACTACTGACTTGAGCTGGCGGTTCATGACTGACCACAGTGAACAAGAGCTGATTAAGATCTTATTTCGTCTCCCAAATGTTGGCTGGAACCATTTCCCTCCTTGTAGGCTGGACACTCTCCCCATTGCTGGTTGGACTATCTCACCATTTTGGGTTGGATCCATCTCCTGTTTGTGTACCGACTCCATCTCTCCATTTTGGGTTGGATCTATCTACTCTTTGTGTACCGACTTCATTTTTCCATTTTGGGTTGGATCTATCTACTCTTTGTGTACCGACTCCATTTCTCCATTTTGGGTTGGATCTATCTCCTCTTTGTGTACCGACTCCATCTCTCCATTTTGGGTTGGATCTATCTACTCTTTGTGTACCGACACCATCTCTCCATTTTGGGTTGGATCTATCTACTCTTTGTGTACCGACTCCATTTCTCCATTTTGGGTTGGATCTATCTCCTCTTTGTGTACCGACTCCATCTCTCCATTTTGGGTTGGATCTATCTACTTTTTGTGTACCGACTTCATCTCTCCATTTTGGGTTGGATCTCACTCCTCTTTGTGTACCGACTCCATCTCTCCATTTTGTGTTGGATTTATCTCCTCTTTGTGTACCGACTCCATCTCTCCATTTTGGGCTGGATCCATCTCCCCATTGTGCATCGGTTCCATCTCCCTGTTTTGGGCTTGATCCATCTATCTAGCCATCTATCCATCTATCCATCTGTCCATCCGTCCATCCGTCTATCTATCTATCTATCTATCTATCTATCTATCTATCTATCTATCTATCTATCTATCTATCTATCTATCTATCTATCTATCTATCTATCTATCTATCTATCTATCTATCTATCTATCTATCTATCTATCTATCTATCTATCTATCTATCTATCTATCTATCTATCTATCTATCTATCTATCTATCTATCTATCTATCTATCTATCTATCTATCTATCTATCTATCTATCTATCTATCTATCTATCTATCTATCTATCTATCTATCTATCTATCTATCTATCTATCTATCTATCTATCTATCTATCTATCTATCTATCTATCTGTCTGTCTGTATGTCTGTCTGTATGTATGTCTGTCTATATATCTGTATGTCTGTATGTATGTCTGTATGTCTGTCTGTATGTCTGTCTGTCTGTCTTTCTGTCTTGTCTATATCTGCAATGTCGTTTCCTGTATAAATGTTACTGTCTTATGTAATTCTTGCAGTGGCCCATATAGTTTTGTCTGTAGTGTTGTATCTATGGGCCAACGGATTTTCCTCATTCTACTATATTCAGTGCAGTCTTGAAGTATGTAGTTAACAGTCTAGGGATCCTGTCCGCACGTACATGTAGTTGAGGTGCCGATCTTGAATTTTGTATACATGTGACTGTGGGGTCGATTGTGTTCTGTTCTAAGGCGTATAATGATAACTTGTTCCCATCTATTCATATTATGAGAAGGCATCCTGGTTTGGGTATTAAAGGCAGTAAAAACAAGAGAAATAAAATATGAAAAAAACCGAACTGAATAAGAAATACGTTTTCTTGTTTAACCATCTGGAGACGTTCATTATACACAATACACAGGTAAAGGTCAAGTTGACACACCGCGTACACCAAATATTTATGACATCACCTAACACTGCCACTTACAAGCTTAAGCTTGATCATGTCAGATGTCATGTCATGAATGAAACTACAAGAGGAACACGTGGTGACATATCGGTGCAGCCCCATTCGTTCTAACAGCAACAACACAGTGCTAGATATGTCCTGGGGCTTGTTTGTTATACGTCTGAAGCATAATAAACAAAGTAAAATACACACAGTAAAATACACACAGTAAAATAAACACAGTAAAATACACATAGTAAAAAAATACAGTAAAATAAACACAGTAAAATACACATAGTAAAATAAACACTGTAATTACACACAGTAAAATACACATAGTAAAATAAACACAGTAAAATAATCACAGTAAAATCTATCTATCTATTGTCCTTTCGAGCCGAAGATAGGGCAGAACCACAATCTCAAAAACAGAAACTTGCGTGCCAAAGTGACACATATTGCAGAGATCACTGCTTCTAAAATTTATGGTTCTGTTTCTATAACAATATTTTTTACAATGACAGCTTGTCAGGCCATCAATCAACCTCCTTAGTCGCCTCTTACGACATGCATTGGAAGGTCACAGTGTCACTATTCTTTACTTCCCTCATAATGAGGCCCCGGTAACACACGGACAGTAAAATACACACAGTAAAAAAACACAGTAAAATACACACAGTAAAAAAACACAGTAAAATACACACACTAAAATAACTTCAGTAAAATGAAAATTCCCACCAGGAAATTGTAACCTATAGTAGGTAGATTACAAATAATATTTCACGTCATTTCTCTTTTAGCCTCTGTGATTAAGTGGTTAGTGTATTCACTTCCTGATCAATAGGGTATGAGTTCGATTCCCAAAAAGTAGCGGATTTTTTGTTGGACAGATTCGGTTTCCAAGCTCATTCCCTCTAAAATATCGCGCCAGAAATGTTCCTGTGAATTAAAGGCAGCCCCTAGGGTTATATTGAACACATCACCCAGAAATGTGCTGCAGACTTTAATAAATATATTCACTAACACCATATATATACATACCCCATCTGTCACTAACACCACAAACCCCATCTGTCACTAACACCATATGCACCATCTGTCACTAAAACCATATACCCCATCTGTCACTAACACCATATACACCATCTGTCACTAACTCCACATACCCCATCTGTCACTAACACCATATACCCCATCTTTCACTAACACCACATACCCCATCTGTCATTAACACCACATACCACATCTGTCACTAACACCACATACCCCATCTGTCACTGACACCACATACCCCATCTGTCACTAACACCACATACCCCATCTGTCACTAACACCACATACCCCAGTTGTCACTAACACCATATACTCCATTTGTCATTAACACCATATACTCCATTTGTCACTAACACCATATACCCCATCTGTCACTAACACCATATACCCCATCTGTCACTAACACCATATACCCCATCTGTCACTAACACCATATACCCCATCTTTCACTAACACCACATACCCCATCTGTCATTAACACCACATACCACATCTGTCACTAACACCACATACCCCATCTGTCACTGACACCACATACCCCATCTGTCACTAACACCACATACCCCATCTGTCACTAACACCACATACCCCAGTTGTCACTAACACCATATACTCCATTTGTCATTAACACCATATACTCCATTTGTCACTAACACCATATACCCCATCTGTCACTAACACCATATACCCCATCTGTCACTAACACCATATACCCCATCTGTCACTAACACCATATACCCCACCTGTCATTAACACTATATACCCCATCTGTCACTAACACCATATACCCCATTTGTCACTAACACCGTATACCCCATTTGTCACTAACACCGTATACCCCATCTGTCAGTAACACCACATACCCCATCTGTCAATAACACCATATACCCCATCTGTCATTAACACCATATACCCCATCTGTCATTAACACCATATACCTCTTTTGTCACTAACACCATATACTCCATTTGTCACTAACACCATATACTCCATCTGCCATTAACACCATATACTCCATTTGTCACTAACACCATATACTCCATCTGCCACTAACACCATATACTCCATCTGTCACTAACACCATATACTCCATCTGCCACTAACACCATATACTCCATCTGTCACTAACACCATATACTCCATCTGTCACTAACACCATATACCCCATCTGCCACTAACACCATATACTCCATTTGTCACTAACACCATATACTCCATCTGTCACTAACACCATATACTCCATTTGCCACTAACACCATATACTCCATCTGCCACTAACACCATATACTCCATTTGTCACTAACACCATATACTCCATTTGTCACTAACACCATATACTCCATATGTCACTAACACCATATACTCCATCTGTCACTAACACCATATACTCCATCTGTCACTAACACCATATACTCCATTTGTCACTAACACCATATACTCCATCTGTCACTAACACCATATACTCCATTTGTCACTAACACCATATACTCCATCTGTCACTAACACCATATACTCCATTTGTCACTAACACCATATACTCCATTTGTCACTAACACCATATACTCCATTTGTCACTAACACCATATACTCCATCTGTCACTAACACCATATACTCCATCTGTCACTAACACCATATACTCCATTTGTCACTAACACCATATACTCCATTTGTCACTAACACCATATACTCCATCTGTCACTAACACCATATACTCCATCTGTCACTAACACCATATACTCCATCTGTCACTAACACCATATACTCCATTTGTCATTAACACCATATACTCCATTTGTCACTAACACCATATACTCCCTCTGTCACTAACACCATATACTCCATCTGTCACTAACACCATATACTCCATCTGTCACTAACACCATATACTCCATTTGTCATTAACACCATATACTCCATTTGTCACTAACACCATATACTCCCTCTGTCACTAACACCATATACTCCATCTGTCACTAACACCATATACTCCATCTGTCACTAACACCATATACTCCATCTGTCACTAACACCATATACTCCATCTGTCACTAACACCATATACTCCATTTGTCACTAACACCATATACTCCATCTGTCACTAACACCATATACTCCATTTGTCACTAACACCAAATACCCCATTTGTCACTAACACCATATACTCCATTTGTCACTAACACCATATACTCCATCTGTCACTAACACCAAATACCCCATTTGTCACTAACACATTAATCCCCATACTCCTTGGAAGTTGCGGAGGGAACATATACTTTCATATTTATGTGATGTTAGGTGTGCAATGATGAAGATCCGCAAATAACTCAATAATAGGCCTGGATGTCTTATCTCTGTCAAGTGTAGAAGCAGATGTGTTACATAAGATTCGTTTTGAGGATTTGATCAAAAACCTTGCAGTTTAAAAATAGTAGGAGAAAACTTGTCAAATACAACAAAGTGGAAGTGAACAAAAATATACGTTATTGTTCATCTACTGTAAGTTTTGTTTAATTTTATGTTATAGTTTATTATTGTTTATCTTTTGAATGACATATATATGGGAGGGAGGCACCAACATCTTTTAAATACTTAGTGCCCCAAAGTGTCTTAATAAGCCTCTGTCATTAGCATTGTCCATATATATAATCCCATAGACGGCACAAACATACATATAGTCAAGTATTGATTCACAAAGGCATGCCGGTTAACTGGAAATTCCCGGAAAATCACCAACTATCGTGACGTTTTCAACTTTGCGAGCAGGGGCGGCTTGTGGTAGAGTGACGTCATTCGTCTATAGCTCTTATAGCTGATAACGACACGCGAGTTTTGAGGTGAGCAGTTCCCGGTTTTATTTTATGTCAGCAGGCCTCTGTAGTTCTATAGATGGCTCTTGTTAGCACATAGACGTCATATTATTTGAGCATATTTTTTATATAAGAATTTACAAGTTAAACATGCGATCCATATTTCTATATACAACAGAAACGTATAGAATGAGCTTTAATTAAAAAGTCGACTAAGAGGATTTAAGGGTACTGTCTTAAGAAGATTCTAAGCATCCGTTGGGATCAGCAAATCACGAACAAAGAAATCGACAGAAGGCATTAACAACATCAATCAAGAAGTGGAAAGAAGACATTGACATCAATCAAGAAGTGGAAACAAGGCGTTGACATCAATCAAGAAGTGGAAACAAGGCGTTGACATCAATCAAGAAGTGGAAAGAAGGCGTTGACATCAATCAAGAAGTGAAAAGAAGGCGTTGACATCAATCAAGATGTGGAAAGAAGGCGTTGACATTAATCAAGATGTGGAAAGAAGGTGTTGACATCAATCAAGAAGTGGAAACAAGGCGTTGACATCAATCAAGAAATGGAAAGAAGGTGTTGACATCAATCAAGAAATGGAAAAAAGGTGTTGACATCAATCAAGAAGTGGAAAGAAGATGTTGACATCAATCAAGAAGTGGAAAGAAGACGTTGACATCAATCAAGAAGTGGAAAGAAGACGTTGACATCAATCAAGAAGTGGAAAGAAGGTGTTGACATCAATCAAGAAATGGAAAGAAGGTGTTGACATCAATCAAGAAGTGGAAAGAAGACGTTGACATCAATCAAGAAGTGGAAAGAAGGTGTTGACATCAATCAAGAAATGGAAAGAAGGTGTTGACATCAATCAAGAAGTGGAAAGAAGGCGTTGACATCAATCAAGAAATGGAAAGAAGGTGTTGACATCAATCAAGAAGTGGAAAGAAGACGTTGACATCAATCAAGATGTGGAAAGAAGACGTTGACATCAATCAAGAAGTGGAAAGAAGGCGTTGACATCAATCAAGAAATGGAAAGAAGGTGTTGACATCAATCAAGAAATGGAAAGAAGGTGTTGACATCAATCAAGAAGTGGAAAGAAGGCGTTGACATCAATCAAGAAGTGGAAAGAAGGTGTTGACATCAATCAAGAAGTGGAAAGAAGATGTTGACATCAATCAAGATGTGGAAAGAAGACGTTGACATCAATCAAGAAGTGGAAAGAAGGCGTTGACATCAATCAAGAAATGGAAAGAAGGTGTTGACATCAATCAAGAAGTGGAAAGAAGACGTTGACATCAATCAAGAAGTGGAAAGAAGGTGTTGACATCAATCAAGAAGTGGAAAGAAGACGTTGACATCAATCAAGAAGTGGAAAGAAGACGTTGACATCAATCAAGAAGTGGAAAGAAGACGTTGACATCAATCAAGAAATGGAAAGAAGGTGTTGACATCAATCAAGAAGTGGAAAGAAGACGTTGACATGAATCAAGAAATGGAAAGAAGGTGTTGACATCAATCAAGAAGTGGAAAGAAGACGTTGACATCAATCAAGAAGTGGAAAGAAGACGCTGGAAATGTCTAAGCCATGTACTATGAATGGAACGAGCCAGGCATCCGCACCTGGCATTAACATGGGCACCACATGGCATTAACATGGGCACCACCTGGCCAACGTAGAAGTGGCAGACCAATGAGGACATAGCGACTAACCATACATGATGTAATGAAAGAAGCTGTCAGGTCCTGGCGAGAGTTGTCAATGCTTGCTCAAAACCAGATCGATTGGAGAGCTCTCGTGAGTGCCCCATGCCCTGACAGAAAAACAGCGGATTAAGTAGGAAAAGAATTATTGATATAAGTCATAATATCATAGACTATATACTCTTAGGTAAGGTAGTATACCAGTGTTTTTACTTCTGTTTTAACTTGAGCGAAAAAAAGGATCTTCCAAACAAATGCTTTCATTTCTTGTGGTATTGGATGTTTTATGTGTCATTGGGCAAATATACAGACATCCATATCCCGTGATCGAGAAGAGAAATAGAAGTTGCACAGATGCTATCTCTGCTTCAAGACAGCTCAGGGAGAAATGTAATATAATCCAGAGCTGCATCTAGCATTCGTTGATCAAGATAAAGCACTAGACAGACTACGAGTAGGACAGATATTAAAACACCTCGGAGTAAATAACTACCTTATCAGCATGTGTGAAAGCCTTTAACAAAACAGCCGTTGTAAAGTAAGAACCAACACTGGATATTCAAAAGCTTTCACCATCAGATCTCGAGTGCGCCAACAACGGGTACTGTCACCTCTGCCATTCATCACAGACACAGAGTGCATATTTCAAACGAGTAGCACAAGTGGAGATAACTTCAGACCAGCTACTTATCGCAGGTGACCAAGCAATTGGACTTACAATAAGAAATGCATCAAATCACAATAACAATAAAATAAATACACATTTCAATGTGCGCAAGAATGGCAATTATATGAAAGAAAACTATCTTTACGGCACTTAGTACCACAGCTGGTGTATGCTCGGGGGCACACTATAGAACCAGAGGGATAAAGGCCGCTTGGTCAAAGCATTCACCACGTGTGAGACTCACCATGGTTATGGCAATTACATACATGAAATAAGTACACATTTCAATGTACACAAGAATGACAATAGGTGGATTATACAACAAATAACTGAGCGAGGAAAATATTCAAAGACAGAAATGATGTGTGCAAAACACCGAATTAAGGATTGTAATCCAGTTATTGTTGGACACTCCCAAACAAAGTAACCAGGCAGCAGAAAAGGCACGTGCCACGCCACCTATCGGGGTCTAGGGCATAAGCCACGCTGTCCCCACTATTCAGACATCCCTAACAACATGCTATCGACCCGTTCAATCTCCTGTTTTAACATGTAGGTTAAGTCAAATGTTCACAGTTCTCTAGATGTTATCACATGTAGGACTATAACATGGCGAGCTCTCAATAACACAGAAATGGATATTTAACAATATCAGATTATAACATAAAATAACATAACAAAATATAATATAATAATATAATATAATATAATATAATATAATATAATATAATATAATATAATATAATATAATATAATATAATATAATATAATATAATATAATATAATATAATATAACATAACATAATATAACATAACATAACATAACATAACATAATATAATATAATATAATATAATATAATATAATATAATATAATATAATATAATATAATATAATATAATATAATGTAATGTAATGTAATGTAATGTAATGTAATGTAAAATAACATAATATAACATAACATAACGAAATATAATATAACATAACATAACATAAAATAACAAAATATAATATAATATAATATAATATAATATAATATAATATAATATAATATATATAATATATATAATATAATATAATATAATATAATATAATATAATATAATATATATAATATAATATAATGTAATATAATGTAATATAATATAATATAATATAATATAATATAATATAATATAATATAATATAATATATATAATAATATAATATAATATAATATAATATAATATAATATAATATAATATAATATAATATAATATTATGTAATATTATGTAATGTAATGTAATGTAATGTAATAATAAATAATATAATATAATATAATATAATATAATATAATATAATATAATATAATATAATATAATATAATATAATATAATATAATATAATATAATATAATATAACGTAATGTAATATAACGTAATGTAATGTAATATATAATATAATTTCTATAAGTTTAGAAGTACACGTTTCATCTCTTCAAATAGAACAGTTGTTTGGGTATTGATTTCACTCGAGGCCACTATTTGGACATTAAATATTGTGAATGTCTCGATGCCACTATTTGGACATTAAATATTGTGAATGTCTCGAGGCCACTATTTGGACATTAAATATTGTGAATGTCTCGAGGCCACTATTTGGACATTAAATATTGTGAATGTCTCGAGGACACTATTAGGACATTAAATGTTGTGAATGTCTCGAGGCCACTATTAGGACATTAAATGTTGTGAATGTCTCGAGGCCACTATTTGGACATTAAATATTGTGAATGTCTCGAGGACACTATTAGGACATTAAATGTTGTGAATGTCTCGAGGCCACTATTTGGACATTAAATATTGTGAATGTCTCGAGGACACTATTTGGGCATTAAATAATGTGAATGTCTCGAGGCCACTATTTGGACATTAAATAATGTGAATGTCTCGAGGCCACTATTTGGACATTAAATATTGTGAATGTCTCGATGCCACTATTTGGACATTAAATATTGTGAATGTCTCGAGGCATTTAATGTTTCATTTATTGAGCTAGGGAAACTTCGACCACAAAACCCTCCACTACCTTGTGCACTAGATTCTAGTTAGAATCGAAGGTTATGGGAGTACACCCAGAGTCAAAATCTGGAGGGGGGGACCCTAAGGCAATAGACGGCGTTAACGGTCTCTTTGGCATCCCCTGCATTTTCTTTCAATTCCGAACGTATGGACTTTGTTCCTCCTTGGGAATTTCTTGAAACGAAGTCGAGAGGGGGATAGTGCGACTGGGTAAAGCACTGTCTCCATATTCTGTACCCAGGCAGAGTAGGGAAAGTGAAATGAGGAAGAAAGCACCAATGTTTAAACTTGGCACATGGAACGTAAGGACCTTGTGCCCTGGACTTGCTGAAGCAAACACGCTGAAAGAAGGGCAAATTAGAACAACAGCCCTCATAGATAAAGAACTAAATAGGCTACATGTCGATATTGCTGTCCTACAAGAAACAAGACTCTCAGACTGTGGTTCTGTCAAGGAAGAAAATTATACTCCTACTTAAAGAACTGTTATTTGCTGACGATGCAGCCCTAGTCGCTCATAGTGAAGCCACCCTACAATCGCTGATCAACAACCTGGACAAATCATGCGACCTTTATTCACAGTCAATTAGTGTTCAGAAAACAGTAATACTAAGTAAAGGCGACATCAAACCTCTATTAATCACATTAAAAGATTGTCCACTAGAACCAGTTCAGAAATTCACTTATCTTCGATCCACAATTACGCAAACCACTTCTCTTGATGATGAAATAAACAGCCGAATTGGTAAGGCAGCTACGACTTTCGGCAACTCACAGAAAGGGCCTGGGACAACACGAAACTAACACTGAAGACCAAACTCTTAATATATCAAACTTGTGTGCTTAGCACACTATTATATGGATCTGAAACCTGGACAACATACTCAAACCAGGAAAAAAGACTAAATGTCTTCCACATACGATGTCTCCACAGATTAATGCACATCAAATGGCAGGACAAAATAACCAACTTAACTGTCCTGCAACGTGCTAAGACCCCAACAATCATGTCGATGCTCAGATGTCGAAGACTAAGATGGCTGGGCATGTCCAGCGAATGGAAGAAAAACGCACCCCCAAGCAAATACTATATGGTGAACTAATACACGGAAAAAGACAAATCGATAGACCTAAACTACGATATAGAGATATATGTAAATCATCTCTGAATGACTTCTTCATTTGTGGAAATGGCTGGGAACATCTGGCAAGTCATCGCACATCATGGAGAGCATGTATAAGGAATGTTATAACATCATTTGAGACTGTGCTAAGGCAAAACTGAGAAGAGAAAAGACTCATGAAAAATGATGGAAAACCCTGGGGATAAGTGGGCCTGACTTGTTCATTCTGTGGACGTGTGTGTTTGTTAAACATTGGTAGAATTAGCCACGAGAGAAGCTGTTCGATAAAAACAAAACCTAAAAAACAAAAAAAATACACAATAGCCTCCACTAGACCGTCTGACAAGACGAAAAGGGCCATATATATAAGTTATTGAGTTACTAAGTTACTGAGTTATTCGTGGGCTTTCGTCATTGCACTCCGAACATATCCATAGGTGCTCAGATCTTCTTTTCAGCAAGTCCCGCAGTGTCCAGCGACTGACGACTCCAGTTCTGTGTTGGTTGATAAGTCTTCTTACACGACCACTAAGCCTTTCGTTTCTGGCTGTGCCCATCTTAACTCCCATCTTAACTCCCATCTTAACTCCCATCTTAACTCCCATCTTAACTCCCATCTTAATTCCCATATATTTCATGAGGAATGATGCGTGCTGGTGGTTGTCCTGTGCTATTCCCTGTGAGGTGATTGCTTCATGCTACGTCACAACAGACACATCAATATTACAGAAACCAAAACACGCCTATGGTCCACTCTCCATGCTACGTCACAATAGACACATCAATATTACAGAAACCAAAACACGTCTATGGTCCACACTCCATGCTACGTTACAATAGACACATCAATATTACAGAAACCAAAACACGCCTATGGTCCACTCTCCATGCTACGTCACAATAGACACATCAATATTACAGAAACCAAAACACGCCTATGGTCCACACTCCATGCTACGTCACAATAGACACATCAATATTACAGAAACCAAAACACGTCTATGGTCCACACTCCATGCTACGTCACAATAGACACATCAATATTACAGAAACCAAAACACGCCTATGGTCCACTCTTCCATCCATTCCGTTCTATCAAGGGCCCTATTTTGTAAGTAAAAATGTTGATAGCAAGTTTTGTGATGACCCTATCTTTGGGAGCGGTAGTCGAGGTTTACATGTGTTGTGCTGTAGGTGTCTCACTTGTTTCCAGGCTATATGCTCTGTTGTCAGGACAGTTTACTTGTTTGTTGCTAGGGTCATCATCGCTGCACACCCGGCAAACTCATAGGTGCTCCGATATCCTCCTTGAGAAATATCGACAAGAATCCACGCTCACGTGCACGAACTCAGTAATACGGCCTGGGATCAATGGTGGAAGGCAAAAATAACAAAATGAAATGTCGGAGCTCATCAATTTAAACATCAAAATAAATAAAACACGTAAATATCATATCATCATCATCATCATTGAGTGCCGTGTCCGCATCGAAAGTTGGCTACCATGGAGCGTCATTCAGCTCTGTCTCTGGCTTTGATAGTGCTGATTGTCATAGGCTGACTTGTCCATCTTTTGATATTGCTCGTCCATGTTAGTCTTGGTCTGCCTCTGCCTCTTTTACCTTGTATTAATCCTTCCAAAGATTACTTTTAGTAGGCTGCTATGCCTGTTCATATGCCCCCAAAATAATCTCATTTGTCTTGTTTGATTTGTGTTTAGAAGTTCACTTTTCATTGGTAGTTGTTTTAAGACTTCATCATTTGTATTGTTTCCATTTCCATCCAATTCTTCATATTCTTCTATAAATCCACATTTCAAAGGCTTCACCTTTATGTTCTGTTTTCTTGTCTAATGTCCATGTTTCTGCACCATACAGGAATGTTGAGAAGATATAACATTTTGCTATTCTTAGTTTCTGTAGTATATTTTTCCTGGCATTAACATTACTTGTTGCCATCCCTATTCTTGTGTTTTATATAAATATAGTAGAATAACCTGAACAGTGTATTGAATGTCGTTTGTGAAGATTGGTGGTGTCCTATGTGGCTGGTGGAGAGGAAGAGAAAGGTTACTGCTTGGTTATAATTAAGGTTTATTTAATAACGTCCGATGCATCATCAATGGTGCCGTCTCCACATCGAATATTGGCTACCATTGAGCGCCATTATACTATGTCTCTTGTCTTGATAGTCCATGCTGTCGTAGGTTGACTTGTTCATCTTTTGATGTTATCAGTTCACTTTAGTCTTGGTCTAAATCTTCCTCGTCTACCTGGAACCTTCTCTTCCATAATGACTGTTAGTAGTGTATTGTATTTCTTTACATGCTCCAACAAGTTCAGTTGTCTTTTCCAAATTCTTTTAAGTAATTCTTTTTCCCCATTTCCAGCTGATTACGAGCTTCATATTTTGCCATCCGATAATGACTATTTTATAAAAAAGAGACAAAAGTTGAATGGTAATAGCTTTACGTAGATGACAAACAAAACAAAAGCCAAACGAGGTTTCGGCCAAGTAGGCCTTCAGCTGAACATTAAACAATAACACAAAAATATATAAGAAACAAAAATATAACTAGTCTAACTATTCTGTCATCCGATTGGTCAGCTTGGATATAGCTTGTGAAATCCGACCCACCGATTGGTTGATATCGTTAACCCCATTCCTATTTACCCACATATTTCTATTTCAGGAAATTTCAATACCAGTCAATATCTCCCCATCCCCCGAAGCCCGTCCCGCCCTCTCAATCTTGTTTAAAGTGCACGCTCCCAGCCTGACACTAGAGCCGTCAGAACCAGAGGCCGAGATGGGAGGGCTCAATACCAGACGCCTGGGCTATTATTATTTCTCACGTTTGTGGTCAGGTGATCGACATTCTGCCAGCACAAGACAACGGAGCCAGCACGAATGTTTATTCTCGAATTTCCTGCTGAGATTCGATCTGTGATTAGTGAGGTTCGAGTCTTTCACCTCTTCTTGGAATTGAGTCGCTAGGGCATAAATACAAGTATTTCTGGACAGATCATGATCATTATCATGTGCCTTCTTCCTATTAATGCAAGTATCTCCCAGTGTGGCTGAATACTTGTGTTGTAGACAAACATTTAATGGACGAAACAGCACGAATAGTAGTTCCCAGTGATTATATACTGGGCACAAATAAGTACAAATAAGCCCTACTGGGAGATACTTGCATTAATAGGAAGGTACAAATATACAATTTATTTCCGGTCTGTGATCGTTACCCTATGCTATAGTCATTGAGAACGTCATCGTGTAAGACATTGCTGCAATAGCCAATTTTTTAGTTGACTGCGTGGCAGTGTGCCAAGCGTTCGGCTTCTCGTGGCAAGGCGCGGTGCCACTGAGTACGGGTTCGATCCCACTTCGGACCATATATTGTTCTTCGTTTTTTTCTATTGTTGTTTGTCTGTCAATTTTTCCGAGTGCTAACACATACTTCTTTGTTCTATTATTCTCAATCTATGACAGCCTGCACCATCAAAGCAAGAAACAGAGTAGAATGGCGATCCATGGTAGCCAACCCTCGTTGCGGAGAAGGCACTCAATGATGATGATAATGATGATTTCTGTGGTGCATCGTCCATCTGATGTTATTATTCTGGATTATCGGTATTGATTTCTCTTTCTTCTTGTTTGCTGATGTTTATTTATTTATTTTTCAACTTTCAACAGCACGTAAGCACATATTTCTTCTTTGTTTCAGACCTCACTTGAGTGTAAAAAAAAAGAGCAGTTATTCTGAAGTTATTGATTTCTCTTGAAGTTCAATATTGAAATAGGGATCTGCTTGTTTTAACAGAAAAGTACATATATTCAATTGATTCCCGAGTTGTGATCGTAACACCATGCTATCATCATGAGCACACATCCGTGAAAGACATCGCCAATGATGGCTACCTTTTTTAGGTTCTTTAGCTGGAAGTACAAGGTAAAAGAGGCAGAGGCAGACCAAGACTAACATGGACGAGTAACATCAAAAGATGGACAAGTAAATCTATGTCAGCCTGCACCATCAAAGCAAGAAACAGAGTAGAATGGCGATCCATGGTAGCCAACCTTCGTTGCGGACAAGGCACACGATGATGATGATGATGATGAGCTGGAAGTGTACCGTAGTGCATAGTGTCTGGTGGCAGGGCGCTGTAATGAGAAGTATGGGTTCGATCCTATTTCGTACTGTTTATTGTTCTTTGTTTCATCTTCTTCTTCCTTTTCTTTCCTTTCTCATTTGCCTTTCAGCGTTGAGGGAAATATAATTTGTTGTCTTTTGCTCTTCTGTTTGTGTCTGCTGCTGTTATTTTTCCTAATGTTTATAATGTCCTATTAATCCATCTTTTCGTGGTCGGCCTTTGGGTCTGGTGTTCCCGCAACGTTTATTAAAGGCTCGCTGTATTGTGTTTTGTTCTTTCTGTCTTATCACATTACCAAACGTTGAGTGTGCTCGCTTCTTGATCAGAAGGTTCCTGTTTTGATCCCAAGAAATGGCGAATTTTTTTTATTTATTTAGGATAAACAAAGCTCTGTAGTTGTCCCAGCCTCTAAACATAGGTACCAAAGATTTTTCTACGAAGTAAAGGCGGCCTGGCGTTATACTGACGATGTGTGTCCCTCGACACCCGCAGGGTACAGGGCGAGAACCATAACGATGTGTGTCCCTCGACACCCGCAGGGTACAGGGTGAATTAAAGAAAGATAATGAAAGAAACGTCATCATCATTATCGAGTGCCGCCTCGACATCGAATGATGGCTACCGTAGAGCGCCATCCCGCTCTGTCTCTTGCTTTGATAGTGCAGGTTATCATAGATTGTCAATCATTTGATGTTATTTGTCCATGTTAGTCTTGACCTGCCTCTTCCTCGTTTACCTTGTATTTTCCCTTCCAACACTTTTAGTCGACTGCTGTGTCTTTTAACATGCCCCAAAAATCAATGAAATGAAAGAAACACATTATGTGTGTGTGTCTGTGTCCTTATATTATACATTTATCTGTAACAAAATATACACGTTATTTATCACACTCAGTTTAGGACTATAAATCCCTCTCATGTCCCCACACTTACTGAATGGGAAATATTGCACACACTCGCCATCGTGAAAGGGATCTGAAACATCATTGGGGCTCTGTCCAGGATAAAACTAATAAATTGTTATGGTGAAAATGTCTTTCCAAATAATACATACTCACACGATAGAAGTAGCACATAACACGTTTATTGGTGTTACCCATCTAGGAGCAACAGTTGAAAGGTTAATTAAGTGAGTGAAAGGCAAAGTCGTGGCTTGTCTATCAGTTTCATGCTTTCTCCGCTGTGGCTAAGTGTGTGTAAATGCCGATCTGTTATTCAAATATTATTGTTGTATCAAATGCCTGTCATGCTAGAACGTGCCTCGTACAATAGCGCTAATGTTTCTGTTTGTGATGTCAAGAGATAATCCAAGCAGATGGTTACTGATATACATAACAAGTCTTAATATGTCTCTGCTCCGTCTAAGACAAATCTTCTCTGGTGAATCACTGGCATGACCGATGTAACAGGTTCTGCTGAAGTTTCTGACTCGTCCTAGGAAACTGTTTTATCGTAATCTTATACTGGACTGATCTATACATTTATAATGACTCGTCCTAGGAAACTGATTTATCGTAATCTTATACTGGACTGATCTATACATTTATAATGACTCGTCCTAGGAAACTGTTTTATCGTAATCTTATACTGGACTGATCTATACATTTATAATGTCTCCGTCCTAGGAGACTATTTCTTAAAGTAGTCAGTGCCAAACAGGTAGGTCAATCAGATTTCCCACGTGGTATAGCCACCCAGAAGCACATCTTTGACATGAGAAACATCATTGAGAAGTGTATGGAATACAACACAGAACTACAAACATGTTTATAGATTACAGCAAGTCCGTTGGAGGCGAAGGCGCGCCTCACAGCAGCGGAGTTGGAAGTTGTCAACGACCCACAGCTGATGGCTTGCGCCAGGATCGGTGAACCAAAAACATCCAGAACCTGCTCCACCTCTCCATGGTGCCTCCAGTAACAGACTAACCTGTCTAGTCTGGCCTAGCGAGTAGGGATCGAAGAGGGAAGACAACCCGATACAAAATAATGTCGTGCTGAAGTCGGATATGTTGGGCCGGAAGGCGTAAACATCACAGTTATGCTGTAAACCACAACACAACGAAGAAACGCCCACTTAACATACTTTTAAGGGCGGATGACGAAGAGGTGCACTCCTTTAGCCATCGAGCGAACGCAAGCAAGTCATTTGAATGAGTACATGACAAACTGGAACACCATACAAGATATGGGCTTTCTATTGGGTTATTTGCGGGTTATCATCATTGTATTCCAAACATGTCCATAGGTGCTCATATCCCCTCCTCAGCAAGTCCCGCAGTGTCCAGCGACTGAAGACTCCAGTTCTATGTTGGTTGATAAGTCTTCTTACACGGCCACTAAGTTTCTCATTTCTGGCTGTGCCCAAATTAACTCTCATTTCCATCATCCGAAGAAGTGACGTGGATCTGTGTTTGTCGAAGTCCTGTGCTCTTCCCACATAACGGAGGACATTGATGATGTCCGCCCGATCCATTGGTTACCCGTCCTCAACGACAGCGCAGCTAGCCTAGCCAACCTGTCCGCTCTTTCATTTCCCGGTACTCCCGCATGTCCAGGGATATAGACAAAGGTGACCTTACGTATTTTGGACTTCTGCGATGACTCACCCATTGCATGCGTATAGAGCCTGCCTCCACATTTTTTATCATGCTCATCATGAGCTTTCTAGTACACTTAATACGACTTGCCGAATCACTATATCACGAACAACAAGCAACTATCAGAACAGCGGGCGAAACATCAAATTGGTTTGAAGTCAACAAGCGGTGAATCAGGGATGTATCCTCTCTCCATACCTGCTCAACATTCGGAGAAGCATTAATAGCGTCAATTGAGTGTGTTAAAAATAGTGAAAATCAAAACCCTTATCTAAACACACAGAAAAAAATAAGATAATGTCCTTTTACAAAACAAGAAGTCAACCTAAAATCATCAGCAGCAGAGAAGAACATGAAGTTGTAGCAAACTATGAATATCTGGGATCTGTAGTAACTAACAATGGAGACTGCCAGAAAGAGATCAAATTTAGATTAGCAATAGCAACACAACAATTAAACGCCATGAAGAACATGTGGCACAATACTAGCTAGGCAGTCAAATCTGTCCGTCGAGAGACAGATTTTTTCTAACGAGTTGTGGTGAATGCAACGTGCTGTGGGAGATCTGAAGAGAGACAGAGGTGCTTTTAGGTAGTCTGTGGTGAATGAATTTTTTTTTATGGGAGATCTAAAGAAAGACAGAGCTGCTTTCAGGCAGTCTGTGGTGAATGAATTTTTTTTTTATGGGAGATCTAAAGAAAGACAGAGGTGCTTTCAGGTAGTTTGTGGTAAATGAATTTTTTTATGGGAGATCTAAAGAAAGACAGAGGTGCTTTCAAACGGGCTGTGGTGAATGTAACGTTCTGTGGGAGATCCGAAGAGAGACATATTTTCTTTCAGACGGACTGTGGTGAATGCAACGTTCTGTGGGAGGTCTGGCTAGATAGAGACAGAGATTCTCTCTGGCAGTCCTTGCTGAATGTAACATTCTGTGGGAGGTCTGGCTAGATAGAGACAGAGATTCTCTCTGGCAGTCCTTGCTGAATGTAACATTCTGTGGGAGGTCTGGCTAGATAGAGACAGAGATTCTCTCTGGCAGTCCTTGCTGAATGTAACATTCTGTGGGAGGTCTGGCTAGATAGAGACAGAGATTCTCTCTGGCAGTCCTTGCTGAATGTAACATTCTGTGGGAGGTCTGGCTAGATAGAGACAGAGATTCTCTCTGGCAGTCCTTGCTGAATGTAACATTCTGTGGGATATCTGGCTAGAGATAAGCGTTCTTTCAGGCGAAGACTGATGTAACAGTTTCAAGTTGAAGCCTCTATAATTACTCCGTCCAAGTAAACTATGTTTTATGAAAGTAAATAAAAGTAATGATGAATGCCTGTACAGATCTCCCTTCGTTTTCGTTCTAGATTACTATGTTTAAGTCAGTCATTGCCATGACTGATCAAGTGTCTCTATGACTTGTTTAGTGGCAACTCCTTATTTATTGCTTTATTTTAATATTAGCCAATTTTGCAGCTGTCATTTAGCAATGCAGATGGAGGGGAAGTTTTAATCAAAATGTGTAAATAAATCGAAGGAGAGAAAGTTTGACTATTAATGAATAAATAAAGGACGAGGGAGAGAAAGTTGGAGTACAATTAAATGAATAAAGGGAGGGAATATTTGAGTACAAATAAATGAATAAAGGGAGGGAATATTTGAGTACAAATAAATGAATAAAGGGAGGGAATATTTGAGTACAAATAAATGAATAAAGGGAGGGAATATTTGAGTACAAATAAATGAATAAAAGGAAGGAATATTTGAGTACAAATACATGAATAAAGAGAGAGAATATTTGAGTACAAATAAATGAATAAAGGTGGGAATATTTGAGTACAAATAAATGAATAAAGGGAGGGAATATTTGAGTACAAATAAATGAATAAAGGGACGGAATATTTGAGTACAAATACATGAATAAAAAGAGGGAATATTTGAGTACAAATAAATAAAGGGAGAGAATATTTGAGTACAAATAAATAAATAAAGGGAGAGAATATTTGAGTGCAAATAAGTAAATAAAGGGAGAGCATATTTGAGTACAAATAAATGAATAAAGGGGGAGAAGGCATGCATGTACTAGTAGGCGATGGAGATCAAAGGATAAGTGATATTAATGAGCAGAAGGCAACTAGTCGACAGATGGACGCACAACATTAGTGAGGTCTGCGATAATGAACGACCTCGAGTTAATGCGACCGCCAGATGATAATGGCCTCCAAACTTCCAGCAGACGACACCCAATTAGCGGGGCGGGTCAAGGACGGAAAAAAACAAAACTGAAAGGATAAGTTAAATACGAATGAGAAGAGAGGGTTGACTTAATGAGAGTACGGGAGTAGTCCCAGAAATAGACCAATAAGCCAGGCCAAATCGCTTGGGATGGAAGGCAAATATAATTGTCGAGTCGAAGTCGGATGTGTTGGGATCAAAGATAAAAAAAAATCGAGCGTCGCTGTTTTTGTGTGTGCCTATTTCTTCTATGCGTTCCGTTAAAATGTTCACTTTTAGAAGCTTTCCTATTATGCTCACCTTGTTGTGGTTGGAGGGCTTGTGCGATCTCGGGATCCAAGGAGCCGTGTCAGCGGGAGCTTAGCTTCTGGCAGGGTCACCCAAGCTGGACAGGACCTTGCTGAGGGCCAGACAAAGGAGCCAGGAGTAGATGGAAGCCTGTAAGTGAAGACACAGAACCCACCGGCGAGTGGTACACGCTCTGGTCTGAACTAACCCATCCCCACTTCATGGGTTCAATGCTTCTCTGTCTGAACTAATCCATCCCCACTTCATGGGTTCAATGCTTCTCTGTCTGAACTAACCCATCCCCACTTCATGGGTTCAATGCTTCTCTGTCTGGACTAATCCATCCCCACTTCATGGGTTCAATGCTTCTCTGTCTGGACTAATCCATCCCCACTTCATGGGTTCAATGCTTCTCTGTCTGAACTAATCCATCCCCACTTCATGGGTTCAATGCTTCTCTGTCTGAACTAATCCATCCCCACTTCATGGGTTCAATGCTTCTCTGTCTGAACTAATCCATCCCCACTTCATGGGTTCAATGCTTCTCTGTCTGAACTAATCCATCCCCACTTCATGGGTTCAATGCTTCTCTGTCTGAACTAATCCATCCCCACTTCATGGGTTCAATGCTTCTCTGTCTGAACTAACCCATCCCCACTTCATGGGTTCAATGTTTCTCTGTCTGAACTAATCCATCCCCACTTCATGGGTTCAATGCTTCTCTGTCTGAACTAATCCATCCCCACTTCATGGGTTCAATGCTTCTCTGTCTGAACTAATCCATCCCCACTTCATGGGTTCAATGCTTCTCTGTCTGAACTAACCCATCCCCACTTCATGGGTTCAATGTTTCTCTGTCTGAACTAACCCATCCCCACTTCATGGGTTCAATGCTTCTCTGTCTGAACTAATCCATCCCCACTTCATGGGTTCAATGCTTCTCTGTCTGAACTAATCCACCCCCACTTCATGGGTTCAATGCTTCTCTGTCTGAACTAACCCATCCCCACTTCATGGGTTCAATGCTTCTCTGTCTGAACTAACCCATCCCCACTTCATAGGTTCAATGCTTCTCTGTCTGAACTAATCCATCCCCACTTCATGGGTTCAATGCTTCTCTGTCTGAACTAATCCATCCCCACTTCATGGGTTCAATGCTTCTCTGTCTGGACTAATCCATCCCCACTTCATGGGTTCAATGCTTCTCTGTCTGGACTAATCCATCCCCACTTCATGGGTTCAATGCTTCTCTGTCTGAACTAATCCATCCCCACTTCATGGGTTCAATGCTTCTCTGTCTGAACTAATCCATCCCCACTTCATGGGTTCAATGCTTCTCTGTCTGAACTAATCCATCCCCACTTCATGGGTTCAATGCTTCTCTGTCTGAACTAATCCATCCCCACTTCATGGGTTCAATGCTTCTCTGTCTGAACTAATCCATCCCCACTTCATGGGTTCAATGCTTCTCTGTCTGAACTAATCCATCCCCACTTCATGGGTTCAATGCTTCTCTGTCTGAACTAATCCATCCCCACTTCATGGGTTCAATGCTTCTCTGTCTGAACTAATCCATCCCCACTTCATGGGTTCAATGCTTCTCTGTCTGAACTAATCCATCCCCACTTCATGGGTTCAATGCTTCTCTGTCTGAACTAACCCATCCCCACTTCATGGGTTCAATGCTTCTCTGTCTGAACTAACCCATCCCCACTTCATGGGTTCAATGCTTCTCTGTCTGAACTAATCCATCCCCACTTCATGGGTTCAATGCTTCTCTGTCTGAACTAATCCATCCCCACTTCATGGGTTCAATGCTTCTCTGTCTGGACTAATCCATCCCCACTTCATGGGTTCAATGCTTCTCTGTCTGGACTAATCCATCCCCAGTTCATGGGTTCAATGCTTCTCTGTCTGAACTAATCCATCCCCACTTCATGGGTTCAATGCTTCTCTGTCTGAACTAATCCATCCCCACTTCATGGTTCAATGCTTCTCTGTCTGAACTAATCCATCCCCACTTCATGGGTTCAATGCTTCTCTGTCTGAACTAATCCATCCCCACTTCATGGGTTCAATGCTTCTCTGTCTGAACTAATCCATCCCCACTTCATGGGTTCAATGCTTCTCTGTCTGAACTAATCCATCCCCACTTCATGGGTTCAATGCTTCTCTGTCTGAACTAATCCATCCCCACTTCATGGGTTCAATGCTTCTCTGTCTGAACTAATCCATCCCCACTTCATGGGTTCAATGCTTCTCTGTCTGAACTAATCCATCCCCACTTCATGGGTTCAATGCTTCTCTGTCTGAACTAATCCATCCCCACTTCATGGGTTCAATGTTTCTCTGTCTGAACTAACCCATCCCCACTTCATGGGTTCAATGTTTCTCTGTCTGAACTAATCCATCCCCACTTCATGGGTTCAATGCTTTTCTGTCTGAACTAATCCATCCCCACTTCATGGGTTCAATGCTTCTCTGTCTGAACTAATCCATCCCCACTTCATGGGTTCAATGCTTCTCTGTCTGAACTAATCCATCCCCACTTCATGTGTTCAATGTTTCTCTGTCTGAACTAATCCATCCCCACTTCATGGGTTCAATGCTTCTCTGTCTGAACTAATCCATCCCCACTTCATGGGTTCAATGCTTCTCTGTCTGAACTAATCCATCCCCACTTCATGGGTTCAATGCTTCTCTGTCTGAACTAATCCATCCCCACTTCATGGGTTCAATGCTTCTCTGTCTGAACTAATCCATCCCCACTTCATGGGTTCAATGCTTCTCTGTCTGAACTAATCCATCCCCACTTCATGGGTTCAATGCTTCTCTGTCTGAACTAATCCATCCCCACTTCATGGGTTCAATGCTTCTCTGTCTGAACTAATCCATCCCCACTTCATGGGTTCAATGCTTTTCTGTCTGAACTAATCCATCCCCACTTCATGGGTTCAATGCTTCTCTGTCTGAACTAATCCATCCCCACTTTATGGGTTCAATGTTTCTCTGTTGAACTAATCCATCACCACTTTATGGGTTCAATGTTTCTCTGTCTGAACTAATCCATCCCCACTTCATGGGTTCAATGCTTCTCTGTCTGAACTAATCCATCCCCACTTCATGGGTTCAATGCTTCTCTGTCTGAACTAATCCATCCCCACTTCATGGGTTCAATGTTTCTCTGTCTGAACTAATCCATCCCCACTTCATGGGTTCAATGCTTCTCTGTCTGAACTAATCCATCCCCACTTCATGGGTTCAATGCTTCTCTGTCTTTTCTTCTTTTTCTGTCCTCTATCAAACAGGCAGATGGTGCTCCAGAGCTCAGAAGACCAGACCACCTATGAGAGAGACAACTCTACACAAAGCTCGGGCAGGTGGTGCTCCAGAGTTCCAAAGACCAGGGCCGACCATCTAAGAGCAGAATCCCTCTACAGAAAAGGCAATCTGCTGCCTTGCAGGAAGATTGGGGACAATCAAAGGATAAGGAAAGCAAACCCGAATAAAATGCTGGCAGAAAACGGATGCACTGGGCCATTGACGCATAACATAGTGCAACGTTCTAAATTGTACTCAGTCAAAGTGAACCTAACGGACTCTAGTTATGGTGCTCTGTCTGTGGAGTCCCTCCAGGCAGATTGAGGTCCCCATGCCTCAAAGGGGTCCACCTAAAGCTACTGGTCGTCACCAGGACCCATTTTGGAGAGCCAGGAAACAGGACCAGAGAGAAAGTACTGCTGGTCGAAATAGCTTCAAGACACGTCTCAATATAATGGGACCAGAGAGAAACTACAACTGGTAGAAATAGCTTCAAGACACATTTCAACATAATGCACTGAAATGCAGATGCAAAAAAAAAAAAAAAGCCCTAGCATAAGATTAGAAGAGGAGAAAATAAACGTGCCATGCATTCAAGAAATTCACCTTAATCCTTAGCATAGCAATTTATGATAAGCGATTACCAGACTTTTAGACAGGACAGGGCAGGCCACAAAGGTGGAATCCATCATACTTATAAGAAATGCCGTCCCAGGAAAACAGATAGAAGTAGTCACAAAGAGAGAGGCAGAGATCACCGTGTCTGGTAGTAGGAGACTTCATCAGCCACTCTGAAAGATGGGGATATGAAGAATCCAACACTGGGGAGGGAGTGGTGAAGAAGTAGAAGAATGGGAGTTAGACAACAACCTTCTCCTCATAAACTCAAGAGAGGACCCTCCCCCCCCGCCCCCGCCGTCTACTCATGAAGATGGAAAACAATATCACCTCCCGACCTAGCATTCGCAACAGGAGACATATCCAACCAAATAGCCAGAATAGTACTGAACCAACTTGGTGACAGTGACCACAGACCAGTCATATGGATCTTCCTCACAAACAGGAGACTCAAATACCACTCCCCCTCTGGAACTACAAGAGAGCAAACTGGAAAAGTTTGACAAGCAATCCTGAGAGCAAACTGGGAAAAGTTTGACAAGCAATCCTGAGAGCAAACTGGGAAAAGTTTGACAAGCAATCCTGAGAGCAAACTGGGAAAAGTTTGACAAGCAATCCTGAGAGCAAACTGGGAAAAGCTTGACAAGCAATCCTGAGAGCAAACTGGGAAAAGCTTGACAAGCAATCCTGAGAGCAAACAAAGGTAATCCTGAGAGCTGTAAAGAATCCTTTCCTAGTGAAGCAAGAAGAAACTACAAGTCATTCTGGAGCAAGGAAATACAAAGAATAGAAGAGGAACTGAACTTTGCCAGAGAACTAGCTGAAACATCACCAAGCACCGAGAACAACATAGCATATAAAGCAACCGCCACCAAATACAGAAGAGAGATCATGATATCAGCAAGACAGAGTTGGAAAGACAAAAAAAGAGAGCCTCAATTTAGATAAAAATGGACACAAACTGTGGAAACTTGCGAAAGCTCTGAGCGATGAAAACAAACAACCGACCTAAAATAACATGAGCACACAATCAGAACATCCACACAGGCAAATGGCCAGCAAACATACAGATAGAAACTTACCCCCCAAAAAGTATAATAAACATTCCAAAAGATCAACCAAAAGCTGCGGGAAAGGAATTAGATAAAGTAATTTGCTGGGAACAATATTTAGGAAACAGTGGTAAACAAGGTTATAGTAGCGGAAGAATACGATATATGCACAAATATATACATACATAAATACATACATAAATACATAGCAGTGGCGTATTCTCTATGATACCGCAGCTACCGCCTGTAGCCTGAACATATCAACGAAATACAAAAGGAAATGATAATTTATTATATTTAAAAAAATAATTATATTACAAATGTTCGAATATTCTATTACACATTTAGTAGGTCAATATGATTTATTTGCTTTGATTTGCATTTATTAAAGCAAGGACTTCCGTTTCCATGATGGCGGAACTAAGTCACGTTCTCTCGATTGCTGCAGAAATTGCTTTGGAATCTGATCAATTTCAGCTTTCCGTTGCAATTTTCTGCATTCAAGTCGAAATGATGTTCTACTTATCATATCTACGCCAATGAATTGGCAATGCACGCACGGCAATACTCCGTTTTGACAAATCAAGTGTTGTGAATGCGACCTTCCACCGTCTAGTGTTGATCTGCGTTTTACGTCACAATGTGTGCTGTTTAATGATCGTTGTTGGAGCTGTTTGCCGCAAGTTATTTACAATTTCCAACGCATTAATGTGATGGGCTCCGTCAAGTCAGCCGAAGTTTTATCTCTTTGTAAAATTTGCACCATGTTTCGTTCGTTGTAGACTGCATTCACTAGAATAATCATGAATCCATGGGCGCAGCCATTTTGTGCGTGCTACGTCATCATATGGGCTCATCGTGTGTCCCAAGACCGACCATGCGCGAATCTTGCGATCTGTTGTTTGGTATGCAACGGGGATAATCTGACGACGAACTGTGTTTTGTGTGGTCGGAGTTGGAGTCAAGCACGATGTCCTGACATCATCAAGCGATATACATTTAAATACTTGACGATCATCATTTTCAGGAGAACGTGAACTTCCGGGCAATATGGTGGATAGGCGGCAGGAACCATTGAAGGCTATGTCTGAAAAGTGTTCCTTGTTGCAGTTTCCTCATATTCCAAGTCCGGCTTGTTGCAGGAGCTACTGAGTTAAGTGCTCCGTGCACACCGTGAGCTGTGTGCTTCATCCGTTTTGATCATGTTCCGATATTCCAATTGTTTACGATGAATGCTGATATCGTATGACAGGGAACAGTTGGCCGTGTTCACTTCTGTGCGGTTTCGCCTTATGTCTTTTGGCGTGTGCTGAGACTGCTATGATGGGGACTACAGCTACCTTTCTTTGTTTGGGAGATGAGTTAGTAATTCGGATGATTCCACTGGCACGGGCGGTTGAGCAATTATGGATTTTAATTCGTTTGCAGTGATACCGGGGCCTTCCATAACCAAATAACCAAATTATTAAAGCAAGGTTTTCCTCTGGCTACTATAACATTTGTGAATGAAACCGAAACTACATTGAAATCTCTATTAGCCAGCGGTACATTTTTCCTCTATCCGGACCTTGTATTAAAGGCCTTGACATTCAAAAATTCCCGTCAAAATAATACAGCAAAGCTACCTCTACACTAATGCGGTTTCATGGTTATTTTTAGCTCTAGCCAATCAGAATCGTCACAAAGTGAAAGTGAAACAATGTCTGATTACAGGAACTTCCTTAGCTATTTATAACTACGCTATGCGCATCAGCATATGTAGAAAGAACTTTTTCTGCTCTCAAGAGAATCAAATCTTATTGTCGATCAATTCAGACACAAGAACGCTTATATGTTTTGGCATTAATGCCCATTGAGAAATCATTCCCTCAAAAACTTAGAAACCAACCCAACAGTACTTTCAATGACAAAGTCATCAAGACATTTTAGTCCCAAATAAGACGAATATAATTAACATAAATAAGTAAGTAATTTAAAATGTAGTGATGTCATTAGAAAATATTACTTTATGTTAGCTACTGAATATAATGTATGTTTTTATTTATTATGTCAGCGGTAGCCCAGACCCAAAACCACTATACGCCACTGATACATACAAACAAACACGGATATACTCAGACGAAAAGACGTACTGACACATGCAAGAAAATTAATAACTTTCCACCTTTTTAAGTTAAATCGGTTCTGTCCTTGTCTTTTTTTTAGACAAGAATGTACACAGTTTGCTTGCTTGCGTTCGCCCGATGACTAAAGTATTCTAGAATATTCGTAGACTGTAGAATTTCTCTTCGTCATCCACCCTTAAAAGGACGTTAAGAGGTGTGTCTGCGTTGTGTTGTGTTTTGCAGTATAACTGTGATATTTGCGCTTTTCGGCCAACACATCCGACTTCAGCACGACATTTTTGAGTGTCGGGTTGTCTTCCCTCTTCGATTTCTACACGTTCGACCAGACTAGACAGGTTAGTCTGTTACTAGAGGCACCACGGAGATGTGGAGCAGGGTCTGGATGGTTCTGGTTCACCGATCCTGGCGCAAGCCATCAGCTGTGGGTCGTTGACAACTTCCAGCTCTGGTGCTGTGAGACGCGCCTTCGCCTCCGTACATAGTTGTATCCTTCTTCTTTCCTTCCAAGTCCTTTCTTATTTCTTTCCTCGTCCCTTCTTCTTTCCTACCACTGCCCTTCTGTTTTCCGACTTCCTCTTTCTGTCTTCTATCCTTCCTCTTCCCATCTTTTTTTTTCCTTCCTCTGCTTTCTTCTTTCCTTCTTCTTCCCTCTGGGCTTACTTTCTTACTTTCTGTCTCTTCCCTTCTTCTTTCCGTCTTCTGCTCTTCTTCTTTCCTTTCTATTCCTTCCTTCCTTCTTTCCTTCATGTATCTTTCCTTCTTCCTTCTATTTTCTTCCTTTCTTTTTCACCTCCTCTTCCCTTCTTCTTTCCCTTCTCTTCCCTTCTTCTTCCATTCTTCATTTGGCTGACAGCGTCGAGGGGAGACACAATAAGTTGTTCTATGATTGGCCACTTCTAGCGTCATGTTCCCGAGTGTTGTAAGATCCCTTGATTCATCTTCTCCGAGGACGTCCTCTCGTTTGTTGAGAGCTGTGTGGGTGGTGGTTGTTTATTTGTCTTGTCACGTGACCACCGATTATTTTCTTCTTTGTACAATTATAGAAAAAAGGGGCTTGGAACTGTAACTACCTACTTATTTCTTCATTTCTATTTGTGTCTCTCTAGCGTATATTACCATGCGTCTGACACACTTAATGTCCGTGGTAATTATCTTAATAGGTCGACAAAAGCTGACGGTAAACTAAGTTGCAGAACAAAATATAAAGCGAGTGAGAGACTTCAAATACAAGTACTTATCAGCACAAACACAAAACTTAGGCTATTCAAATCAAATGTACTATCAACCTTACGTATGCGTGTGAAAGCTGGAAAACAACAAGAGATATAGAAACAAAGTTGAACGCATTCAAAAGTAAATGTCTAAGGAAAATACTTGGTATAGCGTGGAACGAATTCAAAACAAACGAGGAAATTAGAGAAATCGCCAATCAACCACTAATATCTTCAGTAATAAAGAAAAGACGATGGTCATATGTTGGACATGTGATGAGAAGAGATAATAACCGAATAGCAAAGTAAGTCCTCATGTGGGAAAAAAGAGGTAAGAGAAAAAGAGGAAGACCCAGAGAGACACTGAGAAGAACTTTGATGAGAGAGGCAAGAGCAGCAGGAATCAGCTCCCTCAATGAGATAGAGCTGCTTGCACAGAACAGAGACAAATGGCGAGATTTGATAAAATATCTTTAAAAGAATTGAAAACTGCTAGAACAAAAATTCAGATAAGAGAGGGAGTATCTTGGTCTACGCACTATGGGCCGGCTACGGCTCGAAAGGTCAGTAGATAGATAGATAGATAGATAGATAGATAGATAGATAGATAGATAGATAGATAGATAGATAGATAGATAGATAGATAGATAGATAGATAGATAGATAGATAGATAGATAGATAGATAGATAGATAGATAGATAGATAGATAGATAGATAGATAGATAGATAGATAGATAGATAGATAGATAGATAGATAGATAGATAGATAGATAGATAGATAGATAGATAGATAGATAGATAGATAGATAGATAGATAGATAGATAGATAGATAGATAGATAGATAGATAGATAGATAGATAGATAGATAGATAGATAGATAGATAGATAGATAGATAGATAGATAGATAGTTTATTTACCTTGGGACATTTTCCAAAGATGGTAAAATAGGTAAACAAAAAAAAAATAGACTTTCAACGCAACACGACAAATCAAATGTTGAGACAACTAGCCCCTATACTTCAGCACAAACCAGTAGTTATCATGACAAGGAAAGATCTTAAACAGAGTATACTCATTCCCAGCTGATGCTGTCAGTGCCAGTCATGGTCACTCACGGATAAACTTAAATAAAACTAGTTACCGTAGCAGTGAGATGTTTGAGTAAAGCGCTTGGGGTAGCTAGAGGAGACAAAATTAGGGGTTAGAGAGAAAGTGGGCATTCAATCAGTTCTAAAATACATACAGAGACACAATTAGTGGTCAGAGAGAAAGTGGGCATTCAATCAGTTCTAAAATACATACAGAGACAAGCAGTGAAATGTTGACTTATCTGGAAGGGACTCGGGGTAATTATAGTGTTAAAGAGTAAAGGCAACAAGATCCACCAATATCCACCAAGATCCACCAAGATCAACCAAGATGCACCAAGATCCACCAAGATCCACCAAGATCCATCAAGATGCTCCAAGATCCACCAAGATCCACCAAGATCCACCAAGATCCACCAAGATCAACCAAGATCCACCAAGATCCATCAAGATCCACCAAGATCCACCAAGATCCATCAAGATCGACCAAGATCCACCAAGATCCACCAAGATCCACCAAGATCCATCAAGATGCTCCAAGATCCACCAAGATCCACCAAGATCCACCAAGATCAACCAAGATCAACCAAGATCCATCAAGATCCACCAAGATCCACCAAGATGCACCAAGATGCACCAAGATCAACCAAGATGCACCAAGATCCACCAAGATGCACCAAAATGCACCAAGATCCACCAAGATGCACCAAGATCAACCAAGATGCACCAAGATGCACCAAAATCCACCAAGATCCACCAAGATCCACCAAGATCAACCAAGATCCACCAAGATGCACCAAGATCCACCAAGATCCACCAAGATCCACCAAGATCCACCAAGATCCACCAATATGCACCAAGATCCACCAAGATGCACCAAGATCCACCAAGATCAACCAAGATCCACCAAGATTCACCAAGATCAACCAAGATGCACCAAGATCCACCAAGATGCACCAAGATCCACCAAGATCCACCAATATCCACCAAGATCCACCAAGATCCACCAAGATCAACCAAGATCCACCAAGATCCACCAAGATGCACCAAGATCCACCAAGATCCACCAAGATCCACCAAGATGCACCAAGATGCACCAAGATGCACCAAGATGCACCAAGATCCACCAAGATGCACCAAGATCCACCAAGATGCACCAAGATCAACCAAGATGCACCAAGATGCACCAAAATCCACCAAGATCCACCAAGATCAACCAAGATCCACCAAGATGCACCAAGATCCACCAAGATCCACCAAGATCCACCAAGATCCACCAAGATCCACCAAGATTCACCAAGATCCACCAAGATGAACCAAGATGCACCAAGATCCACCAAGATCAACCAATATGCACCAAGATCCACCAAGATGCACCAAGATCCACCAAGATCCACCAGGATCCACCAAGATTCACCAAGATCAACCAAGATGCACCAAGATCCACCAAGATGCACCAAGATCCACCAAGATCCACCAAGATCCACCAATATCCACCAAGATCCACCAAGATCAACCAAGATCCACCAAGATCCACCAAGATGCACCAAGATCCACCAAGATCCACCAAGATCCACCAAGATCAACCAAGATCCACCAAGATTCACCAAGATCCACCAAGATCCACCAAGATCCACTAAGATCCACCAAGATGCACCAAGATCCACAAAGATCCACCAAGATCTACCAAGATCAACCAAGATGCACCAAGATCCACCAAGATGCACCAAGATCCATCAAGATCCACCAAGATCCATGGAAGCTGCTGCAAAGCTGATAATACTGACAATTTAAACAAAAAAAAAAAGAAGAAAAAATTGGTAAGGTAACAGCTTTACGTGGTAATTAACAAAACGACGTATCGGCCAAGTAGGCCTTCAGCTGGAACAACAACACACAAATATGTATAAGGATATGTACACTCTATGTAGTTAGATTTGTGTACATATCCCTTATATATATTTTATTTTGCTGCTTTTCTTGTTCTAGCTGCAGGCTCACTTGGCCGAAACGTCGACTTTTGTTTTGTTAATAACCACGTAAAGCTGTAACCATACCACTTTTTCTTCTTTTTTCAAAATTGTAATTATATTGTTGGCTGTTTATCATGCCACGACATGAAGCTATTTAGTATTTCTTTCTTGTTGTCATCAGCGATCTCTCTAGCCTTCTATTTAGCTTGTTGTAACCAACAATTACAACTTCTCTCTTCTCTTTAGGTTTCCAAAGAAATGTCGATTGTTTCTTTTCGATGTTTTTTTATGAGCTCTCTTTTTGTGTTTGCTAATAATGTTGCCATTTTGTGAATAGTTCGGAAGTCTTTGCAACATCTTGAGTCTATTTCTGCAGCTTGCTTGTTATCGTATGTAACCAGGCCCCTTAGTTATTTGAATCCTTTTCCTTTCACTAGCTATCAATATCTATGTTTATGTCTTCTCATTTCTGGCATCATTACTTCTATTTTTTTTAAAGCCATGTTAAAATGTTTTTATTGAATTTCTGCAACTGTTTACACTGGGTTTTTGTGTGTGTATGTATTTTTTGTGTTTTTTTTTTATAGATTAAATTCTAATAAAATATGTTGTTATAGTATGTTGTTGTAGACAGTTCAAAACTACAACTACCTTGGACATACTATAACCTGTGATGGAAAATGTACAACTGAAATAAACAAAAGAATAAGAATGGCAAAATGTAATTTTAATGCCATTAAAAATATACTAACATCAAAATAAAAAATAGCACCAGGGCTAAAACTAAGGATAGAAAATGTTATATCGTCTCAACATTCCTGTATGGTGCAGAAACATTTACATTAGACAAGAAAACAGAACAGACAATTTAAGCTTTTTAAATATATATATATATATATATATATATATATATATATATATATATATATATATATATAAGAATAGGTAGAATTAGATGGAAAGAAAACAAACGATGAAGTATTCATCATCATCATCGAGTGCCGTCTTCGCAACGAAGGTTGGCTACTATGGAGCGCCATTCTGCTCTGTCTCTTGCTTTGATGGTGCAGGTTGTCATAGGCTAATTTGTCCATCTTTTGATGTTACTTGTCCGTGTTAATCTTGGTCTGCCTCTGCCTCTTTTACCTTGTATTTTCCCCTCCAGGATTACTTTTAGTAGGCTGTTGTGTCTATTAACATGGCCCAAAATCACATTTGTCTTGTTTGAATTGTGCTTGATGAAGTATTAATACAAATAAAAACGAAAAGAGAGCTACTTAACGCAATTTCAACAAGACAAATGAGAGTTATTGTTTGGGGGACATATTAAACAACACAACAACCTACTAAAAGTAATCTTGGAAGGGAAGCTACAAGGTAAAAAAGAGACAGAGGCAGATCAAGACTAATGTGAACGAGCAACATCAAAAGATGGACAAGTCAGCCTATGACAACCTGCACCATTAAAGCAAGAGACAGACGGAATGGCGCTCCATGGAAGTCAACCTTCGATGCGGAGACGGCACTCAATGATAACAAAAAGTCAAATCGCCTGTATCAAACTGTGAAAAGGTGAGAGGAAGGCAGCACATTCATCGCAATTACAGGTGTGTAATGATCACAAGGTGAAGTTACAAGCAATTGTTTTCAATAAATACCATCATTGGCAACAGGCAGCAGTTGTGCGAACTGGAAAGCAAATCAGACATCTCCATAAGATAAGTCCAGACTTGACACTAGTACGCTTCGTATCGTTTTCATATGTTGAAGATTTATTGCGAAAATGTACTGAGATTTGTAGTGGATAAGTGGATGAGTGGGTGAGGTGGATAAGTGGATGAAATTGGTTGCCTGGGGGTAATGCGGTCGACGAGAATGTTTCGTCGATGACGCAGCTTGAAAAGAAGTGAACCAGATTGACTGCAATTTTTTGCAAAATTTTCTTGTTATATTCAAAGCCAGCACGTACACATTCACAGGAATAGTCACAAGATTGAGTCATCTAGAACAATTTCTGCTTCATCTGTCTGTGTCTGCGCTCCCGGCCAATCACCCCATGTTAATCTCCCGCCAAAAGAGTCGCTGAGTTTACGCACTTGAGCTGTGTCGCAGCTTACACACACAACAATGTGACATGTATCTTTTGCTGAACAAGATTAGAACTGAGCCCAACATTTGTGTGCTCCCGTGCCCTCCATCTTTGACCGTAACTCGCAAGATTATTTAGTGTTTACATCGCTACAAACGTGGGATAGAATAGTGGTCTTGGTCACTTCTGGTTCCATTGATCTAGACTTCACTAGTCAGCCGTAGTCGCTGATCACTTTTGTCACTGTTCTAGTCTGAAGTCCCATATGAAGTAGCGACAATTAAATGAAGGCTCAAATGTACATCTTCTTCCTCTTTTCTTCCTCATTTGCCTTTCAGCGTCGACGGGAGATACAATTTGCAGTCTCTTGCTCTTCTGTTCACCTCTGCTGTTGTTATGATTCCTAGTGTTTCCAATATTCCGTCGATCCATTTTCCTCGTGGTCGACTTTTGAGTCTGGTGTTCTCGCAACGTTTATTAAAGGCTTGTTGTGTTCTGTACTTTCTGCCTTATCATGTGTCCAAACCATTTTATCTGTTGTTTCGTTATATATCCTATGGTGGGGGTTGTATTCCTAGCTTTTTTCTCAGTTCTTCATTTCTGAACTTATCTCTCTGGCTGTTTCCTCTCATTCGTCTAACACATTTCATCTCATAGAGGTTACATCTTAGCCTATTGATGTAGGCAGATTAAAACGTACCAATAAAACAGTAGTTGTGGTGTGGACGTTACAAATAAAAATGATAAAGCCACATTTAAAGTGTTTTTAAGTAAAGGTTTTAATAAAAAAATTAGCAGAAGTTCTGCAGATAAAAGAAATATTTGTAATGATCTGAGAGAGTGTTTCAATGAATGTGTCACAATTTTGATTTAGTTCGGATAAAGGTTTGAATAGTGTCCGGAGTTTTAATGTTGACATTGTGACTTATAGATTGACATTGTGACTTATAGATTGACATTGTGACTTATAGATTGACATTGTGACTTATCGACTGACATTGTGACTTATAGATTGACATTGTAACTTATAGATTGACATTGTGACTTATAGATTGACATTGTGACTTATAGATTGACATTGTGACTTATCGACTGACATTGTGACTTATAGATTGACATTGTGACTTATAGATTGACATTGTGACTTATCGATTGACTTTGTGACTTATCGATTGACATTATGACTTATAGATTGACATTATGACTTATCGATTGACATTGTGACTTTTAGACCAACACTGGTGATTAAGGAAGTGCTGCGCGACAAGTTCAAGAGATCTAGACTTATCGGAGATGAACTAGCTTGTTAGTTGTTGGTCAAAGCTTGCGACCGTTGGGTCAAACCTCAGATTTCTTTAAGCCCATCTGCGAGTGTACATTTACCGCATTTCAGAACGCTTGCATCATCACTATCCTTTTATATTGTAGCGAGTCATGGACAATTTATTTAAAGATAGAGAGAAGGCAAAATGCATTTCACATGCGAGGCCTCGTTGTGTTCTTTATATCACCTGCAAGGACAAAGTGACAAACGTAGAGGTCCTTACTCGCACATGCCTAATGATCATCTATACAACAAACGTAGATTATATTGCAACGCACACTGTATGAAAGATGGCCGCATACCAAAAGATATACTTTATGGACAACTAGTGGATGGAGAAAGCGCTAGGAGACACCCAAATCTCCGATTTATAGATGTGTGTAAACGTAACATGAAGACTGAAAATAAACACTGCAACCTGGGAAGACATAGCTGCAGACCGCAATCTTTGGAAACACACTCTAAAGCTGCAACTCAAACAAGAAGCTGACAGATTTATAGAAAAGGTGAATACATGGCGAAGGAAAAAAAAACACTTCCTAGAGGCGCTGAAAAATGAATAGTCAACTGTGACTTATAGAGGTTACTACTACTACTACTACTACTACTACTACTACTACTACTACTACAACTACTACTACTACTACTACTACTACAACTACTACTACTGCTACTACTACTATTACTACTACTATTACTACTACTACTACTACTACTACTACTACAGCTACTATTACAACAACTACTACTACAGCTATACTTACCTCTACTACTACATCTTCTATTGCTACTACTAACACTACTTCTACTACTACTACTACTATTGCTACTACTAACACTACTTCTACTACTACTACTACTACTACTACTACTACTATTTCTACTACTACTTTTACTACTACTACATTTACACACAACTGGAAGAGTTTATCTAACATCACCACTGAACACGAGAATGACGCTACCACAACTTTTACATATTTTGTCAAGTCTTGAAGAGCTACGTTTTCTGCATTTACATGACACCTAGGTGATATCGTGCCAAATTATCAAGGAAACATTTTGTAGAACATTGACACTGACACCATTTTCCCGAGCATACTCTGTTATGGGTGGGACATTTAGAAGGGGACGGATCTTCTTTCACCCCCCCCCCCCCCCCCCCCCCCCGAAGGATGTCTCGTCCATGGCTGATCTGATGAAATTACCACGTCTGCAGTTTTATCACAACCTTTAACTTGTGCCAAATTAGAGATGTGATATCAGAATAGACATTCTTAGATTGTGGAATCGGGGGTGTAGCGGCTATGGGAATGTTGCGCATGCAGTGACGCTAATCCGGTCTAAAGACTCTACAACAAATAACAGATGCTTGACGTAACAAATGCTTGACGTAACAAATATTTGACGTAGGAAATAGGTAGAATCGTTGCAGAAGTAAAAAAATACGTGAGGTACTTTTGTCTACGTCCCAGGGCATTCGGGAGTACGGGGAAATGAAATCGTGGACAGGTTGGCTAGCTGCGCTGTCGTTGAAGACGGTCAACCACTGGATCGGGCGGACGTCATCAATGCCCGCCGAGATATGGGAAGGACACAGGACTTGAGTCCACGTCTCTCCTTCGGATGAAAGAGATGGGAGTTAAGATAGGCACAGCCAGAAACAAGAAACTTAGTGGGTGTGTAAAGAAGACTTATCAACCAACACAGAACTGGAGTCGTCAGTCGATGGACACTTCGAGACTTGCTGAGGAGGGGATCTGAGCACCTATGGACATGTTCGGAGTGCAATGATGATGACCCGCAAATAACTCAATAGTTCAAAAGCTTAAACCAGTGCTTTCAGTAGCACCTATTAAGTAAATAATTCACGTAGTACAGAATGTTGTCACATTATGTTAGTGTAGACCTTCCGTTGTTCAACTGACTCCAAGAAGCATCAAACCTTCATTGAAAATGTCTTCCATGAATTGACCGTCTGTGTTGTTATTTTCAAGGCGAACCCGACAACTTTGACCTTGTTCCATAAACGTTGGCAGGTATTTACCATCTTTTATTCCACTATCCCTAAATGTTTGGAAAACATCGACTGCATTTGGATACTCTATTGATCATTTGTGGATGTCTTATCAGTAGCAACAGCTGCAACTATGACTGGACAGACCAGTGATGGGAAAAGTGAAATAAACAAAAAAATAGGAATGGCAAAAATTAATTTTAAATTCATGAAAAATAAACTAACATCAAGACAAATAACCATCAGGGCTAAAACAAAGAATGGCAAAAAATGTGATATATTCTCAACATCCCTGTATGGTGGGAAAACATGGACATTAGACAAGTAAACAAAAGTGAAAAAGAAAGCCTTTTAAATGTGGATTTATAGAAGAAGATGGAGAATTGGATGGAAAGAAAAGTAAATAAATGATAAAGTCTTAAAACAACTAAAAATGAAAAGATAACTACTAAACACAATTCAAACAAGACAAATGAGATTTTTAGGTCATGTTAAAAGACACATCAGCCTACTGAAAGTGATGTTGGAAGAGAAAATACAAGGTTAAAGAGGCAGAGGCAGAACAAGACTACAATGGACGAGTAGCATCAAAAGATGGACAAGTCAACCTATCTGTATCTGCACTATCAAAGCAAGAGACAGACGGAATGGCGCTCTATGGTAGTCAACCTTCGATGCGGAGACGGCACTCAATGATAACGAAAAGTCAAATCGCCTGTATCAAACTGTGAAAAGGTGAGAGGAAGGCAGCACATTCATCGCAATTACAGGTGTGTAATGATCACAAGGTGAAGTTGAAAGCCATTGTTTTTAATAAATACCATCATTGGCAACAGGCAATGTGATGCTCGTACAATCTACAATATATGGACCACATGATGCTCACACAATTTACAATATATGGACCACGTGATGCTAACATAATTTACAATATATGGACCACGTGATGCTCACACAATTTGCAATATATGGACCACATGATGCTCAAACAATTTACAATATATGGACCACATGATGCTCGCACAATTTACAATATATGGACCACATGATGCTCGCTCAATTTACAATATATGGACCACATGATGCTCGAACAATTTACAATATATGGACCACATGATGCTTGCACAATTTACAATATATGGACCACATGATGCTCGCACAATTTACAATATATGGACCACATGATGCTCAAACAATTTACAATATATGGACCACATGATGCTCGCACAATTTACAATATATGGACCACATGATGCTCCAACAATTTACAATATATGGAGCACATGATGCTCACACAATTTACAATATATGGACCACATGATGCTCCCACAATTTACAATATATGGACCACATGATGCTCACACAATTTACAATATATGGACCACATGATGCTCACACAATTACAATATATGGACCACATGATGCTCGCACAATTTGCAATATATGTACACGTGATGCTCACACAATTTACAATATATGGACCACATAATGCTCGCACAATTTGCAATATATGGACCACGTGATGCTCGCACAATTTACAATATATGGACCACATGATGCTCACACAATTTACAATATATGGACCACATGATGCTCGCACAATTTACAATATATGGACCACATGATGCTCACACAATTTGCAATATATGGACCACATGATGCTCACACAATTTACAATATATGGACCACATGATGCTCCCACAATTTGCAATATATGGACCACATGATGCTCCCACAATTTGCAATATATGGACCACGTGATGCTCACACAATTTACAATATATGGACCACATGATGCTCACGCAATTTACAATATATGGACCACATGAGGCTCACACAATTTACAATATATGGACCACATGATGCTCACACAATTTACAATATATGGACCACATGATGCTCACACAATTTGCAATATATGGACCACATGAGGCTCGCACAATTTACAATATATGGTCTACAAGATGCGCACACAATTTACAATATATGGACCACGTGATGCTCACGCAATTTACAATATATGGACCACGTGATGCTCAAACAATTTACAATATATGGACCACATGATGCTCACACAATTTACAATATATGGACCACACGATGCTCGCACAATTTACAATATATGGACCACATGATGCTCACACAATTTACAATATATGGACCACATGATGCTCGCACAATTTACAATATATGGACCACATGATGCTCACACAATTTACAATATATATACCACGTGATGCTCACACAATTTACAAGATATGGACCGCATGATGTTCACACAATTTACAATATATGGAGCACATGATGCTCACACAATTTACAATATATGGACCACATGATGCTCGCACAATTTACAATATATGGACCACATGATGCTCGCACAATTTACAATATATGGACCACATGATGCTTGCACAATTTACAATATATGGACCACATGATGCTCGCACAATTTACAATATATGGACCACATGATGCTCGCACAATTTACAATATATGGACCACATGATGCTCGCACAATTTACAATATATGGACCACATGATGCTCACACAATTTACAATATATGGACCACATGATACTCGCACAATTTGCAAGATATGGACCACGTGATGTTCACACAATTTACAATATATGGACCACATGATGCTCACACAATTTACGATATATGGACCACGTGATACTCGCACAATTTGCAAGATATGGACCACGTGATGTTCACACAATTTACAATATATGGACCACGTGATATTCACACAATTTACGATATATGGACCACGTGATGCTCGCACAATTTACAATATATGGACCACGTGATGCTCGCACAATTTACAACATATGGACCACGTGATGCTTGCACAATTTACATTATATGGACCACGTGATGCTTGCACAATTTACATGATATGGACCACGTGATGCTTGCACAATTTACATGGCATTGACCACGTGGTGCTCACACAATTTACAAGACATGGTAAGATAGATTGAACGATTATACAAAATATACATATATATATATATATATATATATATATATATATATATATATATATATATATATATATATATATATATATATATATATATACGTACTTCATTTTTCAAAAAAAAAAAAGTCAAAATAGCAAAGAAAGAAAAGTGAAACAAATAATGCAAAATCTCCATTGAATTTGGATGTGATGAAGTCGTTATCATAACTAAATTTGTAGACACATATTAAGTAAGCAACAGATCGAGAATTGCTTGTATTAAACTACAGCTAACTGTAGAATTACCGTCAGAAAGTTATTATTTTTATAATAAAGAACCTTAACTTGAGCGTTTTTGCTTCATTATACATTAAATGTAACTATTCATAAGAGAGAAATTATTTCTACATTTAAATGTCACGTGATTCCAGTATATTTTACTCACAATTTATAACGAATATTAATTTATGTAACTTTGTGTTTTCTATTTAATGCGCGTCTCTTGCGGTTTAAAATCGTCATTTTGTTAAGTCCTGGAAGAATATATAACCAGTATCTTAAATATTCAGGATTAACATTATGTTTTATCGCAGTTATTTACCAGAAAAGATTGCAGGAAGAAAATAGAAGCACGAACATCGAAATATCCACGGAATGTGATGCTAACATCAGGTAGTGCAGAGAGGGCTCGGACAGAACTAAAAAGATTAGTTCAAGATAAAAAGAGAATACGTGTCAAAGAAGTGATCAGTGTTAAAAGCTTTCGATAAAGCCAAAGTAAAGAAAATAAGGAAAGATTTCCGCAGGCAGAGGAGAAGTGGTTTTAAAAATAAAAATATTTGGAGTATCACAAAAGGAGAAGTATTGAATAGTATTTTACTGATAGTCGTCCACACGTTTATTTTTGTCCAACGCCATCCATTGTTCAGTTTAGTAGTTAAACGTACCACCATAGCTTTTTGTTCCCCCCCCCCCCCCCTCTAGCATGTATCTGTGCCTCATCGCTTGTTATCGTGGACCTCGTTCCCTGAAGAAGGTCGCATGTAGGCCGAAACGTCAGTATTTTGTTGTGTTCCTTTTCTGTAAAGCGGTCACCATACCTTCTAGGAGTGTATGTTACACCCACTACTGGCTCCACACCTTGGATGATGATATTTTACACCCCACTACTGGCTCCACACCTTGGATGATGATATTTTACACCCCACTACTGGCTCCACACCTTGGATGATTATATGTTACATCCAACTACAAGCTCCACACCTTGGATGAGTGTATGTTACACCCCACTACTGGCTCCACACCTTGGATGAGTGTATGTTACACCCCACTACTGGCTCCACACCTTCTAGGAGTGTATGTTACACCCCACTACTGGCTCCACACCTTCTATGAGTGTATGTTACACCCCACTACTGGCTCCAAACCTTCTAGGAGTGTATGTTACACCCCACTACTGGCTCCACACCTTGGATGAGTGTATGTTACACCCCACTACTGGCTCCACACCTTGGATGAGTGTATGTTACATCCCACTACTGGCTCCACACCTTGGATGAGTGTATGTTACACCCCACTACTGGCTCCACACCTTCTAGGAGTGTATGTTACACCCCACTACTGGCTCCACACCTTGGATGAGTGTATGTTACACCCCACTACTGGCTCCACACCTTCTAGGAGTGTATGTTACACCCCACTACTGGCTCCACACCTTGGATGAGTGTATGTTACACCCCACTACTGGCTCCACACCTTGGATGAGTGTATGTTACATCCCACTACTGGCTCCACACCTTGGATGAGGATATTTTACACCCCACTACTGGCTCCACACCTTGGATGAGTGTATGTTACACCCCACTACTGGCTCCACACCTTGGATGATTATATGTTACATCCAACTAATGGCTCCACACCTTGGATGATTATATGTTACATCCCACTACTGGCTCCACATCTTGTAGGAGTCTATGTTACATCCCACTACTGGCTCCACACCTTGTAGGAGTCTATGTTACATCCCACTACTGGCTCCACACCTTGGATGAGTATATGTTACATCCCACTACTGGCTCAACACCTAGTAGGAGTATACGTTACATCCCACTACTGGCTCCACACTTTGGATGAGTATATGTTACATCCCACTACTGGCTCCACACCTTGGATGAGTGTATGTTACATCCCACTACTGGCTCCACACCTTGGATGAGTATATGTTACATCCCACTACTGGCTCCACATCTTGTAGGAGTGTATGTTACATCCCACTACTGGCTCCACATCTTGTAGGAGTGTATGTTACATCCCAACTGGCTCCACATCTTGTAGGAGTGTATGTTACACCCCACTACTGGCTCCACACCTTGTAGGAGTGTATGTTACATCCCACTACTGGCTCCACACCTTGTAGGAGTGTATGTTACACCCCACTACTGGCTCCACACCTTGTAGGAGTGTATGTTACACCCCACTACTGGCTCCACACCTTGTAGGAGTGTATGTTACATCCCACTACTGGCTCCACACCTTGTACGAGTGTATGTTACACCCCACTACTGGCTCCACACCTTGTAGGAGTGTATGTTACATCCCACTACTGGCTCCACACCTTGTAGGAGTGTATGTTACACCCCACTACTGGCTCCACACCTTGTAGGAGTGTATGTTACACCCCACTACTGGCTCCACACCTTGTAGGAGTGTGTGTTACATCCCACTACAGGCTCCACACCTTGTAGGAGTGTATGTTACACCCCACTACTGGCTCCACACTTTGGGTGCTCCTAGGTGTTGAAGCTGTCGCACATTATTTTTTATTATTTAATTAATTGAAGAATATTTTTAAAATCGTTTATAATGTAGTACACCTCCCTTTTATTTTATCGTTTCATTTCTTATCCCACTTGTTATTTATCCTTGATGTACTGGCTCCGCTCATTGTAAATGTAAAAGAGTTTGTTTGTATTTTGTTGTCCGTTTATGTTATTCTCGTTTTCTGAAGAAGGTCGCATGTTGGCCGAAACGTCAGTAATTTGTTTATTCATTTTTGTGTAAAGCTGTCACCATACCTTGTAGGAGTGTTCATTACACCCCACCACCTGCTCCTTGCTAGCAGCTTTACCGCAGCTCTGTAAGTACTTGCATGTTCCCTATTTAATATTATCTTTGTCAAACACGACAGGATCAAAGGTAAAAACAAGGTGAAATAAAAGTAACACAAAGAAGGCGAGATAGGACAGGTCTCGATACCGTAATTGCACAAAGAGAGATAATAATCTAAGAAATATGTACTGCTATCAACACTGACGTAACGATTCCAGAGGTCAGGTCAAAGGTTAGAGGTGAAAGCATGAAGATGTTCCGGAAATGTAGATCTGAATCTCCGGACGAAAGAATGTGATTTTAAAGTTGGGAGGTAACACGAAAAGTCGACATTCTTCCTCACAAATAATGGAATAATATGTAGATTATTAGGGAGACATCGACACTAATTTTTGTTTTTTGGGGGGAATGCAAAGATTTCGATCGGAATGTTATACAATGTGTGGACATCACGATTGGAATGTTAAACAATGTGTGGACATCACGATTGGAATGTTAAACAATGTGTGGACATCACGATTGGAATGTTAAACAATGCGTGGACATCACGATTGGAATGTTAAACAATGCGTGGACATCACGATTGGAATGTTAAACAATGTGTTGACATCACGATTGGAATGTTAAACAATGTGTGGACATCATGATTGGAATGTTATACAATGTGTTGACATCACGATTGGAATGTTATACAATGTGTTGACATCACGATTGGAATGTTAAACAATGTGTGGACATCATGATTGGAATGTTATACAATGTGTTGACATCATGATTGGAATGTTATACAATGTGTTGACATCATGATTGGAATGTTAAACAATGTGTGGACATCACGATTGGAATGTTAAACAATGTGTGGACATCACGATTGGAATGTTAAACAATGTGTGGACATCACGATTGGAATGTTAAACAATGTGTTGATATCACGATTGGAATGTTAAACAATGTGTGGACATCATGATTGGAATGTTATACAATGTGTTGACATCATGATTGGAATGTTATACAATGTGTTGACATCATGATTGGAATGTTATACAATGTGTTGACATCATGATTGGAATGTTATACAATGTGTTGACATCATGATTGGAATGTTATACAATGTGTTGACATCATGATTGGAATGTTATACAATGTGTGGACATCGCGAATGGAATTTTATACAATCTGTGAAGAAAACGTGTCAATGGAATTGAGAAATAGTAATAAACTCTATGAAATTAAATTCCTAGTAATAATCTGTCACTGTCAGTCTATGTAGGCGTAGGAGCAAGTACATGGCACAGTTGTGTGTTGTTATCTCAAAGTGACATTTGATTTTTAATCTTGACAGTTCTAAGCCTGGTACATTCCATTCATTATTATAGTTGATATTTTATGGAAGTGGTTTCAATTCGTGAAACCAGCCATGACAGTTCAAATATTCGGCTCAAGTCAATATTTTTGGTCTGAATGATGATTTAGCAGTTAATGCTCGTAACTAAAAGATAAAATTTGGACAAATTTGAGAGTTTCCGGGCTGGAATACTTCATTTTTAGCAACACATCATCATCATCATCATGTGCCATATCCGTTGGCGTAAGCGATCATGTCCCTCCACAATCTTCTTTCCACATACATCGTATCAATTCTGTTGATGATTCTTTTCCATTGCATGACACCAAGCTATCCAGTATTTTCTCTCTTTTTTGTCCTCGATCTCTCTTTCCTTGTATTTTGCCAGTTGTAACCAAGTATTCCAACTTTCCTCTTCTCATGATGTGCAAGAAAAATGTTAATTCTTTCTTTCTGATGTTTCTTAAGAGCTCCCTTTTTGTGTTGGCCTCTTTGAGAATGTCCTCATTGGTCTTTTTATCTGTCCAGGGAACTTTCAACATTCTTCTGAGAAATCCCATCTCTGTGGCATTTAATCGTATTTTCATTTGCTTGTTTATTGTCTATGAATTGCTTCCATAGGTCAGAATTAGCTCTATATAGCACAGATGAACTCTCTTTCTCACTTCTATTGACATAGATTTGTTGCATAAGATGTTTTTCATTTTCTAAAATGTTATTTTGGCCTGAGCTATTCTGCTTTTCATTCCTGTGGTGCATCCTCCATCTGATGTTATTATTGTGTCCAAGTGTTTGAGGCGTTGCACTTCCTTCATCTTTACCCCTACGTGTCCAAGTGTTTGAGGCGTTGCACTTGTTTCATCTTTACCCCTACGTGTCCAAGTGTTTGAGGCGTTGCACTTGTTTCATCTTTACCCCTACGTGTCCAAGTGTTTGAGGCGTTGCACTTGTTTCATCTTTACCCTACGTGTCCAAGTGTTTGACGCGTTGCACTTGTTTCATCTTTACCCCCACAAGTATCTACAATTAATGACAAAGCTTCCTCTAATTTCTTTGAGTTTAAAAAAGATGAAGTTTGTGTATTTTACGTTCTTGAAGAGGCACACATCAGCAAATCATCTAAAGTATCAGTGACAAACGACTGTGATCACGGGTATCCCCTATAAGCCACTACTTTATAAACTTGAAGAAATTACAAACGAGTGAGAATAGTTATAAGAAAAGTGAATTAGACAATGTGTTTCATGTTGTAACAATAGACATATCCTAATAAAAAAGTTAAGTACCCCCGTCACGCCAGGTGTCGTATAGGGAATATGGTGTCAGTGCCCCGTCACGCCAGGTGTCGTATAGGGAATATGGTGTCAGTGACCCGTCACGCCAGGTGTCGTATAGGGAATATGGTGTCAGTGACCCGTCACGCCATGTGTCGTATAGGGAATATAGTGTCAGCGATCCGTCACGCCAGGTATCGTATAGGGAATATGGTGTCAGTGCCCCGTCACGCCAGGTGTCGTATAGGGAATATGGTGTCAGTGCCCCGTCACGCCAGGTGTCGTATAGGGAATATGGTGTTGGTGACCATACATTTTATAGACTTTCGACAGCTGATTGTTGGAGGTAATGTGGTCGGCATTACGCCCGTGCCGCTTTACTTTCCCAGAAAAAAAATCCGGTACTCATTTCAGGCTGGGTAAACGCGGAAGCCGCAGATCTGGATCGAATCAGACCTCTTGTCATTTGTAGTCCAGTTCACTAAACACTGGGCTATCGCGGCTCTCTGAAATATTCCAATATATGACCCTTTTCGTCTTGTCAGACGGTCTAGTGGAGGCTATTGTGAATTTTTCTGAGGTTTTGTTTCTGTCGAACAGCTTCTCTCGTGGCTAATTCTACCAATGTTTGACAAACACAGAATGAACAAGTCAGGCCCACTGATCCACAGGGTTTTCCATCCTTTTTCATGAGTCTTTTCTCTTCTAAGTTTTGCCTTTGCACAGTCTCAAATGAGGTTATACCATTCCTTATTCATGCATTCCAATGAGGTTGTATTATTCATCTATAATTAATAGTGCAGTTAAGAGTGTATTATATTACAGATAACACTCAAAATATTCACGTCATCATAATCGTAAAGAGAAGGCCATAAATATGTGCCGCTGCCCGGGCAAAATTGTTACAAAAAACCTACCCACACCTTGGATCTGAGACCGTGCTACTGAGTTCCTGCACGTGGGCCTGGGTTCCCTCATATTTTCTCGAGATTCTGGAGATATCAGAGCACCTATGGGTTGGCCCAGTGTGTAGTGATACTGATCCTAACAGGAAATAAACTTCAGGACTAGTGTAGGACTCACAACCAACATTAGATCGTTGGAAGAATTACAATGTTAATATTTTGCCACGAAAATTTACTAGAAGAATGGAGATCGCATCTCCCCACTTAGCTCCGCGGAATAAAAGGAGGAAACAGTGATAAGTGAATGATAATTATAACTGATGGATATCTCGTTTCCATAATCCAGAGGTTGTTGAGTTTAACCTTTTGATAATTGTTGTAGTTGGAAAAGTCAAGTAGCGCTTGAGTGATTCAGTGTCAGGACAGATATGGTTTTCTCGTCTCAACAAGCTTGTGAGGTACTGACGCAGATCCGTGTAATGATTCATTGCACAACAAGTGCGTGTGTGAAATGTTTACACCGGAACTTGGGGGCTAAATGCTAGTAACTGAAGTGCGTATCATGAATAAGCCTCGCAGTAAGGACGAAGTTAAATACAAGATTTGAACCAGATTTATTGAACCCCCGCTGTATGACCAGGTTGTGTGAGCAGCTCTCGTGCTCCAGTAATATGGGAGGGAGGGAGTGGGAGGTAGTCTAGAGGTATGACGTCGGTCCCAGGACAGGAAGGACCCGTGTTCAAATCCCACCAGAAGCGGTGTCGTGATTTATTTAAAAAATATGATAAATTAATCCGTGGCTTCTTGATGACGCTACACTCCCCGTTCTCATTGATAGTGAGACCCGATGTCTAGCCATCTCGGATAACGGCAACAAACAGGAGGTTCCGTGTGCACTAGCGTACGTTCAAGAATCCTTTGACAGTTAAAATCGAAAAGAGTAGGTCATAGATATGGCCGCTGCCAGGGCACGATTATCAACAGAAACTGACCCACTCTCTAGATCTCAGACGGACTTCGTGCACGTGGGCCAGGATTCTGGTGGGAGATGTCGGAGCCCCTATGGATTCTTCCGATATGCAGTGATGATGATCCTAACAACAAATGTCTATTTTTCGGTGCTAGCAATGTTGGCAAACAAGATTCGGACATGTCTCTAGGTTGGAATCAAAGTCATACGGTTGGAATCACTGCCAGTTGGTTGGAATCAAAGCCACACGGTTGGAATCACTGCTAGTTGGTTTGAATCACAGCCACACGGTTGGAATCACATCCAGTTGGTTGGAATCAAAGCCACACGGTTGGAATCACTGCCAGTCGGTTGGAATCACAGCACACGGTTGGAATCACATCCAGTTGGTTGGAATCAAAGCCACACGGTTAGAATCACAGCAACACTGTTGCAATCCCAGCCAGTTGGTTTGAATCACAGCCACACGGTTGGAATCACATCCAGTTGGTTGGAATCAAAGCCACGCGGTTGGAATCACAGCCAGTTGGTTGGAATCACATCCAGTGGTTTGGAATCACTGCCAGTTGGTTGGAATCACCGCCAGTTGTTTGGAATCACAGCCACACGGTTAGAATCACAGCCAGTGGGTTGGAATCACAGCCACACGGTTGGAATCACAGCCCGTTAGTTGGAATCACAGCCACACGGTTGGAATCATAGCCAGTTGTTTGGAATCACAGCCACACGGTTGGAATCACAGCCAGTTGGTTGGAATCACAGCCACACGGTTGGAATCACAGCCAGTGGTTTGGAATCACAGTCACACGGTTGGAATCGCAGCCAGTTGGTTGGAAACAAAGCCACATGGTTGGAATCACAGCCAGTTGGTTGGAATCACAGCCAGTTGGTTGGAATCACAGCAACACTGTTGCAATCATAGCCAGTTGGTTGGAATCACAGCCACATGGCTGGAATCACAGCCAGTTGGTTGGAATCACAGCCAATTGGTTGGAATCACAGCCAATTGGTTGGAATCACAGCAACACTGTTGCAATCACAGCCAGTTGGTTGGAATCACATCCACACGGTTGGAATCACATCCAGTTGGTTGGAATCATAGCCACACGGTTAGAATCACAGCAACACTGTTGCAGTCCCAGCCAGTTGGTTGGAATCACAGCCACACGGTTGGAATCACATCCAGTTGGTTGGAATCAAAGCCACACGGTTGGAATCACTGCCAGTTGGTTGGAATCACAGCCACACGGTTGGAATCACATCCAGTTGATTGGAATCAAAGCCACACGGTTAGAATCACAGCAACACTGTTGCAATCCCAGCCAGTTGGTTGGTATCACAGCCACACGGTTGGAATCATATCCAGATGGTTGGAATCACAGCCACGCGGTTGGAATCACAGCCAGTTGGTTGGAATCACAGCCAGTGGTTTGGAATCACAGCCAGTTGGTTGGAATCACCGCCAGTGGTTTGGAATCACAGCCACACGGTTAGAATCACAGCCAGTGGTTTGGAATCACAGCCACACGGTTGGAATCACAGCCAGTTGGTTGGAATCACAGCCAGTTGGTTGGAATCACAGCAACATTGTCGCAATCATAGCCAGTTGGTTGGAATCACAGCCAATTGGTTGGAATCACAGCCAATTGATTGGAATCACAGCAACACTGTTGCAATCACAGTCACACGGTTGGAATCACAGCAAAACGTCACAGCAATGATGAAATCAGATCTTATCAAAGTACCTTTCATTGCTGGATGCTGCTAAAATTGATACTATGTCGACACTCATGGTAAGCTCATAAGTGTTCAGTCGTCTTTAAGAGATAACGTTGTGCGTGTTCGCCCATATGTTGTGCTTACACACATCTCAGTCTTGCGGGTCGTCGTTCCTATACGATGGGCATTGCATTCAAGCTTGCAAGTTGTCGTTCCTACACAATCGACGTTGTGTTACAGCTGGTGAGTTGTCGTCCCTACACAAATGACGTTGTGTTCCAGCTGGTGAGTTGTCGTCCCTACACAAATGACGTTGTGTTCCAGCTGGTGAGTTGTCGTCCCTACACAATTGACGTTCTAGCTGGTGAGCTGTCGTTCCTACACAAATGACGTTGTGTTCCTAGTCAACGGCGGATATTCAGAGGATGGAACGGAGGCCACGACTCCTGTAATATATTATTAGAATGTATAACTCAACCACATTCCAGCTTCATGTGTTAAATGTCAGTGTACAACCAGCCATCTTATTCGTTAGTATAGCCTTGACAGAGTTTGAGTAATTCAAGCCTATACTAATGAATGGGCTTCAGTCCCCATAGAGGTCAAACCTACTACAACCGTACAACAACATGGATCGACCTTACACTGAGCATGAAAACTAGGTAGGCCATTTGTGCAGTAATCTCCTTGTTGCCATGACAACAGAAGAGTGAGTAATAAGATGGCGTTAAATCTCTTTATTTAAACATATAGAAGTAAAACCAGTAGGAAGCGATCTCATCTAGAGCCTCATTAAGATCACTTCCGCTGACTCTTTACATAAAAAAAAAACTTGAATAAAACTCTAATAGATGTTAATTAACAGCAAAATAAATGTTTCCATAACGTACGAACTAAGATAGGATATAATTATAATTATTTTAATTTAGGGCATTAATTGAAGGAAATATCATACAGAGCGTAAATTGCTGCAATTGCTAAATTTAGCAGGTTAAAAGGTCAACCAGAAAGTTCGACCTCACTTCCTGGCCTCCTCAAGTTTCGAACCCACCGTCCGTCGCTGGTTCTAGTTTTCGAGTTGTCGTTTTTACACGATCGGTATTGAATACCAACTTGTTGCAGTCTCAAGATCGGATCCTCACTGAGGATCGTATCGATCTCTAACATACACACGTTGGGGGAGGGGGGGGGGCCTTATGGCGCCGCCCTTGTGCATGTCTATCTTCCCCATCACAGATTCCCGCCTCCAGCCTATCAACTCTTTCACATCAACAAATTTGATTTCTGTGGTAACCTGAATCAGCAGAACTTAATCTGTACCGATCATACAGTGCAACCAGGCATCAAGTGGCAACTAGCCTGGATCAATCTCTTGCGCTATGTTGGTTCACTCTGTCACTGATTACCAAGACCACATGCCCATGTTATTAATAAATTCTAAACTTTACATATCTCTGCCTCTTTTAACCCAAAGTTCTCGCTTCTTCTTTTTCTCCTCCACATTCTCTCTTCTTCTTCCTTCTCCTCATCCTCTCTTCTTATTCTTGCTCCTCCTCCACCTCTTCTTCTTAATCAGGTGAACCCTCGTCGGAGCATAGGGCACCCACAAGAGATCTCCACCCAATCCGGTCTGGAACATAGGGCACCCACAAGAGACCTCCAACCAATCCGGTCTGGAACATAGGGCACCCACAAGAGACCTCCAACCAATCCGGTCTGGAACATAGGGCACCCACAAGAGATCTCCACCCAATCCGGTCTAGAGCAACCATGGACACTCTCGCCTAAACCTACCAGCCTAAATCATTGCATCATGCCTGGTTCGTCATGTCCCTTACAGTCTGCCTCTTCTTCGTTAGCCAGGTGGTGTCCATGTTAATGCTTAGTGCGGATGCCTGGTTCGCCATGTCCCTTACAGTCTGCCTCTTCTTCGTTGGCCAGGTGGTATCCATGTTAATGCTTAGTGCGGATGCCTGGTTCGTTCCATTCGTAGAATGTGGCTTAGCCATGTCCAGCGCCTTAATTTCACTTCTTTATTGATGTTGTTAATGCTTAATCTTCTGTCAACTTCTTTGTTTGTGATGTGTTGATCCCAAAGGATATTTAGAATCTTTTTAACTAGTCTACCTGCAAATCACATAAATCGCATTTCTATCCTATCATTCATTCTGTTGTATACAGGAATATAGATGGCATATTTGACTTGTAAATTTTAAGAAATTCTCTCAAATAAAACTACATGTTGATTAATTTCCTCATATCTCAGTCATGTTTCGTCCACAGCACTCCAAGTGTGTACAATAGTTCTCCCTTTATTTGGAATTACCTCACATTTCTTATATATTTTTCTACCTGCTTTGGTTTGACTATCAATGCACATTAATGTTATTATTGGGAGCCGCGATAGCTCAGTGGTTAGTGAACTGGACTACAAAGGACAAGAGGTAGGGTTCGATCCCAACCGACGGCTCCGGTTCACCCAGCCTTTAATGGGTACCGGATTTTTTCATGGGAAAGTAAAGCGGCACGGGCGTAATACCGACCACATTACCCCAAAAATCATGTGCTGATGGTCTGTAAAATTAAAGGTCACTAACACCATATTCCCTATACGCCACTTGGCGTGACGGGCGTAAATCACTTTTTTTACTTAATCTTATCCTTGTTGGTTTTTTTACCTGAAGCAAAGATGTTGACAAGAAGGGTTGATGTGAGTGAAAGCTCTTGAAGCCACGATGATGACTTAAATGGTTGATGTGAGTGAAAGCTCTTACTGCCACGATGATGACTTGAATGGTTGATGTGAGTGAAAGCTCTTACTGCCACGATGATGACTTGAATGGTTGATGTGAGTGAAAGCTCTTACTGCCACGATGATGACTTGAATGGTTGATGTGAGTGAAAGCTCTTACTGCCACGATGATGACTTGAATGGTTGATGTGAGTGAAAGCTCTTACTGCCACGATGATGACTTGAATGGTTGATGTGAGTGAAAGCTCTTACTGCCACGATGATGATTTTAAGGGCTGATGCGAGTGAAATGTTTTAAGAACAAGATGATGAACTGACATGTTACAATGACCTGCTTGAATTCCCGTGTTCTGGTGAAAATTTTGAGAATTTGTTCTATCACGAACTTCTGCAAAATTAGCTCCTCTAAATCAGTAGATCGCACCAGTAGGGAGAAAACGGTGGTCTACCCCTCTGTTAACGAGCCTGTTTTGTTACATTCTGTTACTAGACAGACTAACTGGAAGCACTGTTGTTTGTCACTAATACTTTAGTTCATTTGTTCAACTTCTGTGTTTCATGGAAGATGATACACTCACGCACTGCTTCTATTATACCACCCATTTAATGTTATAAGGAATAGTTGAGAATACTAAACAACTAATAACAAACATGTTGTGGTTACAAATTGAATATTTAATCCCCTGAAATACTCAGATTTGTTACTCTCTTGTTTTGTGTTTTAAATATTAAAATAATATCTGGAAAAGATAAATATTTGCTTTCACTGGAAACTGAAAGTTGTATGCGATATAACATACTGTATCAGCTCCCATAAATATCAACATTTATAATAAAAGCAATGCGCAAAGAATGAAAGGATGGAAATGGCAGGACAAAATCACAAACATAGAATTATGGAAATGTACCAGTCAAATAGCAGTGTATAAAGAGATACAGCGAAGACGATGGCGCTGGATAGGACACAAACTACGGAAGCCAACTGAGAGTATTACACAACAGGCCCTTTTTTGAAATCCCCAGAGGAAAAGACAAAGAGGAAGACCAGGGGATTCTTGAAAATGACAGATAGAAGCAGAGAGGAAGATGATGGGGAAGACATGGAATGATCTTAAAAGAATGGCAAAAAAACAGAACCACTTGGAAAGTGATTGTTGAAGACCTATACTGCAATGGAAGCTAAAAAAGTAGTAGAAGAAGAGAAGAAGAATAATGCACAAAGATCAGGACAAGCAATACACAAAGATCAGGACAAGCACTGCACAAAGATCAGGACAAGCAATGCACAAAGATCAGGACAAGCAATGCACAAAGATCAGGACAAGCAGTGCACAAAGATCAGGACAAGCAATGTACAAAGATCAGGACAAGCAATGCACAAAGATCAGGACAAGCAATGCACAAAGATCAGGACAAGCAGTGCACAAAGATTGGGACATCTTCAATAATGTTGTAAATGTCAAGGCTAGAACTAAAATGTCACTCTGATATGAAAATAAACAGCTGTGAAAGGTCAAGGTTAAATGACCGGGGGAGCCAACCCTGCGGTGGGGACTGAACCACTTAATGTTTACGATGTTGCTCAATACAAGAGTTTGAAATGGATAATATAATGTCAAGTGAAATGTGACTGCAAATAAGCATCAATATTAAGTATCGTCTCCACATCGAAGGTTGGCTACCATGGCGTGCCATTCCACTGTCTCTTGCTTTGATGGTGGAGGTTGTTATAGGCTGACTTGTCAATCTTTTGATGTTACTCGTCCATGTTAGTCTTGGTCTGCATTTTTTTACCTTGTATTTTCCCTTCCAGGATTACTTTTAGTAGGCTGCTGTGTCTTTTAACATGCCCCAAAAATCTCATTTGTCTTGTTTGAATTGTGTTTAGTAGTTCTCCTTTCATTTTTAGTTGTTTTAAGACTTCATTGCTTGTTTTCTTTTTTTTCCATCCTGCTCTTCCTAATCTTTATGTAGTGCCACATTTCAAAGGCTTCAATTTTCTGTTCTGTTTTCTTGTCTAATGTTCATGTTTCTGCACCATACAGGAATGTTGAGAAGATATAACATGTTGATGTTCTTTGTTATAGCCCTGGCGTTATTTGTTTTGATGTTAGTATATTTTTCATGGCATTAAATTTACTTCTTGCCATTCCTATTTTTATGTTTATTTCAGTTTTACATTTTCCATCACTGGTTATAGTATGTCCAAAATAGATGTCGCTTTGACCTGTTTTCAGGTGTATTCCTTTTACTTTGATATCCACTTGTAAGATATGAGTGTTATCTTTGTTTATCATCGCAGTTTCAGTCTTTTTGATACTGCAGATAAGTGTGGTATATGTATGTGTATGTGTATGTCTATGAATCATGGAGTGTGTATCATTCATATCACGTGACATAGTGCACTATGGAATGTGTATCATTTACACCACATGAGACAGCGCGATATGATTTGAGTAGTTGGTCAGGTATGATATCGTTCAAATTCCGAACGTCAAGAGATGAAATAAGTGACTGGGCTTGGTTATCACCCACCAACTGCTAAACACATAGAAGGCTCGGAGCAAATTACAAGCTATCACGGGATCATCCTGAAGATCAAGCCTGACAAATTACTAGGAAAGATAATCTTTACAAGTGCTTTATCTCAACGAGAAATGCTCAAGGTTTTACCTGAAACAAGTGCTAGCTCCTGGCCAGTGGTAGCGAAATTGGGCAAGACTAAGAGATTGAAAACAAACAAGCTATAATAATTCCTATTTTTGGACATAAAAATATCCCCCCTCCCCCCAACCTGATATAATTAAAGAAAAGAAAGCCTCTTCCGTTACTTAAACCATGGCCATCTATACAAGTAGAACCTGAGCTCTAAATGGGGGACTCCCTCACTCCCCCAACTAGAAGTTTTCAGCTTTCAAGTTGGGGCGATTGTGAGTAGAGTCAAACCTGCATAACTCCAACATATGAGAATCAGCGACGGACGGTGAGTAGAGTCAAACCTCCATAACTCCAACATATGAGAATCAGCGACGGACGGTGAGTTGGAAACTTCAGGAGGCCAGGCATTAGACCAATCTTTGAGGTTGACCTTTAACCTGGATATTTCCAACATAAACATGACAGCAATTTGTGCTATGTAATCATCATCATCATCATGTGCCATACCGGTTGACGTAGGTGATCATGTCCCTCCACAATCTTCTATCTACAGTGCATCGTATGAGTGCTGTTGTTGACTGTTTTCCATGTCATGACACAAAGCTATCCAGTATTTTCTCTCTTTGTCGTCCGCGATCTGTCTTTCCTTTTATTTTGCCAGTTGTAACCAAGTATTCCAACTTTCCTCTTCTCATGATGTTCCCGAAAAATGTTGATTGCGCTATTTAATATAGTTGTTCAACCAAAGCACTAAATTAACATAATTATAATTACATTATAATATCTTAGTTATTTGCATTATATGTTTTTTTTTTACATTGATTTGCGATTAATTAAAATCTTTCACTTTTTTGTTGAGCTTTTTTTTTTTTGTATACACGGACACAGCTCAGTGATTCTTATAGCCGGCACTTCATAGAATCTCCACAACATGACACTACTTCTATTGATTTAATAAAACGATAGAACGTCATTGATTAGTTCGTCTTTTGTTGCCATGAAAAGGGGGAGGTAATTGTTGAAATAGCCTCCCTAGTTCTCATACACATTGCAATTTTGATAGACGCCATTGTAGTAGGTTTGACCTCATAGACATTTAAGCCTGTTTATTAGTAACGGCTTGAATTATTTGAACTATATCAGGTCTATACTAGGAAATACGGCGGCTGGTTGTACACTGACATTGAACTATATCAGGTCTATACTAGGGAATAAGGTGACTGGTTGTACACTGACATTGAACTCATTGACCTGGAATGTGATTGTGTTATATATTCTGATGAAATATTAGAGGGGTCGTTGTCTCCTCTGCACATCCGCGGCAGCTGATGACGTCACGCTAGCACAGATGTGTTTCTCTTTCAACCCTCGGGATTACTTCTGTAACTAGCGATGTTCGAACCCGAATTTTCGTGATTTTGAGAGCGGTCAATTGTTCACTCGACCACACCATATCCCAATATGTGTGGAAGTTAGAATAAGCTTTCATCTGTGTTATCTTCTTCTTCTTCTTTTCTCTTTTCACTGATACCTAAAAGGTGTCGTGGTTTATATCATTTGTCGTTCTTGTGCTGCTCGAATTGTCTGAATTAGTGATTTTCCTTTGTTGTTACATGTCTCTGTCACTGCATCTATCCATCTTCTTCTGGGTCTTCCTCTTGGTTTTTTTCCATACATTCTCGAGAAGAATGCCCTTGATGGTGATTGGTGAGGATTCATTCTGACCAGGTGGCCAAACCATTTAAATTGTTGTTGTTCTATATATTCTTGGCAGGGTTTTGTTCCTACTATTTTGCTTATGGTTTCAATTGGAATTCTATCTCTTCTTGTGTTTGTTACTTTTCTCAAGCAACGCATCTCACATGTATTGATCTTTCTTAAATGTGTTTTAGAAAGGGTCCATGTTTGACTTTCATAGCATAGAGTTGGTATGAAGATGCTATTTATCATTTGTTGTTTAGCTGGCATAGAAATGTTTGGATGTCTTAGCAATGGTGAAAGCTGGTATGTGACAGCATTTGCTTTTTGTATTCTCATGTCAATTTCTCTGTCTAGTTTTCCATCTTCTGTGAACATTGTGCCTAAATACTTGAATTCCTCTACTTGTTTTATTTCTTTATCTTTGATCTTAATGTTTAATGGGATCTGTGTTAATAAGATTTATAATGACCAACGAAAACACACTTAAAACGGCTAACACGAAAAGGGATTTTCTAAAAAACATCACAAATAAACAATAAACATTTTTCGGGCACATCGCGAGAAGCGGATAGTTGGAATACTTGGTTACAACTGGAAAAATACAGGGAAAGAGAACTCACGGATGATAAAGAGAAAATATACTACATAGCTTGTTGTCATGACAAGGAAAACAGTCAACATTAGAACTGAAACGATGCACAGTGGATATAAAATTATGAAAGGACATGACCGCCTACGCCAATTTGTGAGGCACATGATGACGATGTAGATCCAGTTTTGACACATAGAACCTAATGCAGTCATACAAGACTGAGGCCACAGAAGTGTGGCACATAATTATGATGAAATTATCATGTCAAACAAATAAATAAAAAGTTAACGAGAACGTTCTAGAAGTGGCTAAAACAAAGAAAACTAATTCCAAACAGCAGAATAAAACAATCATTCTTTTTTTTTTCTTTTTTGGCTGGCATTAAATGAGAACGGAACAGCTGAAATGTGACAGATGGAACCATTTTGGAAAGTAACCACTGAAAGCGCATTTGAGAGGAAATGTAACATGGAGTTTATTAGACACATCAGACTGGAACGAGATCAACATGCACTATAAAAATAACATGATATAAAGAACATAAAGGTGTAGAGAGAAGGAATAAACTTGTAGAGAGAAGGGATAAACTTATAGAGAGAAGGGATCAACTTGTAAAGCGAAGGGATCAACTTGTAATGAGAAGGGATAAACTTATAGAGAGAAGGGATAAACTTGTAGAGAGAAAGGATAAAATTGTAGATAGAAGGGATAAACTTGTAGAGAGAAGTGATAAAATTGTAGAGAGAAGGGATAAACTTATAGAGAGAAGGGATAAACTTGTAGAGCGAAGGGATAAAATTGTAGAGAGAAGGGATAAACTTATAGAGAGAAGGAATGAACTCGTAAAGCGAAGGGATCAACTTGTAGAGAGAAGGGATAAAATTGTAGAGAGAAGGGATAAACTTATAGAGAGAAAGGATCAACTTCTAAAGCGAAGGGATCAACTTGTAGAGAGAAGAGATAAATTTGTAGAGAGAATGGATAAACTTGTAGAGAGAAGGGATAAACTTGTAGAGAGACGGGATAAACCTGTAGAGAGAAAGGATAAACTTGTAGAGTAAAGGGATAAACTTGTAGAGTGAAGGGATTACTTGACTTGTAGAGTGAAGGGATAAACTTGTAGAGAGAAGGGATAAACTTGTAGAGAGAAGGGATAAGCTTGTAGAGAGACAGGATAAACTTGTAGAGTGAAGTGATGAAGTTGTAGAGAGACGGGATAAACTTGTAGAGAGAAGGGATAAACTTGTAGAGAGTAAGGATAAACTTGTAGAGAGAATGGATAAACTTGTAGAGAGACGGAATAAACTCGTAGAGAGAATGGATAAACTTGTAGAGAGAATGGATAAACTTGTAGAGTGAAGGGGTCAACTTGTAGAGTGAAGGGATCAACTTGTAGAGAGAAGGGATAAACTTGTAGAGAGACGGGATAAACTTGTAGAGAAAAGGGACAAACTTGTAGAGAGAAGGGATAAACTTGTAGAGAGACGGGATAAACTTGTAGAGAAAAGGGACAAACTTGTAGAGTGAAGGGATAAACTTGTAGAGAGAATGGATAAACTTGTAGAGAGAATGGATAAACTTGTAGAGAGAATCGATAAACTTGTAGAGTGAAGGGATAAACTTGTAGACTGAAGGGATGAACTTGTAGAGAGAATGAATAAACTTGTAGAGAGGCCGGATAACTTGTTAATTTTTCTCATCACTTTACAAATGTTTTAACTTTATACTTATCTATGTTATTTTTACATGATTTCTGCAGCTCTACTGCTGCCCTGCATGATTTATTCAAATGTTATGTAGTACCATATTAACATATGGATGTGAATTATGGACAATGTGACAACAGACAAGAATTTCTTTGGAGGCTCTAGAATTGTGTTTTTACAGAAGAATGTTGAGAAAACCACGGAGAGTTAAACGAATAATGAAAACGCTCTAAAAGAGGTGAAGGCAAAAAAAAAAAAAAGCGACTCAATTTCCAATATTAGCAAGAAACAATCGTCATTTTTTGGCCATGTAATGAGAAGGTAACAGCCTGAAAATATAGTGACAATGGAAGGTTGAAGGACGAAGAGATAGATTAAAGCAAAGAAAAAAGATACCAGACAACTTAAGAGAATGTCGGCAGAAGGTCAACAACAGAAATGATAAATAACTGTGGAGATCGAATGTTGTGGAGAGACATGATCACCTACGCCATCAGACATGGTACTTGATGATGATTATTTTATATCTGTTCCTTTTTTCTTCTTCTTCTTTCCTTCCTCATTTGCCTTTTAGCGTCGAGGGGAGATATAATTTGCGGTCTTTTGCTCTTCTGTTCGCCTCTGCTGTTGTTATGTTTCCTAGTGCTTCTATTATTCCATCGACCCATCTTTTCGTGGTCGACCCTTGGGTCTGGTGTTCTCACAACGTTTGTTGAAGGCTCGTTGTGTTGTGCTTTGTTCTTTCTGCCTTGTCACGTGGCCAAACCATTTTACCTGTTGTTTCCTTACATATTCTATGGCGGGGGCTATTCCTAGCTTCTTTCTCAGTTCTTCATTTCTGATCTTATCTCTGACTGTTTCCTATCATTCGTCTAACACGTTTCATCTCTGTAGAGGTTATTTTCTTATTGTTCTTGCATCTAGGGACCAGGTCTGGCATTGGTAGCACAACGTTGGAATGAAGATTGTATTGCAGAGTGCTCGTTTTGCCTTCAGGGTTATTTCCTTGTTGGACAATAGTGGTGATAACTGTCCGATGATTTTACAAGCTTTGTTGCATCTTGATTCTATCTCTGCTGTTTAAGAATTATCGTTTGTCATTAGACTTCCAAGGTATTTGAATTCCTCTACTTGTTTTAGTTGTCTGCCTTCTATTGTTATGTTGATGTTCTGTTTATTTTTGGCGACATTCATGACTTCTGTTTTGTTGATGTTGATTTTCATGTTGTATTTTGTGCCTGTGATGTTGAGTTTGTTTAAGTGTTCTTGTAGGTCTTCTATTGTTTCATGTATTAGTGCCTGATCGTCTGCAAATAAAAGCTCGTTGATCTCCTCTGTCTCTGATGGGTTGGCTAGCTTGCATATATGGTCCATGTATGTAATAAACAGTAGGGGGATAGTACGCACCCCTGTCTTACACCTGATCTAACTTCGAAGTGGTCTGTGTAGCCTGTTGCTGTTCTGACCCTGCAGCTGCTGTTGACATAGAGACTTTTAATAATGTTGGTAAGATGTTGGCTTACTCCGTTTGTTGTTAGTACCTCTCACAGTTGTTCTCTGTTTACTCTGTCGAATGCTTTTTCCTGGTCAATGAAGGCTATGTATAAGTTTTGATTGTGTTCTGTCGTTTTTTCTGCAAGCTGTTTTAATGTGAATAGTGCGTCAGTACATCCTCTGTTGTTTTCATAACCCCATTTGAGAATCGCTTAACTGTAGTTCTATTATTTGTCTTAGCCTTTTTTCCAAGATTGTGGCCTATAGCTTTCCACATGGCTGAGAACAGATATACCTCTATATTGATTGCAGTGTCTTTTGCTACCTTTCTTTTTCCATATTGGTACGATGATTGCCTGTTGCCAGTCTTCTGGTGCTTGTTGTTGGTGCCATGCTGCATTAAATATTCTGTGCAGACATTGTATTCCTGTTTCTCCTGCTGCTGCTATTATTTCTATTGGTATGTTATCTATCCCCGGTGCTTTATTTCTTGGTGCATATTTGATTACTTCTTCGATTTCCTCTTTCATTATGTTGGGTTCAGTATTTGTGTGTTCTAGCGTGGTTTTTGTTGTCTTATTGGTAGTTGGTATGTTTAACAGGTCTTCAGAATATTCTTTCCATCTCTGTTGCATACATTGGTTATTTGATATTGGCTGTCCGTCCTTGTCATTTATCAGCTCAGTAGGATCATGGTTTTCTTTTCTCGCTCTTGTGGCTTTTACTGATTTGTAGAAATCTCTTGTGGCTGTCTTGAAGTCCCTCTCATGTTTTGTCCGAATTCTGACCAATTCTTTTGCTTATCTTCTTTGATCAACATTTTAACTCTTTTTCGAACTCAGGCATATTTTTCACATTTTTCTTGATTCTTGTTCTCCCTCCAATTTTTAAACAGTTTCTTCTTTTCTTTAATTGCCTCTCTGATTGTTTCGTTCCACCACGGGGAACTCTTTTTCCCTTCTCTTGTTCTTAGCTTCGTTCCACAAACTGTTTTAGAGATATTGGTTACTGTTTCCTTAAATTGTTATCTGTTCCTACCTCCAGGAAATAAATAACGTAAATGATAAATAATTGTTTGACAGAAAGTTATGGAGAGACATGATCACCTACTAGCAGTCTGGGCACTGACTTTTATAAAAAAAAATAAAAAAAAAATATTACGGTTACAACTGTCCCTAAGTGTTGGACAACATAATATTGATATACGCTACTTTCTTGTATCTAGAATGTAGTTTTCTAGCTTTTATTCTTCTTCTTCCTTTTAACTCCCTGTGGAGCATAGGTCCCCAACAAACACTTTCAACTCCTGTGGAGCACAGGTATTCAACAAACACTTTCAACTCCCTTTGGAGCATAGGTATTCAATAAAAACTTTCAACTCCTGTGGAGCACAGGTCTTCAACAAACACTTTCAACTCCTGTGGAGCACAGGTATTCAACAAACACTTTCAACTCCCTTTGGAGCATAGGTATTCAATAAAAACTTTCAACTCCTGTGGAGCACAGGTCTTCAACAAACACTTTCAACTCCCTGTGGAGCATAGGTCTTCAACAAACACTTTCAACTCCCTGTGGAGCACAGGTCTTCAACAAACACTTTCAACTCCCTGTGGAGCATTAGTCCTCAACAAACACTTTCAACTCCCTGTGGAGCATTAGTCCTCAACAAACACTTTCAACTCCCTGTGGAGCATTGGTCCTCAACAAACACTTTCAACTCCCTGTGGAGCATTGGTCCTCAACAAACACTTTCAACTCCCTGTGGAGCATTGGTCCTCAACAAACACTTTCAACTCCCTGTGGAGCATTGGTCCTCAACAAACACTTTCAACTCCTTGTGGAGCATTAGTCCTCAACAAACACTTTCAACTCCCTGTGGAGCATTGGTCCTCAACAAACACTTTCAACTCCCTGTGGAGCATTAGTCCTCAACAAACACTTTCAACTCCCTGTGGAGCAAGCATAGGTCTTCAACAAACACTTTCAACTCCCTGTGGAGCATTAGTCCTCAACAAACACTTTCAACTCCCTGTGGAGCAAGCATAGGTCCCCAACAAACACTTTCAACTCCCTGTGGAGCATTGGTCCTCAACAAACACTTTCAACTCCCTGTGGAGCATTAGTCCTCAACAAACACTTTCAACTCCCTGTGGAGCATTGGTCCTCAACAAACACTTTCAACTCCCTGTGGAGCATTAGTCCTCAACAAACACTTTCAACTCCCTGTGGAGCATTAGTCCTCAACAAACACTTTCAACTCCCTGTGGAGCATTGGTCCTCAACAAACACTTTTAACTCCATGTGGAGCAAGCATAGGTCTTCAACAAACACTTTCAACTCCCTGTGGAGCATAGGACTTCAACAAATACTTTCAACTGCCTGTGGAACATATGTCTTCAACAAACACTTTTAACTTCCTGTGGAGCATGTCTTCAACAAACACTTTCCAAACCATTCTGTTTCTTGCCATTTTTGTTAAAGATCATTCCATGTCTTCCCCGTCAATATTTTGGTTTTCCTATTTATCTTTTTCCTTGGTGATTAAAAAAAGTGGCCTGTTCTCTAATACTCACAGTTGGCTTCCACAGTGTGTGTCTACGCCATCATCTTCAGGCTGAATATGACCGGATATAAATGTGCCACATAGGACAACTTTAGTTTTGAAACTTTATATTTTCTTTCAACATAAACTAGTCACATCAACAGGACTCTCGTGCAGTTTTCATTCAGAGTTGACAGATTCGAGAATCCACTATTCTCTGTTTCGTTTTCTTATACATGCAAGATCGATATGGATAAGATCAGACACATAAATACACACAGAGAAATCACACATACTAACTCACTCTCCCACTCGCTCACTCAAAAGCTAACTAGTTCACTCATTCACTAACTTATTTGCTCACACACTCATTTATTCACACACTCATTCATTCATTCACTCACTCTCTCAATCACCCACTCTCTCAATTACCCACTGTCTCGCTCACGCATTCATTCCCTCACCCACTCACTCATCCACTCACTCACTCACTCACTCTCTTAATCACCCACTCTCTCGCTCACGCATTCATTCACTCACCCACAAACTCACTCATTCACTCACTCACACACTCACTCATTCACTCACTCACACACTCACTTATTGACTCACTCACAAACTCACTCACTCACTCACTCACCCACTCACTCACTCATTCACTCACAAAAACAAGCAAAAGTATAGGACTATTCAGAGCCTTGATCAGCTGACAGATATAACAAAGGTTGCAGTACTCACATTTTATAACAAAGGTTGCAGTACTCACATTTTATAACAAAGGTTGCAGTACTCACATTTTATAACAAAGGTTGCAGTACTCACATTTTATAACAAAGGTTGCAGTACTCACATTTTATAATAAAGGTTGCAGTACTCACATTTTATAACAAAAGTTGCAGTACTCACATTTTATAACAAAGGTTGCAGTAATCACATTTTATAACAAAGGTTGCAGTACTCACATTTTATAACAAAGGTTGCAGTACTCACATTTTATAACAAAGGTTGCAGTACTCACATTTTATAACAAAGGTTGCAGTAATCACATTTTATAACAAAGGTTGCAGTACTTACATTTTATAACAAAGGTTGCAGTAATCACATTTTATAACAAAGGTTGCAGTACTCACATTTTATAACAAAGGTTGCAGTAATCACATTTTATAACAAAGGTTGCAGTACTCACATTTTATAACAAAGGTTGCAGTACTCACATTTTATAACAAAGGTTGCAGTACTCACATTTTATAACAAAAGTTGCAGTTCAAACATTTTATATAAAGGTTGCAGTACTCGCATTTTATAACAAAGGTTGCAGTACTCACATTTTATAACAAAGGTTGCAGTACTCGCACTTTATAACAAAGTTGCAGTTCAAACATTTTATATAAAGGTTGCAGTACTCGCATTTTATAACAAAGGTTGCAGTACTCACATTTTATAACAAAGTTGCAGTTCTCACATTTTATAACAAAGTTGCAGTTCTCGCATTTTATAACAAAGTTGCAGTTCTCACATTTTATAACAAAGTTGCAGTTCTCACATTTTATAACAAACTTGCAGTTCTCACATTTTATAACAAAGCAACTATTGTAACAGTAATTATCAATTAGTGGTGGATACAATTTGAAATAAATGCAATTTAATGTGCGGAGTAATCGACACTCCCTGGATGCCGACAACAAAAAGCAGATGCGCAAGCCCTATTAATCCTCAATTGCATAAAGATAATTGTTTCTCCTTAGTTTCTCATTAACAAAGAAGCCAATCTTCGCATTTTCAGTTTGGCTATTTGAAAATATAAAATGAAGTACAATAGTGTGCCTTTTAATATTATAATTATAAGAGCAGTTGACAATTTGAACTGTATAGGAATGACTTTGGAGAACAGAGTAAATAATCAATTAAAAGTAATGTGAATCGTTTTCGTGATCCCACAATGATTGTTGGTAGCTTGAGTTTTGAGAAGAGTTTTTGTGAATCTCTAAAATATAATAAAATACCTATGACACTTTTGCAGTCTATAAATAGTATCAGCAACATTACATTTCTACTGCCCAATGTGGCTTCTCACTGATGACAAATATTCCATACACCAACAAGATTTACCCCACAGATGAAAACCATGAGTGCAGTAACTTTAATCAAGCTAGTGGTTCTCCTCTATGTTTCTCAACCCTTGCAAGCATCAAATCCTGGTTTATAAATAGCAGGCATCTATCAAACTAATCGAAGAGCAAGAAACGTAACTCGCGAAAGCAATTAAATCAACAGGATTGTCCGGATTTGGAAGCTCCTATTAAAGGTTTTCATTTGATTGTAAAGAAATGTTTTCTGTTGTGTTTTGTAAGTAAAATCACCCAATCACATAACTAACTTACTGTCAGTTTTATCAGTTCGTAATTTTTATTTGATAAATATAGCAGTATCATATAGTTTGATAACAAGCTAATGGACTGATACATCAACAGGGTGAAATTTCTGATGATCAGATTGCCTAATGCTGCGGAACTCGCTCGTAATAAACAATTTCTTATTATTTCTTTTGGCAATTATGCCTGTGTAATATAGTTTTATAAAAATACTAGTATAAAATGGATTGAGAAAGATATCCTTTGATAAGTATAAAATCGATTGCAGAATATATCGTTTGATAAATATATCAGTATAAAATTGTTTGATAAATATAATTTCCATTCCTCAAAGGTAGCAAGAGAGACTACAATCAATATCGAGTTATCTCCTTTCTCAGCCATGTAGGAAAGTTATGTGCCAAAATTATGTGGGAATAAGGCTCAAGCCTATACTAGATATATAGTCAAGCGGTTCTTAGATGAGTTCCAGACAACAAAATAGAGATTGTAATGACGCTCTCTTCACCCTAAAACAGCTTGCAGAAAAGACGACGGAACACAACCAAAATGTGCGCATAGTTTTAATAGAACAGGAAGAAGCATTCGACCGAGTAAACAGAGAACAATTGTGGGAAATATTAATAACATACAGAGTAAGTCAACATCTAACCAACCTAATTAAAAGTCTCTAATAAAAATCAGCTGTACAGTCAGAACAGCAGCAGGCTACACAGACCACTTCGAAATTAGATCAGGTGTAAGACGTACTATCTCCGCTATTGTTTATTACCTGGACTCCATATGTAACCCATCGCAACCCATCGAAGCGAGAGAAGATCAACGATTTCTATTTGTAGACGATCAGGCGCTATCTACGATCAAGCGATCAGGCGCTATCTACAATCAAGCGATCAGGCGCTATCTACATGAACAATTAAGTAGAAGTAATAGCGCTGACACTCAATCCACATGGGAATCAACATCAACGAAACAGAAGTCATGAATATCGCAAAAGAGAAACAGATCATCAACATAACAATATGCGGCAGACAAGTAGAGGAATTTTAATTCCATCAAATAGTCTAGTGATAAAAGACAATTCACAAACAACAGAAATAGACTCAAGATGCAAAAAAGCTTGTCAAATCAGTGGATAGCTATCATCACTATTGTCCAAAAGAAGAAATAACTCTAGAGGCAAAATGGGCACGCTACAATACAATCTCATTCCAAAGTTGTGCTACCAATGCCAGACCTAGACCATAGATGCAAGAACAATAAGAAAATAACAACTACCGAGGTGAACGTTGTAAAACGAATGACAGGAAACAGCCTGAGAGAGAAAATCAGAAATGAAAAACAGAAAAAAGCTAAAAAATAATTTCCACCACAGAATGCATATGCAACAGAGACGGAAAGAATATTTTGAAGACCTACATGGCACCAAATACAAATAACACAACAACATCACGCAAGAATACACACACACTGAACCCCACTTCACTTAGGAGAAAATCGAAGAATTAATCAAATTTGAACCAACCAAGATATGAAGCACCGGGGCTAGATAACATACCAATAGAAATAATAGCAGCGGCGGGAGAAATAGGAGTGATATGGCTGCACAGAATATTTAATGCAGCATGGCACCAACAACAAACCTCAGAAGACTGGCAACAGGCAATCATCATACCAATATGGAAAAATAAAGGTAGCAAGAGTGACTGCAACCAATATCGAGGTATATCGCTTCTCAGTCTGTAGGTAAGTTGTACGTCATAATTGTGGAAAAAAAAGCTGAGGCAAATAACATGTCTACAGTTAAGCGATTCTCAAATGGGGTTCCGAAAAAAAACAGGATATCAAGGACGCTCTATTCACATTAAAACAGCTTGCAGAAAAGGCGACAGAACACAATAATAACTTATACATAGCCTTCATTGACCAGGAAAAAGCATTCGACAAAGTAAACAGAGAACAACTGTGGGATATACTAACAACATACGGAGTAAGCCAACATCTAACCAACCTTATTAAAAGTCTCTACGTCAACAGCAGCTGCAGGGTCAGAACAGCAGCAGGCTACACAGACCACTTCGAAGTTAGATCAGGTGTAAGACAGGGGTGCGTACTATCTCCCCCCCCCCCTATTTTTTCTTAAATAAATGTACTATATAGGGAAGTTCAACGAGCTTCTACTTGCAGATGATCAGGCACAAAACAGGCACTTTGACAAGGCAAAAAGATCAAAGCACAACACAACGAGCCTTTAATAAAATTTGCGAGAACACCAACTCAAGGGTCGACAAATAAAAAGATGAATTGGCGGAATATTAAAAACACTAGGAAATAAAACAGCAGCAGAGGCGAGCAGAAGAGCAAAAGTTCTCAAATTATATCTCCCCTCGACTCTCAAAGGCAGATGAAGAAAGAAAGAAGAAGAAGAAAATAGAGTACATAAAGAAATAACCTATAAAAAGATTTGACCACGTAATAAGGCAGACAGATTAAAAACACAACACAAGATGAGCTTTTAATCAACTTTTGCGAGAACGCCAGACCCAAGTGTCGACCACGAAAAATATGGCTTGATGAATATTAGAAACACTAGAAAACATAACAGCAGGAGAGGCGAGCAGAAGAACAAAAGATAGCAAATTATACATCCCCTCGACACTGAAAGTCAAATATGGAAGGAAAGAAAAAGAAGATTCCACAGGTACAAGTACACGAGAGGTTCGGAGGATTGGTATATCGCGGTGTTCTAAAATTTAGGGGATTGGGTATTAGAGAGTTCCCGTAACCCTTTTATTTACATTTGAGAGAATAACTTGTGCTAGTATCGAGACGATTAGATTTCTTGACTTTGTTGAAAGTGGCGTCCCATGTTGAAGTGTCAGTACCGGCTGGAGTCTACTTCCTGCCACGATCTACACCACGTGGGTCAGAGATATCAGGAGTTTTGTTGAATGAACGTTAATATTCTTGAATTACAAGTAGGCGTGCTTCCTGTCTACCTGCATCGACCTACTTGGCCGAATGTATAGCTCACCAATCTACTTCAAACGTGACGTCATATTACTAGTTCAGGTGTTCCTGACTTCTCAGGTCGTTGACTGAAAGTAGGTTAATAGCTATCAGGAAATAAAATATGGCGCAGTAACGATCACTTTTATTTCCGCCCATAATAAACCACACCAGGCCATGTTGTAACAACATAAATCATTGTATCCCCGCAATGGTTCGATCTCTTCTTCTGCATTCCTTCTCCGGTTATACGTCTCTTTGCTCTATCTGTAAACGGGCGTTAAGTGGGCAAAGTTTGCGTCACTAGCTGCTATGTAAGCGTGTTTATTATACTTATTTTGGCACATGGAAGCGAAATATGGATAGGGGACACCCACGAGAACAGACGATTAGAAGCCACAGAGATAAGATTTCACAGAAGAATTTTGAGAGTTCCCTGGGCAGCTAAGAAGACCAACAAGGAAATTCTCAATGAGATCAACATAAAAAGAGAGCTCATAAAAAACATTAGAAAGAAACAATCAAAATTTTTCAGGCACATCACGGGAAGAGGAAAGTTAGAATACTTGGTTACAACTCGCAAAATTCAGGGAATATAAAGATCACGAACGATAAAAGGAGAAGATATTAGATAGCTGGGCGTCATGGCAGGGAGACTGCCAACAACAGACTTGATACGATGCATTATGGATAGAAGATTGTGGAAGGATGTGATCATCTATGTCAGCCGAATGGCACATGATGATGATACTAAACTCCCATCATTTTGTAGCACGGGCCTTCTTTCCCTTTGCCGATTCCTTTTGCTTAGCCAGACAAGGTGACCAGTCTCCAGGGCCATCAAAGGAAGGAGAAGAAGGGGCTTGACCAGCTATGATTCACTGATCCTGACGTCCTGAATTCCCAACCCCTGTCTACCGGTCCATCTCTATTGGATTACCGTCAAAGATTCTCAAGTACTCACACAGTGTTGGTTACCGACTGATTCAGGTGGTTAACTCATTCTGTTCCACAAATCTCTAAATGAGTTTCAACGCTATAGCTGACGAGCGGGCTAAGAGGGTCATGACTTATATAGATACATCCAAGTGCAATGCTGCAGTAAATTTGATTATAAAGGAGAAATGAATTAAAAAAAAAAATGGGTATGGTTAGAGCTATATGTAAGTAACGGACAACACAAAAGCAGAACGACGTTGCGGCTAATTAGGCCTACAACAGGAACGATAAACAAAACACACACATGTATGTAAGTAAATAAAGATAACACTTCATAATTAACTAATAATGAGATATCGAAACAAAATATTATATGTCATTAGAATAAAAGACATCAACTTCCAGCTGCTGTGAGCAGGTCCGGAATTCCAATAACTTCACTCTGGGGCGACCAGCGTGTGGAGGTCACGAGCGTGGGCAGATCACGTGGCAGGTGGGGTACTCAAATTGTGTTGTTGATGTTGTTGATGGATTGCCACGAGTTGATACGAGCATGTTTGCCCTTTGACTCATAGAATGTGGCGGGTCGTAAGGCTTTCTTGACATTCCCGGCTCTTACTGGAGGTTGGAGGTCGTCTGTCCCAGGCTATGCTGGGAAACTACTAGTCCAGCCCAGAGGTACTGCAATACTGGGTCCTCTATTAGCCACCACTACAGGGAACACGGCGATCCTAGCTTCTGTTAGCCAGTCTGGTTTGACGCAGACTGTTACCGGGGGAGACCACCAGGAGGTAGAACTGCTAGGTCTTGGTCAGCTGATGGTGCGCCGGCCCTGCTATTTCGACTGCAGGTCGCAGGCGCTTATGCTCCCCCTACTAAAATTGTGTTGAAGGCTAAGAACCGCACAACTGATCAACGTTTTCGTAATTATTTCCGCTAAATTCTTGTAATTCTCTTATTAACCTATCTTCGACTTCATGAACAAAAAAAAATTGGAGGTCAAAATATAAATAATCTAAGGTATGTGATGATACAGGCTTAATCGCTAAGAGTGAAAATAAGTTGCAAGAAATGTTAGACATTATAGTGAAGGAAAGCAAACATAAAGAATTCCGCCTTAATAGCAAAAAGACAGAAGTAATGGTAGCAACAAAGTAAAAAAAACATCACCTTTATGCACAATAAAAACCAATGGCACAATATTAAAACAGGTAAATTAATCTTAAAGAGATAGATGCCAGGCTTAAACATTAATGGAAAGATAATCAATAACCTAAGATATACTAACGATACTGTATTACTAGCAGAAAGTCCTGAAGATCTACAACAATTACTTAATGAAATAAACATGGCAAGCAAAAAATATTGATTAGATATGAAAGCCAAAAAGACTAAAACTGTGATCACGAGGAAAGAAAATTCTCAAGACCTACAAATTAAAAAAATGAAGGAATACATCTGGAGACAGTCCAGAGCTACAACTACCTGGGACATACTATAACCAATGATGGAAAATGTAAAACTGAAATAAACAAAAGAATAGGTATGGCAAAAAGTAATTTTTAATGCCATGAAAAGTGTCATCATAATCAAGTACCGGGCCTGCTGGCGTAGGTGATCATGTCTCTCCACAACTTTCGATCTCGATAATTATTTATCATTTCTGTTGTTGACCTTCTGCCAAGCCATTCTCTTAAGCTGTCTGTTATTTTGTCTCTTTGCTTCCCTCTATCTCTTCGTCCCTCAATTTTGCCAGTTGTTACAATATATTCCAGTTGTTCTCTTCTCATTACATGGCCAAAAAATGATGATTGTTTCTTCCTAATATTGGAAATTAGCTCTCTTTTTTGCTTTGATCTCTCTCAGAACATCTTCATTTCTCTTCTTAGCTGTCCATGGTACTCTCAACATTCTTCTGTAAAACCACATTTCTACAGACTCCAGTGATTTTCTTGTCTGTTGTCCCATTGTCCATGATTCGCATCCATATGTTAAGACTGGCTCTACGAAACATTTAAGAACTCTTTTTCTTGTTTCTATTGTCAAAAATGGATTGCATATTATCTTCCTCATTTTTTGGAAAGCTGTTTTTGCCTGAGCGATTCTGCATCTTACCTCTGTTGTACATCATCCGTCTTCTATGATGTTCTCTAGTTGACCCTTCTGCTTGAGTGTTCTCACATTCCAAGTACCTATCTCTAGAGTTCGCTTTATCTTGATTTTGCTTACAGTAGCTTGATGACGATCGGGTATCACCTGTAGCACATGATGTCTCCTACCGAACGAGGGTTTTCCATTGGAATCCCCCTTAACGTTGTTGTGGCGATTCATGATTGTACAAAGTATACTAACATCAAAACAAATAACACCAGGGCTAACACTAAGAATAGCAAAATGTTGCATCTTCTCAGTATTCCTGTATGGTGCAGAAACATGGACATTAGACAAGAAAACAGAACAGAAAATTGAAGCCTTTGACACATGGGTTTATAGAGAAATAGGTAGAATTGGATGGAAAGAAAAGAAAACAAACGATGAAGTTTTAAAACAACTAAAAATGAAAAGAGAACTACTAAACACAATTAGAACAAGACAAATGAAATTTTTGAGGCATGTTAAAAGACACAACAGCCTAATAAAAGTAATATTGGAAGGGATATTACAAGGTAAATGAGGCAGAGGCAGACCAAGACTAAAATGTACGAGAAACATACAAAAAATGGACAAGTCAGCCTATGACAATCTGCACCATCAAATGAAGAGACAGAATGGAATAGCGCTCGTGGTAGCCAACCTTCGATGCGGAGACGGCACTCATGAATTAAAATGAATTTAAATTTGGTTATTTGGTTATGGAAGGCCACGGTATCACTGCAAACGAATTAAAATCCATAATTGCTCAACCGCCCGTGCCAGCGTAATCATCCGAATTAATATCTCATCTCCCAAACAAAGGAAGGTAACTAGTCCCCATCGTAGCAGTCTCAGCACACGCCAAAAGACATAAGGCGAAACCGCGCAGAAAGTGAACACAGCCAACTGTTCCCTGTCATACGATATCATCATTCACCGTAAACAATTGGAATATCAAAACATGATCAAAACGGATGAGACACACAGCTCACGGTGTGCACCGAGCACTTAACTCAGTAGCTCCTGCAAAAAGCCGGACTTGGAATATGAGGAAACTGTAACAAGGAAGACTTTTCATGCATAGCCTTGAATTGTTCCCAGCGCCTACCCACCAAATACCGGAAGTTCTGAATTTAAATATATGGAAACAATGTTAACCTCCGATGTTAGATGTATAGCAGAAGTGAGATGCAGAATGGCTCAGGCAAAAGCAGCTTTCAAAAAAACAAAAAAAAAATGAGGGAGATACTGTGCAATCAATTTTTCACAATTAAAACAAGAAAAAAAGTTCTTAAATATTATGTAGAGCCAGTCTTAACATGAATGTGAATCATGGACAATAGGACAACAGACAAGAAAATCACTGGAGGCTATTGAAATGTGGTTTTACCGAAAAATGTTGAGAATACCATGGACAACTAAGAAGAGTAATGAAAACGTTCTGAAAGAGGCCAAAGCAAAAAGAGAACTAATATTTTGTATCAGGATGAAACAATCATCATTTCTTGACCATGTAATGAGAAGGGAACAACTTGAATATATTGTGACAACTGGGTAAATTGAAGGACAAAGGCTTAGAGGGAAGCAAAAAGAAAAGATACCAGACAACTTAAGAGAATGGTTTGGCAGAAGGTCAACAACAGAAATGATATATAACTGTCGAGATCGAAAGTTGTGGAGAGACATGATCACCTACGCTGACAGACATAGTACTTGATGATGATGATGATGATGATGATTATGAACAGAGATAAGTAATAATTTTACTTTGACATTTATTTTTCAAAAGTCGATGTTAGAGTAGCTGTTTGTGACTCTAAATTAGGATCAAGGACAGAAGTGCATAAAAATGCGAAGCTGAAGTAAAGTTAATTGTAAGGAAAAATGAAAAAAAAAAAAATATATATATATATATATAAAAATACGATATGGTTCAAACTTCACATAATAAGTGGACAGCACAAATTAGAACGACGTTTCAGCTGAATAGACCTTCAGCAGGAACAAACATACAACACACACATTTATGTTATACAGAGGCGTATACTGGTTTTGGGGTTTGGGCTACCGCTGACAGAATAAATAAAGACATACATTATATTCAGTAGGTAGACTAACATGAAGTAATATTTGCTAATGACATCACTACATTTTAAATTACTTACTTATTTATATGTAAACTCTATCCGTCTTGTTTGGGACGAAAATGTCTTGATGACTTTGTCATTGAAAGTACTGTTGGATTGGTTTCTAAGTTTCTGAGGGAATGATTTCTCAAAGGGCATTATTGTCAAACCAGATAAGCATTCTTGTGTCTGAGTTGAGCAACAATAAGATTTGATTCTCTTGAGAGCAGAAAAAGTTCTTTCTACAAATGCAGATGCGCATAACGTAGTTATAAATAGGTTAGGATGTTCCGGTAATGAGACATAGTTTCACTTTCACTTTGTGACGCTTCTGATTGGCTAAAGCTAAAAAGAACCCATGAAACCGTATTTTGTATAGGTAGCTCTCGCCTGTATAATTTTGACGGGAATTTTTGAATGTGAAGGTCATTAATTCTAAGTCGGAGAGAAGAGAAATGTACCGCTGCTGATTAGCGGTTTCTTGTACCATTTTTTTTATAGTAGTTTCGGTTTCATTCACAAACGTTATAGTGGCCATATGAAAACCTTGCTTTAATAAATCCAAATCAAAGCAAATAAATCATATTGGCCTACGAAATGTGTAATAGAATATTCGAAAATTTGTAATATAATTATGAAAAAATATAATAAATTATCATTTCCTTTCGTATTTCGTTAATATGTTCAGGCTACGGCGGTAGCTGCGGTAGCATAGAGAATACGCCACTGATGTTATACCTATGACGTAAAGTTTTAACTGGACCGTTTTTTCTATTTTTTTTCAAATATATTTTTTTTCCATTTCTCCTGACGCTAAATTGCCCTGTAAACAAACTAATTCACTATTTTTTTTTCAAATTATCATTTTCTTTTCTTCTTGAGACGTAACTGGTATCTGTCTTTTATTGTATACGTATCTAGTATTGTCTACTGTCCATGATTCGCTTCCATATGTCAGAATTGGTTCTATTTAGCACCGATGAACTCTCTTTCTAACTTCTATTGACATATATTTGTTTCATAAGATATTTTTCATTTTCTGAAATGCAATTTTGGCCTGAGCTATTCTGTTTTTTTTATTTCTGTGGTGCATCTCCCATCTGATGTTATTATTGTGCCCAAGTATTTGACGCGTTGCACTTGTTTCAGATTTGTCTCGTTTATTTTTATGCTGCATGATGGTGACGATTGTTTCTTCGATATAACCATTACTTCTGTTTTCTTACTATTCAGACTGAGACCTTTATTGATGCTTTCTTTTACTGTTATGTCTATCATTTCTTGTAGTCCATTCTCTGTCTCTGCTATTAAGACTGTGTCATCCGCATATCGCAAATTATTTATGTTGTGACCGTTGACTTCAATTCCTTTTGTGTCTACTATTGATCTCATAATATGTTCGCTGTAAAGTGAAAACAAATCCGGCGACAGAACACAGACTTGTCTGACGCCTTGTTTTATATATTGGAATTGTCCTGTTTGGTTGTTAATTCGTATAGCTGCTGTTTGTTGCCGGTACATGTTCTTTTATGATTCGCAGATCCTTGCCATCAATGTTTAATTTCTCCAGCATATTGATTATTTCCACATGCTTTACTTTGTCAAATGCTTTTGTGCACTCTATAAAGCACATATAAAAATCTTTCTTTACCTCTATAGGTATTTCTATCAATGTTCTTAAGATGTAAATTGCATTATTGGTGCCCTTTCCTTCCACAAATCCACATTGTTCCTCATTTATTAAAGCATATATAGATGTACCATATGAGACATATATTGATGTACCATATGACATGTATTGATATACCATATAAGACATTTATTGATGTACCATATAAGACATATATTAATGTACTACATAAGACATATATTGATGTACCATATGACATGTATTGATATACCATATAAGACATTTATTGATGTACCATATAAGACATATATAATGTACTACATAAGACATTTATTGATGTACCATATAAGACATATATTGATGTACCATATAAGACATTTATTGATGTGCCATATAAGACATTTATTGATGTACCATATAAGACATTTATTGATGTGCCATATAAGACATATGTACCATATAATACATATGTACCGTATAAGACATGTATTAAAAGGAAAGGATACAAGGTTTCGAGGCAGACCCAGACTATGTGGAGTGACATGTGAGAAACTCTACAGCAGCATCATGTGTCAATAGCTGAAGCTGTCAGAAGGGCAAGAACCAGAACTTTACATCTCCCTCGTCATCCGGAAAGAAAATAGGAAGAAATTTTGAGGGAAAAATGTTAATAGATTTGTTATCTTTCAAGAAATAGAAAAAAAATTTTAATAATTTTTTTTATATTTCAAAGAATAGAAAAAATGTTAATAAATTTGTCATATTTTATAGAAAAAAAAATTAAAATTTGTGTCATATTTCAAGAAATTATAGACAGAAAATGGGAATAAATTTGTCATATTTCAAGAAATTATTGACAGAAAATGTTAATAAATGTGTCATATTTCAAGAAATTATAGAAAGAAAATATTAACAAATTTATCTCATTTCTAGAAATTATGGAAAGAAAATGTTAATAAATTTGTCATATTTCATGAAATCTAAAAGAAAATGCTACTGAAATTACTCGAACTTGCGGGACATCAGGCTTCAAACTATGAGTTAAACTTCTCCTAACTCCCTAATCTCCCTAAGGAAATCTCCCTAACTTTCAACGTTCTAAAGCTAGAACTCTAAATTCGAGATAATTCTGTTTTTGAGTTCGAGCTACTTTTTTTAGGTTTAAATTGCGCGTGTTCAAGCGCAGTTATCTGTAAATGTATTCTATGATTTTGTTGTGCACCTACGTCATGTCTAGCGTTACACTAGTATGATTTCGGTGCTTTATTTTTGTCTGCTTTATTCTTGAGTGAGTTTAATTATATATAAATTATAATCTATCACCTGTAAGATCAAAGCAGTGATCTGGAAAGAAATAGTCACATGAAGAGGGTAGCATTATCGACATTTGAAGTGCAAGAAGAAATTACAATGAAGCATTAAAGTGGCACGCGTGTAACGGAGCTAGAAACAAGGGAAAGTGAACCAAATCTCCCAAGCAATAGTGCTAAAAGTAGAAGAAAAATAAAAACAAACAAACAGAGAAAGAGACAGAGAGAGAGATAGAGAGAGAGAGAAAGAGAGAGAGAGAGAGAGAAAGAGAGAGAAAATATTAGAAATTCAGTTATCGTGAATGTTCATGGAAAGGGCTCAAATCCCAACAGAATGTAACAGTATAAAACAGAAAAAATTGAAGGATCAGAACACTTGCTCGACGGGCGGTCCACTTCTGATGATCAGATTGCCTCCTTCTGCAAAGCGTTGTTTAGAGAGTTTCCTATTACAGAAAGGCAGGATAAATGGAAATTATATCAACAGAAAATGGAAGCAGAACAAGCGATAAGTCGAAATATCAAGAAGGTCAAGCCAATGACCCTCGCAAGTAAACTTCAAACTTATAGTTGAGAAAAATGACTAAAAGTCTCCAATTATCTTTAGAAAGGTCGACTTCAGTTAAATAAAGTAAAATCGTCCTGAAACATAACCACCGGCAGTCGCCTAAACCACTAGTACAATTGTTAAATAAGAACCATCGAGAGTCGACAGAAAGAATTTGACGGATAGAAACGTAGTAATTCACACGTTAAATATGGGGTGAGTTGAATCTAAGTGGAACCCTCCAGGAATGGGTAATATAAGTAGATCTGCTATATTTAGATGTGTTTGACAATTTGGTTATTAATTAAATAAGACTTAGACTTGAGAACTTAACAGCCTTGCTATAAGCACATCATTCCCATAACTGCCCGATCCTGACCGATCATACTGTTCCTGTGAACGTGTTGCGTTCTGTATAAATGGCGCGCAGCTGTTAATGCACACTTCGGGCCGGTGTACCGGTCGTTGCGGGCATCACGATCTCTTTGCATCTCGCGACAAATCCGTGTACTCTCATGATCAGTGAGAGTGTGTTCCTAGAATCGCTGTCAAACCTCCAATTCGGTGAAATACCCAGTTTGGTCTCAGTCAATAATCATCATCATCATCATCATCATCATCATCATCATCATCATCATTATCACTGAGTGCCGTCTCCACATCGGAGAATGGTAACAACGCAGCGCCATTCCGCTCTGTATCTTGCTTTGATAGGGCAGGTTATTATAGGTTAATATGTCCATCTCTTGGTGTTACTTGTCTATGTTAGTCTTGGTCTGCCTCTGTCTCTTGCCTTGATAAGGTAGGTTGTTATAGGCTGATTTGTCCATCTTTTGATGTTACTCATCCATGTTAGTTCTGGTCTGCCTATGACATTTAATCTTATAGCTTCCCTTCCAAGATTACTTTTAGTAGGCTGCTGTGTCTTTTAACATGTCCCAAAAATTTCATTTGTCTTGTTTGAATTGTATTTAGTAGTTCTCTTTTTATTTTTAGTTGTTTTAAGACATAATCATTTGTTTTCTTTTCTTTCCATCCAATTCTACCTACTCTTTTATATATCCACGTTTCAAATGCTTCAATTTTCTGTTCTATTTACTTGTCTAATGTCCATGTTTCTGCACCGTACAGGTATGTTGAGAAGATATACCATTTTGCTATTCTTAGTGTTAGCCTTGGTGTTATTTGTATTGATGTTAGTACATTTTTCATAGCATTAAAATTATTTTTTTTTCATTTCTTTTCTTTTATTTGTTTCAGTTTTAATTTTCCATCACTGGTTATAGTATGTCCAAGGTAGTTGTAGGTGCTGAACTGTCTCCAGGTCTGTTCCTTCAAATTTGATATCCACTTGTCGGTTTTGAGTATTATCTTTGTCTATTATCGCAGTCCAGTTGGTGGCACATTTGCAGTCGAAATAAGACCACACTTTATGTCTCAAGAGCAGAGCCGGACCTGGTACCGTTCCACTTCTGTCACCGGCAGTCGATTGCTGCACTAACTCAGTGAGTGGCGCCATAACAATGTTATAACAATGTGGCCAGGTGAATGCGATCGGACTTCCGCCGTCTCCGCAAACGAGAATCCAGACCAGTAAGAATCATTTGAACGCAGATTGCAGAAAAAATGCCACTGTACTGAACCTGATTCGTCAAAGCGGCCATCTTGTCCTGTCGCATCAACCGGAATTCTCATAATAATTATTTTAATGAAATAATTACAGACTATTGTTGTATACACCAATAAATGAACTATTCAAGGCTTATGCAATTCGTTTGTAACTCATCATCATCATGTGCCATACCGGTTGGCGAAGCCGATCATATCCTTTCCATAAATCTCTGTCCTCAATACACCGTATCAATTCTGTTGTTGACTGTTTTCCATGCCATGACACCAAGCTACCTAGTATCTTCTCTTTGTCGTCCGCGATCTCTCTTTCCCTGTATTTTCCCAGTTGTAACAAAGCATTCAAACTTTACCCTTCTCATGATGTGATCGAAAAATGTTGATTATTACTTCCGAATTTTTTTTTAGGAGCTCCCTTTTTGTGGTGGCCTCTTTGAGAATTTCCTCGTTGGTCTTTTTAGCTGCTCAGGGTACTCTCAACATTCTTCTGAGAAGTCCCTTCTCTGTAGCCTCTAATCGTCTGTTCATGTGTTTGTCTACTGTCCTCGACTCGCTTACATATTACAACTTTCTCTTACTAAATCTTTTTTGTCTCCTATTTAGCTTTTCAGTCTAAAGGGAGATATAATTTGCGGTCTTCAGCTTTTCTCTTCGCCTCTGCTGCTGCTGCTGCTGCTGTTTTTTTCCTAGCGCTTCTCATATTCCACCAATCCATTGTTTTCGTGGTCGACCCTTGGGTCTGGTGTTCTCACAACGTTTGTTTAAGGCTCGTTGTATTGTGTTTTGGTTTTTCTGCCTCACCACGTGACCAAACCCTTTTTTGTGTTGTTTCTTTATATATTCTATGGCGGGTTTTATTCCTAGCTTGTTTCTCAGTTCTTCATTTCTGATCTTATCTCTCAGACTGTTTCCTGTCATTCGTCTAACACATTTAATCTCAGCAGAGGTTATTTTTCTTGTTGTTCGTGCCTCTAGAGTCCAGGACTGGCATTGGTAGCACAACGTTGGGATGAAGATTGTATTGTATAGTGCTCGTTTTGCCTCCAGAGTTATTTCCTTGTTGGACAATAGTGGTGCTAGCTGTCCGATGACTTGACAAGCTTTGTTACATCTTGAGCCTATTTCTGCTGTTTATGAATTCGTTTGTCACTAGACTTCCTAGGTATTTAAATTCATCTACTTGTTTTCGTCGTCTGACGTCTATGATTATGTTGATGTTCTGTTTCTCTTTTGCGATATTCATGACTTCTGTTTTACTGATGTTAATTTTCATGTTGTATTTTGTGCCTGTGCTGTAGAGTTTATTTAAGTGTTCTTGTAGGTCTTCATTTTTCCATGTATGAGGGCCTGATCTTCACCAAATAGAAGCTTGTTAATATATTCTGTCTCTGATGGATTCGCTAACTTGCATATATAGTCCATGTATGTAATTAACACTGGGGGGGGGGGGTTAGTACGCAACCCTCTATTACTCCTGGTCTAGCTTCGAAGTTAAAAGACATCACCTCAGTGCAAAATAAAGACAAGTGGAACAATATTAAAACAGGTAAATGAATTTTAATATTTGGGAACTTTGTTAACCTCAGATGGAAGATGTACAAAAGAGGTGAGATGCAGATTGGCTCAGGCAAAACAGCTTTCCAAAAAAATGAGGAAAATACTATGCAATCCATTTTTGACAATAGAAACAAGAAAAATGGTTTCTTAAATGTTACGTAGAGCCAGACTTAACATATAGATGCGAGTCATGGACAATAGGACAACAGACAAGAAAATCACTGGAGTCTGTAGAAATGTGGTTTTACAGAAGAATGTTGAGAATACTATGGACAGCTTAAAAGAGTAACGAAGAGGTTCTGAGAGAGGTCAAAGCAAAAAGAGAGCTAATTTCCAATGTTAGGAAGGGACAATCATCATTTTTTGGCCATGTAATGAGAAGAGAACAACTGGAATATATTGTAACAACTGGACAAATTGAGGGACGAAGAGAGAGAGGGAAGCAAAAAGAAAAAAATAACAGACAGCTTAAGAGAATGGCTTGGCAGAAGGTCAACAACAGAAATGATAAATAGCTGCCGAGATCGAAAGTTATGGAGAGACATGATCACCTACGCCACTAGGCCCGGTACTTGATGATGATGATGATGATGAGCTTCGAAGTGGTCCGTGTAGTCTGCTGCTGTCCTGACTGTGTAGCCTTCTGCTGTCCTGTCTGTGCAGCCTGCTGCTGTCGTGTCTGTTTAGCCTGCTGCTGTCCTGTCTGTGTAGCGTGCTGCTGTCCTGTCTGTGTAGCCTGCTGTTGTCCTGTCTGAGTAGCCTGCTGCTGTCCTGTGTAGCCTGCTGCTGTCCTGTCTGTATAGCCTGCTGCTGTCCTGACTGTTTAGCCTGCTGCTGTCCTGTCTGTGTAGCCCGCTGCTGTCCAGTCTGTGTAGCCTGCTTCTGTCCTGTCTGTGTAGCCCGCAGCTGTCCTGTCTGTGTAACCTGCTGTTTATGTAGAGACTTTTAATTAGGTTGGTTAGATGTTGACTTAGTCCGTATGTTGTTAGTATTCCCCCAAATGTCTCTGTTTACTCTGTCGAATGCTTATTCCTGTCAATGAAAGCTGTGTACTGATTTTGATTATGTTTCCTCGTATTATGTTTCCTCGTATTATGTTCCCTCGTATTATGTTTCCTCGTATTTTCTGCTATCTGTGAAGGTAAAGTACGACACTTGAATCGCAGTCTTAGTTTGCACTCATATGTGCTCGGCCACCTATTCAGAAATGTTCGGAGACTGCTCGATAGTGTTGCTTCAAACATCGGAACTCACGATGCCTCACCTTTCCAGAGTACTACCCTGGTACCCATTTCTACCAGCGGCTTGGTCGACCACGGGAGCATTTTTGTTCAAACCACGAGCACAAATCACACTGTTTCCAGCGAGAATCGAACACGGGTTGTCTGAACGTCTGTAGCTCAGTCGATTGACGGTTGGCCACCATAAAGCGTCATTCATTGTGTGCCGTCTACACATCGAAGGTTGGCTACCATAGAGCGTAATTTTACTCTGTCTCTTGTCTTGATGGTACACGTTATCATAGGTTCACCTGTCTCTTGTCTTGATGGTACACGTTATCATAGGTTCACCTGTCTCTTGTCTTGATGATACACGTTATCATAGGTTCACCTGTCTCTTGTCTTGATGATACACGTTATCATAGGTTCACCTGTCTCTTGTCTTGATGGTACACGTTGTCATAGGTTCACCTGTCTCTTGTCTTGATGGTACACGTTGTCATAGGTTCACCTGTCTCTTGTCTTGATGATACACGTTGTCATAGGTTCACCTGTCTCTTGTTTTGATGGTACACGTTGTCATAGGTTCACCTGTCTCTTGTCTTGATGGTACACGTTATCATAAGTTCACCTGTCTCTTGTCTTGATGGTACACGTTGTCATAGGTTCACCTGTCTCTTGTCTTGATGATACACGTTATCATAGGTTCACCTGTCTCTTGTCTTGATGGTACACGTTATCATAGGTTCACCTGTCCATCTTCTGATGTTATTCCTCTTCTTCTACCTTTTAGCTCCCAGTGGAGCATAGGCCTTCAACAAACACTTTCCAAGTCGTTCTGTTTTTTGCAATTCTTTTAAGATCATTCCATGTCTTCCCCATCATCTTCATCTCTGCTTCAATCTGTCTTCTCCAAGAATTCCTTGGTCTTCCTCTTTGTCTTTTCCCCTGGGGATTCCAAAAAAGGGCCTGTTGTGTAATACTCTCAGTTGGTTTCCGTAGTGTGTGTCCTATCCATCGCCATCGTCTTCGCTGTATTTCTTTATCCACTGGTATTTGACCGGTACATTTCCATAATTCCACGTTAGTGACTTTGTCCTGCCATTTCCATCCCTTTATTCTGCGCAAGCATCCATTAATGAAAGTCTGTACCTTCGTGATTGTCAATTTTGTTATTCTCCATGTTTCACAGCCATATAATAGAACCGACTTAACATTGGAGTTGAAATTTTTATTTTTGTATTTAGCCTAATTTCTTTGGATTTCCATATGTTTCCCAGTGCAATGAAAGCTCCTCTTGCTTTTGATATCCTTATTTTGGTATCGTTTTCTGTTCCTCCCTCTTTGTCTACATTACTGCCCAGATATATATAAGATTGTACGTCTAGTAGAGGTATTTCTCCTAGTTTTATTTGGTTATTGCCAACTGCATTAATTCTCATAATGTTGGTCTTATCTCTATTAATCTTTAGTCCTAGCTGTTGTGATCTCTCATCTAATATACTCATTTTATCTTGCATCTGTTGGTGGCTGTGTGATAGGAGAGCTATGTCATCAGCAAAGTCTAAATCATCAAGTTGTTTGGTCAGTGACCACTGGATCCCATTTCTGTTGTTTTGAGTTATTTTCATAATCCAATCTATGGCCAGTAGAAAGAGAAATGGAGACAGAAGGCATCCTTGCCTTACTCCTGTTCTTATTTCAAATGCTTCTGTAAGCTGTCCTTCATGCACCACACTACATTTTGTTCCTTCATACATTGTTTTTATCAGGTTAATAAACTTTATGGGGATTCCATAATGACTCAGCAACTTCCAAAGCATTCTTCTGTCTAAACTATCAAATGCCTTTTCGTAATCTATGAATCCAATATAAAGTGGGGATTTTAGTTCTAAACTTTGTTCAACTATTATACGTAAAGTAGTTATTTGATCAGCACATGATCTGTTCTTCCTAAAACCTGCTTGTTCATCTCTCAAGTGTTTCTCTATAGCCTCTTTTAGTCTCTCCAGAATGATTCTGCCTAATATTTTCCTGGCACTGATAGTAGCATAATTCCCCTATAATTAGTGCACTCCTGTAAACTTCCTTTCTTTGGTAGTTTGATCATATAACCTTCTCTCCAGTCTTTAGGTATTTCTTCCCTCTCCCAAATTTTATCCAATAGATTATGTAACATCTTGGTAGAGGTGATAATATCTGCTTTGATGGCTTCCGAAGGAATTTCATCTGGTCCTGTGGCTTTACCATCTTTTAATAGTTTGATGGCTTTCATTATTTCTTCATTGCTTGGTTTTCCGCAGTTAACGTATAATTCTTCTTCTGCTGGTAGTATATCTGGAGGATTATTTGAGCCGGGTCTGTTCAAAAGTTCTTCAAAGTGCTCTTTCCATCTCTCCATTTGTTCCCTTATATTACTAAGCAGATTTCCTTTCTTATCTTTGATAAAGGCGTTGATCTGTTTGTATTTTCCACCTAATTTCTTTGTGCTGTTGTACAGTTCTTTCATATTCCCTTTATTTGCTGCTTCTTCTGCCTCTTTAGCTAATTCATCTATATATTTCCTCTTATCCCTTTTAATGCATCTTCTCACTTCTTTGTTCACCTCTGTGTAAGCTTCCTGTGTCTTGGCTTTATTACTTCTTGTTTTGCTTTTATTTATGTCTGCTTTCTTGTTCTTTCTTTCTTTAATTTTATCCAGGATCTCTGCTGTCCTCCATGCCTTATTCTGGCGTTCTCTTTTCCCCAGTGTTTCTTCGCATGTCTCTTTCCATATATTTTTTACCTGTTTCCAATGATCTTCTATATTTATTGTATTTTCTAGTTGTTGGAGGACTTGGTATTTGTTTGATATTGTGACTGTAAATTTATCTTTAATTCCTTGTTCTTTAAGAAACCCTACATTGAAATACTTTCTGCCCTTATTCGTTGTAGTATACCTTTTTAATTTAATTTTAAGTTTGGCTAACAGAAGATGATGATCAGAAGCTATATCTGCCCCTCTATATACTTTTACATCCTGTAAGGATGACTTAAACTTATTATTAATACATATGTGATCAATTTGATTTTCCGTTCTATGATCTGGTGACACCCATGTAGCTTTGTGTATTCTTTTATGTTGGAATATTGTTCCTCCTAGGCTCATTTGATTAAGGGCGCAGAAATTCACAAATATCTCTCCATTCTCGTTTATATCTCCAAGTCCATGTTTTCCCATAATCTCTTCGAAGCCTCTGTTGTCTGATCCTACCTTAGCATTTAGGTCTCCCATCAAGATTATAATCTGATGTTATTAGTTCACATTATTATATATCTGCTTCTGCTTTGTCTACCTTGTACTTTCCCTTCAAAGACTTTTAGAAGAGGCTTGTGTCTCTTTACATGTCTACACAATTTCAGTTGTCTTTTCCGAATTGTGTTAAGTAGTTCCCATTCTCAGCTGATTCACAACTTTATTATTTGACTTCTTATCCTGTCACCCAAATCTCCCCATTTGCCTATAGATCCTTATCCAAAAGCTTCAGTTTTCTGCTCTATTTTGTCTATGTGTCTATGTTTCTACACCATATACATTAAACATACAATGGTATTGAGCAGCCAGGCTAACAGAAAGAGAAGACAAGCTACAATGTTTCGACAGAAGCCTTCATCAGGTGTAGCAAATATGTTTTCTGCAGCAGTACTCACGGCCCCGATGGTAGTTAATATATATTTTTATATTTTGATATCTGTGCTTATCCCCTTTTGCACCAAATAAGAATGTTGAGTAAACATAGCGCTTTGCAATTTGTAGTCCTTGTATTTGATGTTGTTTGCTTTGATGTGAGTATATTTTTCATGTTAAAATTCCTTCTTGCCATTCCTATTCTTTTGTAAATCTCTGTCTTCCATTTTCCGAGTCAAATGAATGAGCTATTTCTAGATGTGAAGTTAAACAAACATGTAGCGGACATTCCTTGCGTGGGAGCTTTACGTTCTACTTCATAGGCCAATCAACAGGAAGAGCCCTATCTTACCTATCAGGTATCTGCGGTTATGACAGCAAAATCAGCCAGCCAGGATGGGACATCAACTGTTTTAAAACAGGGACCTAACTTGATCCAGTTACACAACAGAAATTTCATCTCGCCCCCGTAAAAAAGCTGGGGGATTTTTGTATTTATTGGTCTCCTAATGTTACATGTGTAGGTTGTGGTATTGTTGGTGACAACGGAAAGTGTGGGCGGTTAAAGCAGTTAAGATATGGTCGTGGTAAAAATCAAAATAGATTGAGTGTATAACATCTAACTGGAAAGGAAGAGGTGGCAATAACTTTTGATCGATGTTTGTTAACTTGGGCGTTAAGAGGGGACGGACTGTTCATGTTTTGTGATTCTCACATTTACAGCATTCCTGACTCCCACTTCGAGTTCAACTGGTTTTTTGCTGACGCACGAACACAATTCACAACAGGACACTTCACTTCAATCTAAGATTCAGTAGCTCATTTGGAGAGTGAACTGGACTTCAAAAGAAATGGGGTTGGGTTAAATGTCCATCGAAGGCTTCTAAGTTCATCATCCTTATCATCATCATCCTACATTACCATCATCATCATCAATACCATCATCATTACCATCACCATCATCGTCATCATCATCATCATCATCATCATTACCATCATCAGTACCATCATCATCATTACCATCATTACCATCATCATCATCATCATCATTAACATCATAATCATCATCATCATCATTACCATCATCATAATCATCATCATTACCATCATCATCATTACCATCATCATCATTACCATCATTACCATCATCATTACCATCACCATCTTCATCGTCATCATCATCACCATCATCATCACCATCGTCATCATCATTACCATCATCCTCATTACCATCATCATCATCAATACCATCATCCATCATCGTCGACATCATAATCATCATCATTACCATCATCATCATAACCATCACCATCATCATCATTACCATCATCATCATCGTCGTCATCATCATCACCATCATCATCATCATCACCATTATCATCACCATCATCATCACCATCATCATCACCATCATCATCATTACCATCATCATCATAACCATCACCATCATCATCATTACCATCATCATCATCGTCGTCATCATCATCACCATCATCATCATTACCATCATCATCATCACCATCATCATCATCATCACTATCATCATTACCAGCATCATCATCGTCGTCATCATCATTACCATCATCGTCGTCATCGTCATCACCATCATCATCATCATCATTACCATCATCATCATTACCATCATCATCATCATTACCATCATCATCATTACCATCATCATCATCGTCGTCATCATCATCACCATCATCACCATCATCATCATCATCATCATCATCATCAATACCATCATCATCACCATCATCATCATCAATACCATCATCATCATCGTCGTCATCATCATCGTTACTATCATCATCATCATCATCATCATTACCATCATCATCATCATCATTACCATCATCATCATTACCATCATCATCATTACCATCATCATCATCGTCGTCATCATCATCACCATCATCATCATCATTACCATCATAATCATTACCATCATCATCATCATCGCCATCACAGTTATCACTATTATCATCATCATCATCATCACCATCGTCATCATCATCATCATCACTATCATCCCCATCATCATCATCATCACTATCATCCCCATCATCATCATCATCATCATCATCATCACTATCGTCCCCATCATCATCATCTCCATGATTATGCCTCATACCGGTAGCCGTAAGCGATCATGTCCTTCTATAATCTTCTATCCACAGTACATGGTACCAATTCTGTTGTTGACTGTTTTCTGTGCCACGACACCAAATTATCCAGAATCTTCTCCCTTTGTCGTCCGCCATCTCGCTGTTTCCCTGTATCTTGCCAGTTGTAACCAAGTATTCGAAGTTACCTCTTCTCATGATGTGCCCGATAAATGTCGATTGTTACTTTGTGATGTTTCACAGTTCACCCAACCTTAATTGGTTACCGCATTTTATGTCTGGGAAAGTAGGGCCCGCTGTTTAATGAAGAAAAAAAAAGCTCGGAAGCTCGCCTTACAAAAAGCAAGTGGGTACTTGACGATATTTTGACAAATGTGAAGATTCAATATTTTTTAATATAGATTAAAGATAAATAAAACATTCAAAATAAAAGAAACTTGTCTCGACACCAATCTCGATCGTCTGGTCTCAAAGACCATTCTGCTAGAGACAATGACAAGTGTGAGGAGGAGAAGTAGACAGAGAAAGAAATGGGAAACTATGAGAGGTGAGAGGAGATGAAGTAGACACAGAAAGATGTGGAGAACTATGAGAGGTGAAAAGATGAGAATTAGACAGAGAAAGAGGTGGGAAACTATGAGAGGTGAGAGGAGGTGAAGTAGACAAAGAAAGATGTGGAGAACTATGAGAGGTGAAAAGATGAGAATTAGACAGAGAAAGAGGTGGGAAACTATGAGAGGAGAGGAGATGAAGTAGACACAGAAAGATGTGGAGAACTATGAGAGGTGAAAAGATGAGAATTAGACAGAGAAAGAGGTGGGAAACTATGAGAGGTGCGAGGAGATGAAGTAGACACAGAAAGATGTGGAGAACTATGAGAGGTGAAAAGATGAGAATTAGACAGAGAAAGAGGTGGGAAACTATGAGAGGTGAGAGGAGGAGAAGTAGAGAGAAAGGTGGGAAACTATGAGAGGTGAGAGGAGGAGAAGCAGACAGAGAAAGAGGTGGGAAACTATGAGAGGTGAGAGGAGGAGAAGCAGACAGAGAAGGATGTGGAGAACTATGAGAGGTGAGAGGAGGAGAAGTAGAGAAAGAGGTGTGAAACTATGAGAGGTGAGAGGAGGAGAAGTAGAGAAAGAGGTGGGAAACTATGAGAGGTGAGAGGAGGAGAAGTAGAGAAAGAGGTGGGAAACTATGAGAGGTGAGAGGAGGAGAAGTAAAGAAAGAGGTGGGAAACTATGAGAGGTGAGAGGAGGAGAAGTAGAGAAAGAGGTGGGAAAGTATGAGAGGTGAGAGGAGGAGAAGCAGAGAAAGAGGTGGGAAACTATGAGAGGTGAGAGGAGGAGAAGTAGAGAAAGAGGTGGGGAACTATGAGAGGTGAGTGTAGGAGAAGTAGTCAGAGAAAGAGGTGGGAAACTATGAGAGGTGAGTGGAGGAGAAGTAGAGAATGAGGTGGGAAACTATGAGAGGTGAGAGGAGGAGAAGTAGAGAAAGAGGTTAGAAACTATGAGTGGTGAGAGGAGGAGAAGTAGAGAAAGAGGTGGGGAACTATGAGAGGTGAGTGTAGGAGAAGTAGACAGAGAAAGAGGTGGGAAACTATGAGAGGTGAGTGGAGGAGAAATAGACAGAGAAAGAGGTGGGAACTATGTGAGGTGAGAGGACGAAAGGTAGACAGAGAAAGGGGTGGGAACTATGTGAGGTGAGAGGAGGAAAGGTTGACAGAGAAAGGGGTGGGAACTATGTGAGGTGAGAGGAGGAAAGGTAGACAGAGAAAGGGGTGGGAACTATGTGAGGTGAGAGGAGGATAAGTATACAAAGAAAGAGGTGGGAATCTACGTGAGGTGAGAGGAGGATAAGAAGACAGAGAAAGAGGTGGGAATCTATGTGAGGTGAGAGGAGGAGAAGTAGAGAAATGGGTGGGAACTATGTGAGGTGAGAGGAGGAGAAGTAGAGAAAGGGTGGGAACTATGTGAGGTGAGAGAAGGAGAAGTAGAGAAAGGGGTGGGAACTATGTGAGGTGAGAGGAGAAGTAGAGAAAGGGGTGGGAACTATGTGAGGTGAGAGGAGGAGAAGTAGAGAAAGGGGTGGGAACTATGTGAGGTGAGAGGAGGAGAAGTAGAGAAAGGTTTGGGAACTATGTGAGGTGAGAGGAGGAGAAGTAGAGAAAGAGGTAGGAAACTATGTTAGGTGAGAGGAGGAGAAGTAGAGAAAGGGGTGGGAACTATGTGAGGTGAGAGGAGGAGAAGTAGAGAAAGGGGTGGGAACTATGTGAGGTGAGAGGAGGAGAAGTAGAGAAAGGCGTGGGAACCATGTGAGGTGAGAGGAGGAGAAGTAGAGAAAGGGGTGGGAACTATGTGAGGTGAGAGGAGGAGAAGTAGACACAGAAAGAGGTGGGAACTATGAGAGGTAAGAGGAGGAGAAGTAGACAGAGAAAGAGGTGGGAACTATGTGAGGTGAGAGGAGGAGAAGTAGACAGAGAAAGAGGTGGGAATCTATGTGAGGTGAGAGGAGGAGAAGTAGACAGAGAAAGAGGTGGGAACTATGTGAGGTGAGAGGAGGAGAAGTAGACAGAGAAAGAGGTGGGAATCTATGTGAAGTGAGAGGAGGAGAAGTAGACAGAGAAAGAGGTGGGAATCTATGTGAGGTGAGAGGAGGAGAAGTAGACAGAGAAAGAGGTGGGAATCTATGTGAGGTGAGAGAAGGAGAAGTAGACAGAGAAAGAGGTGGGAATCTATGTGAGGTGAGAGGAGGAGAAGTAGACAGAGAAAGAGGTGGGAATCTATGTGAGGTGAGAGGAGGAGACGTAGACAGAGAAAGAGGTGGGAATCTATGTGAGGTGAGAGGAGGAGAAGTAGAGAAAGAGGTGGGAACTATGTGAGGTGAGAGGAGGAGAAGTAGACATAGAAAGATGTGGAGAACAATGAGAGGTGAGAGGAGGAGAAGTAGAGAAAGAGGTGTGAAACTATGAGAGGTGAGATGAGGAGAAGTAGACAGAGAAAGAGGTGGGAAACTATGAGAGGTGAGAGGAGGAGAAGTAGAGAAAGAAGTGGGAAACTATGAGAGGTGAGAGGAGAAGTAGAGAGAGAGGTGGGAAACTATGAGAGGTGAGAAGAAGAGAAGTAGACAGAGAAAGAGGTGGGAAACAATGAGAGGTGAGAGGAGGAGAAGTAGACAGAGAAAGAGGTTTGGAAACTATGAGAGGTGAGAGGAGGAGAAGTAGAGAGAGAGGTGGGAAACTATGAGAGGTGAGAGGAGGAGAAGTAGAGAAAGAGGTGGGGAACTATGAGAGGTGAGTGGAGAAGTAGAGAAAGAGGTGGGAAACTATGAGAGGTGAGAGGAGAAGTAGAGAGAGAGGTGGGAAACTATGAGAGGTGAGAGGAGGAGAAGTAGACAGAGAAAGAGGTGGGAAACTATGAGAGGTGAGAGGAGGAGAAGTAGACAGAGAAAGAGGTGGGAAACTATGAGAGGTGAGAGGAGGAAAAGTAGACAGAGAAAGAGGTGGGAAACTATGAGTGGTGAGAGGAGGAGAAGTAGAGAAAGTGTTGGGAAACTATGAGAGGTGAGAGGAGGAGAAGTAGAGAAAGAGGTGGGGAACTATGAGAGGTGAGTGTAGGAGAAGTAGTCAGAGAAACAGGTGGGAAACTATGAGAGGTGAGTGGAGGAGAAGTAGAGAATGAGGTGGGAAACTATGAGAGGTGAGAGGAGGAGAAGTAGAGAAAGAGGTGGGAAACTATGAGTGGTGAGAGGAGGTGAAGTAGAGAAAGAGGTGGGGAACTATGAGAGGTGAGTGTAGGAGAAGTAGACAGAGAAAGAGGTGGGAAACTATGAGAGGTGAGTGGAGGAGAAATAGACAGAGAAAGAGGTGGGAACTATGTGAGGTGAGAGGACGAAAGGTAGACAGAGAAAGGGGTGGGAACTATGTGAGGTGAGAGGAGGAAAGGTAGACAGAGAAAGGGGTGGGAACTATGTAAGGTGAGAGGAGGAAAGGTAGACAGAGAAAGGGGTGGGAATATGGGAGGTGAGAGGAGGATAAGTATACAAAGAAAGAGGTGGGAATCTATGTGAGGTGAGAGGAGGATAAGAAGACAGCGAAAGAGGTGGGAATCTATGTGAGGTGAGAGGAGGAGAAGTAGAGAAATGGGTGGGAACTATGTGAGGTGAGAGGAGGAGAAGTAGAGAAAGGGGTGGGAACTATGTGAGATGAGAGGAGGAGAAGTAGAGAAAGGGGTGGGAACTATGTGAGGTGAGAGGAGAAGTAGAGAAAGGGGTGGGAACTATGTGAGGTGAGAGGAGGAGAAGTAGAGAAAGGGGTGGGAACTATGTGAGGTGAGAGGAGGAGAAGTAGAGAAAGGTTTGGGAACTATGTGAGGTGAGAGGAGAAGTAGAGAAGAGGTGGGAAACTATGTGAGGTGAGAGGAGGAGAAGTAGAGAAAGAGGTGGGAACTATGTGAGGTGAGAGGAGGAGAAGTAGAGAAAGGGGTGGGAACTATGTGAGGTAAGAGGAGGAGAAGTAGAGAAAGGCGTGGGAACTATGTGAGGTGAGAGGAGGAGAAGTAGAGAAAGGGGTGGGAGCTATGTGAGGTGAGAGGAGGAGAAGTAGACAGAGAAAGAGGTGGGAATCTATGTGAGGTGAGAGGAGGAGAAGTAGACAGAGAAAGAGGTGGGAACTATGTGAGGTGAGAGGAGGAGAAGTAGACAGAGAAAGAGGTGGGAATCTATGTGAAATGAGAGGAGGAGAAGTAGACAGAGAAAGAGGTGGAATCTATGTGAGTTGAGAGGAGGAGAAGTAGACAGAGAAAGAGGTGGGAATCTATGTAAGGTGAGAGAAGGAGAAGTAGACAGAGAAAGAGGTGGGAATCTATGTGAGGTGAGAGGAGGAGAAGTAGACAGAGAAAGAGGTGGGAATCTATGTGAGGTGAGAGGAGGAGACGTAGACAGAGAAAGAGGTGGGAATCTATGTGAGGTGAGAGGAGGAGAAGTAGAGAAAGAGGTGGGAACTATGTGAGGTGAGAGGAGGATAAGTAGACATAGAAAGATGTGGAGAACAATGAGAGGTGAGAGGAGGAGAACTAGACAGAGAAAGAGGTGGGAATCTATGTGAGGTGAGAGGAGGAGAAGTAGACAGAGAAAGAGGTGGGAAACTATGAGAGGTGAGAGGAGGAGAAGTAGAGAAAGAAGTGGGAAACTATGAGAGGTGAGAGGAGAAGTAGAGAGAGAGGTGGAAACTATGAGAGGTGAGAGGAGGAGAAGTAGACAGAGAAAGAGGTGGGAAACTATGAGAGGTGAGAGGAGGAGAAGTAGACAGAGAAAGAGGTTTGGAAACTATGAGAGGTGAGAGGAGGAGAAGTAGAGAGAGAGGTGGGAAACTATGAGAGGTTAGTGGAGGAGAAGTAGAGAAAGAGGTGGGGAACTATGAGAGGTGAGTGGAGAAGTAGAGAAAGAGGTGGGAAACTATGAGAGGTGAGAGGAGAAGTAGAGAGAGAGGTGGGAACCTATGAGAGGTGAGAGGAGGAGAAGTAGACAGAGAAAGAGGTGGGAAACTATGAGAGGTGAGAGGAGGAGAAGTAGACAGAGAAAGAGGTGGGAAACTATGAGAGGTGAGAGGAGGAAAAGTAGACAGAGAAAGAGGTGGGAAACTATGAGTGGTGAGAGGAGGAGAAGTAGAGAAAGTGTTGGGAAACTATGAGAGGTGAGAGGAGGAGAAGTAGAGAAAGAGGTGGGGAACTATGAGAGGTGAGTGTTGGAGAAGTAGACAGAGAAAGAGGTGGGAACTATGTGAGGTGAGAGGACGAAAGGTAGACAGAGAAAGGGGTGGGAACTATGTGAGGTGAGAGGAGGAAAGGTAGACAGAGAAAGGGGTGGGAACTATGTGAGGTGAGAGGAGGAAAGGTAGACAGAGAAAGGGGTGGGAATCTATGTGAGGTGAGAGGAGGATAAGTATACAAAGAAAGAGGTGGGAATCTATGTGAGGTGAGAGGAGGATAAGTAGACAGAAAAAGAGGTGGGAATCTATGTGAGGTGAGAGGAGGAGAAGTAGAGAAAGAGGTGGGAAACTATGTGAGGTGAGAGGAGGAGAAGTAGAGAAAGGGGTGGAATCTATGTGAGGTGAGAGGAGGAGAAGTACAGAAAGGGGTGGGAATCTATGTGAGGTGCGAGGAGGAGAAGTAGAGAAAGAGGTGGGAACTATGTGAGGTGAGAGGAGGAGAAGTAGAGAAAGAGGTGGGAACTATGTGAGGCGAGAGGAGGAGAAGTAGACACAGAAAGAGGTGGGAAACTATGAGAGGTAAGAGGAGGAGAAGTAGACAGAGAAAGAGGTGGGAATCTATGTGAGGTGAGAGGAGGAGAAGTAGACAGAGAAAGAGGTGGGAATCTATGTGAGGTGAGAGTAGGAGAAGTAGACAGAGAAAGATGTGGGAGTCTATGTGAGGTGAGAGTAGGAGAAGCAGACAGAGAAAGAGGTGGGAATCTATGTGAGGTGAGAGAAGGAGAAGTAGACAGAGAAAGAGGTGGGAATCTATGTGAGGTGAGAGGAGGAGAAGTAGACAGAGAAAGAGGTGTGAATCTATGTGAGGTGAGAGGAGGAGATGTAGACAGAGAAAGAGGTGGAATCTATGTGAGGTGAGAGTAGGAGAAGCAGACAGAGAAAGAGGTGGGAATCTATGTGAGGTGAGAGGAGGAGAACTAGACAGAGAAAGAGGTGGGAATCTATGTGAGGTGAGAGGAGGAGAAGTAGACAGAGAAAGAGGTGGGAATCTATGTGAGGTGAGAGGAGGAGAAGTAGACAGAGAAAGAGGTGGGAATCTACGTGAGGTGAGATGAGGAGAAGTAGACAGAGAAAGAGGTGGGAATCTATGTGAGGTGAGAGGAGGAGAAGTAGACAGAGAAAGAGGTGGGAACTATGTGAGGTGAGAGTAGGAGAAGCAGACAGAGAATGGGGTGGGAATCTATGTGAGGTGAGAGGAGAAGTAGAGAAACAGGTGGGAACTATGTGAGGTGAGAGGAGGAGAAGTAGACAGAGAGAGATATGAACAGATAACATCAAAGAATGGACAGGACTGAACTTTTCAGTCCATTAGAATGGTCATGTTTATGGTTATGGCACCTTAGAATGACTGAAGATGAAGAACAATGGAGAGAGTTGACTAAATCAGCCAGTAGTGCCCCAACGACATCAGGTTTAGGGGATTAGGAAGAAGAATAGGAAGGCGGCTTGGTATATTACCGACCACATTACACATAAAGTCTACTGTTGGTCATGAAACATAAGGACAGTAACACCATGTTGTCCATACAACTTATTGTGCACAAGGAACCTTTACTTTTCATTTTGTTACTGTAATCTCTGATTTTTCCCTAATAGACACTTTTATATCTGCTACAATCAATCTTTTATAATAATAATAATAACAATAATAATAATAACGATAATAATAATAATAATAATAACAATAATAACAATAATAATAATAATGTTAATAATAACAATAATAATAACAATAACAATAATATTAATAACAATAATTATAATAATAATAACATTAATAACAATAACAATAATAACAACAATAACGATAACAATAACAACATTAATAATAACAATTACAACAATAATATTAACAATAATGATAACAATAACAATAACAATAACAACAATAATAATAACAATAATGATAACAATAACAATAACAACAATAACAACAATAATAACAACAACAATAATAATATTCCAGTCTACCCTGATCCTCGAGAGTCGATGTTTCTTTATTTATTTGTTGCTTGGATCACCATCACTGCACACATTGGAGGGGGTCCGAGGAGAATCTCGGTCCACGCGCAAGAGTTCCTGGAACCCAAGGTGTGGGTCGGTATCCGCTGACAATATTTGCCCGGGTAGCGGCCATACTTTATGGCCTACTCTTTTCCAGTTTAAATACCAGAAGTTTTTTAACGTGCGCGAGTGTACACGGGACCTACTGCTTATTGCTATGGTTATGGAAGCCCCCGGTATCACTGCAAACGAATTAAAATCCATAATTGCTCAACCGCCCGTGCCAGTGGAATCATCCGAATTACTAACTCATCTCCCAAACAAAGAAAAGTAGCTGTAGTCACCATCATAGCAGTTTCAGCACACACCAAAAGACATGGCGAAACCGCTCAGAAAGCGAACACAGCCAACTGTGTAACAGTATAACTAGTGAGAGCATGGGAGAAGATAACTTATTTGTTACCCGCTTATCAATAGACTATAGCAGTAACAAATCGTAGCGACCAGCAGTAATTATGGAATGGAAATTTTCCAGAATAACAAGTTGTAGAAACAAGCTAAGGGAGTAGAGGTTCATGTAGGGGTAGCAAACAGGAGTGGGAAGGAAGGAAGAAATGTCCAGAATTGATGGACGACACATCATGGTTAGGTCCATGGAAATCTCCATGCGGGTTTCCAATTCACAACACCAGGTTGTTTTTGAAGTGACCATAACGCAAATAGCATGCGTTGACCCCATGACTTTGGCCCGTCTGATAAACAAGGTGTTTTCATCAAACAAGGAGAGGTCAGAGTCGTGAAGTAATATAGAAGTCACGAAAATAAGCTATTATTGTCAAAGTCTTGGACAGTTGAGACACAAAAATTCAGGTCTCGGACACGGGGCTGCAGGTGACCAGGAGTGAGTCGCAAGTGGTCATTTTGCGACGATTTTATTGGTCACTAATTTCGAGACGAAGAGAGTGGTTGGAGTAACAACTTCAACACAACTAGAAGTTAAGCAATAGAGACAGAGAGAGAATCAGAATGTAGATTAAGTAAGCTTAGTCCGGCTTCGGCCGAACTGCCGAAGGCAGTTAGTTAAAAGTTAAGTAGAACTAGAAGTGTCAGAATAATAAGCTAGCAAGTTAGATCACAAGTTTAGTTAGTAAGTTTTCTGGATGTAGCAAGCCAGTTATTTATGAAGTTGGAATCTCCAAATGTAGTTCAAGGCAGTTTAGAAGTTATTATTGATAGAGAGCTGAAAGAGAATATTATGAACTTAAGCTGTGAAAGTGTTTTTGAAAGACTCATAGAATTGTGCTTCAAAAAATTCTTACAAGAACGTAAGTTGAATAATGTTTTATTAAAATATGCACTTGGGACGGACCATAGTCACCGGCGGTAGCCTCAGAGAAGTCCCGAATTAAGTAACATTAATTTAAGATAAGTGCATCAACCACTAGTAGATCATTGTGCCGAAAGAGATAAATAAACTTGATTATCAAGTATTAAAGAAAAAGACTGTCATGAACTACCTGTTGTATTGGTAAACTAAAACCAATGTGGTGTGTTGTCAAGAAATACAAAGATAATATCAACAAATGAATATAACATTAAGATAATAAATATACTATAACAACTGTTCCTTGTCATACGATATCATCATTCATCGTAAGCAATTGGAATATCGAAACATGATAAAAACGGATGAAACACACAGCTCACGGTGTTGCTTATTGCTGTTATCCAAGAGGGCTAGACATATGGTCTCACTTCCCAGAGAGGGCTACACATCGGGTCTCACTTCCCAGAAAGGGCTAGACATCGGGTCTCACTTCCCAGAGAGGGCTACACATCGGTCCCACTTCCCAGAAAGGGCTAAACATCGGGTCTCACTTCCCAGAGAAGGCTAGACATCGGGTCTCACTTCCCAGAGAGGGCTACACATCGGGTCTCACTTCCCAGAAAGGGCTAAACATCGGGTCTCACTTCCCAGAGAGGGCTAGACATCGGGTCTTACTTCCCAGATAGGACTAGACATCGGGGTCTCACTTCCCAGAGAGGGCTAGACATCGGGTCTCACTTCCCAGAGAGGGCTAGATATCGGGTCTCACTTCCAAAGAGGGCTAGACATCGGGTCTCACTTTCCAGAGAGGGCTAGACATCGGGTCTCACCTCCCAGAGAGGGCTAGACATCGGGTCTCACTTCCCAGAGAGGGCTAGACATCGGGTCTCACTTCCCAAAATGAGGCATAGGCGCCCCACGTCACAGAGCTGGAAGTTGTCAGCGACCCACAGCTGATGGCTTGCGTCAGGATCGGTTAACCAAAACCATCCAGACCCTACTCTACCTATCCGTGGTGTCTCCAGAAACACACTAACCTGTCTAGTCTGACCCAAGTGAGTAGGGTCGAGGAGGGAAGACAACCCTGTACTAAAACATGTCGTGCTTAAGGCAAATGTGTTAGACGCAAATATCACAGTTTTACTGACAACCACAATACGACACACCCACTTAACGTCCTTTTAAGGGCTAGTCATCTGATGAATAGAAACGAACAAACTACCCAAAAGATCAGGGAGGCTAACGCTATAAATAAACCACAGATTAATTTTTCACTTTTTTTTAAATCACCGCCACTTCCGGTATACTTTGAACACGGACTCTTCCAGCCCTGAGGCTGACGTCCTACCTCTGAACTGCCCAGCCGGTGTATAACCTTCAACATTGCCCTGAGGCTGACGTCCTACCTCTGAACTGCCCAGCCGGTGTATAACCTTCAACATTGCCCTGAGGCTGACGTCCTACCTCTGAACTGCCCAGCCGGTGTATAACCTTCAACATTGCCCTGAGGCTGACGTCCTACCTCTGAACTGCCCAGCCGGTGTATAACCTTCAACATTGCCCTGAGGCTGACGTCCTACCTTGCCCAGCCGGTGTATAACCTTCAACATTGCCCTGAGGCTGACGTCCTACCTTGCCCAGCCGGTGTGTATAACCTTCAACATTGCCCTGAGGCTGACGTCCTACCTTGCCCAGCCGGTGTATAACCTTCAACATTGCCCTGAGGCTGACGTCCTACCTTGCCCAGCCGGTGTGTATAACCTTCAACATTGCCCTGAGGCTGACGTCCTACCTTGCCCAGCCGGTGTATAACCTTCAACATTGCCCTGAGGCTGACGTCCTACCTCTGAACTGCCCAGCCGGTGTATAACCTTCAACATTGCCCTGAGGCTGACGTCCTACCTTGCCCAGCCGGTGTATAACCTTCAACATTGCCCTGAGGCTGACGTCCTACCTTGCCCAGCCGGTGTATAACCTTCAACATTGCCCTGAGGCTGACGTCCTACCTTGCCCAGCCGGTGTATAACCTTCAACATTGCCCTGAGGCTGACGTCCTACCTTGCCCAGCCGGTGTATAACCTTCAACATTTACTCGTACATAAAGAAAACGAATAACTAGCTACTACAATTGTTCTGTTCCATGGAACAAGTTTCACTACAGTAAAACAGTTTCTCATATCCGCTCCACTACTTTCCCAAAATGTATGGGTAAAATCCGTTGACAAGGTCAATGCGTGCACGTCTTATTCGACTTCACAGGCAACGATTTGAAATATCCTTAGTTGCCTCTTACAACATGCGTGGTTGGTAACTGCTGATGGATCTGAAATCACAGTTAAAGCAGCTAGGAATAGAAAGCGCTGGTCCATGTCTAATGTAACTGAAACGGTCTGAGAGAATTGTTGGGTAATGTATGAGGCCAAGGCACTCACCAGTACTTGGGCAGAAAGCGGTCAGAGACTCAAAGCTGATTGATAGTGTTATGATCAGTGAGCAACAGAGATTACACAGACCCCACTCCGCCTCCCAGCAGCGCTTTTGGGGAACAAACTTACCGGTCTTACCAAGAGGGTAGAGATTGATAAGGAAAGGCAACCCGGTACAAAGATGTCATGCCTGAGACTGATGTGTCGAACAAAAAAGCGCAGATATCACGACTTACCATAGAATAGCGACACAACGGTTCTACGCGCATTTAACGTCATTTTTACGTGGGCGCGTGGCACAGAAAAATATAAAAGAAAACTACTGAATTCTGTACAACAATTTGCAATATCTCTGTCTGATAAAGAACCTCAGTGGTTAGTGAATGGGGCTTGAAAGGACAAGAGGTCAAGTTTCATCCTGACCGACGGCTTCCATGTTCACCCAGCCTGAAATAGTTGCCGGATTGTTTTTCTTGGAAAGTATAACGGCACTGACGTAATACCGACCACATTATACAAAAAATAATGTGAAAATGGTCTGTAAAAATGATGGTCACTGATACAATATTCCATATACGCCACTTGGCGTGACGGGACTCTTCACTTTTCCATTTACTCTGCTTAATGACTATCTATCTATCTTTTGACCTTTCGAGCCGTAGCCGGTCCATAGGCGTAGACCAAGATACCCCTTCTCTTATCTAAATTTTTGTTCTAGCAGTATTCAATTCTTTTGAAGATATTTTATCAAATCTCGCCATTTGTGTCTGTTCTGTTCAAGCAGCTCTATCTCATTGAGAGAGCCGATTCCTGCTGCTCTTGCCTCTCCCATCAATGTTCTTCTCAGTGTCTCTCTGGGTCTTCCTCTTTTCCTCTTACTTGTTGTTTCCCACATGAGGGCTTGCTTTGCTATTCGGTTATTATCTCTTCTCATCACATGTCCAACATATGGCCATCGTCTTTTCTTGAAAATTGAAGATATTGGTAGTTGATTGGTGATTTCTCTAATTTTCTCGTTTGTTTTGAATTCGTTCCACGCTATACCAAGTATTTTCCTTAGACATTATTTTCGAATGCGTTCAACTTTGTTTTCTATATCTCTTGTGTTAATGACTAGTACCAGTATAACTAACTACGACAACGTTTAAGTAACGACTAGTATCAGTTAGTTAATTAGATAATTCGACACATCATTCTCACTGCACAAAGTACAGCTTCACACGTGATCACATCTCCTTCTGTGTAACTCTCAGCAAGAATGGACCTACAAGTCAAGTTCTGTAATGGTTTTCCAGTCTTCTTTGATGTCCTGTTTGCTGCTCATCTCTGTCATCGCTGCTTGAACACGACGCCCTCACAATCTCTTCAAAGTTATAGATTCACATTCGTTGCTCTGTCCAGCCTCCATGAGAGCATTACACATGTCAGCCGCTACCAACTGTTCACAACAGCCGTGCCGGTAAGTCAGCGCGGTTGTTGTGATCCTGTCGCGATAGCTCTTGCACAAAGACGAAGATTGTCGTCAACATTAACGCTGTCTGAGATTCGAACCACAGCCCTCGAGCCCAGTCCAAGTCCATCTTCTTGAGCGTGCTCATTGTATGGCAAATAAAGCAGATGTGAGCAAAGGTATGCATGGTCAGTAAAGTGAGTAAAAGTATGCGTGGTCAGTAAAGTGCGTAAAAGTATGCGTGGTCAGTAAAGTGAGTAAAGGTATGCGTGGTCAGTAAAGTGAGTAAAGGTATGCGTGGTCAGTAAAGTGAGTAAAGGTATGCGTGGTCAGTAAAGTGAGTAAAAGTATGCGTGGTCAGTAAAGTGAGTAAAGGTATGCGTGGTCAGTAAAGTGAGTAAAGGTATGCGTGGTCAGTAAAGTGAGTAAAGGTATGCGTGGTCAGTAAAGTGAGTAAAGGTATGCGTGGTCAGTAAAGTGAGTAAAGGTATGCGTGGTCAGTAAAGTGAGTAAAGGTATGCGTGTCAGTAAAGTGAGTAAAGGTATGCGTGGTCAGTAAAGTGAGTAAAGGTATGCGTGGTCAGTAAAGTGAGTAAAGGTATGAGTGGTCAGCAAAATTGTTACCCTAGTTACTGCCAAGACTTCCATCGCTAAATTACAAATTGGTTTCTCTCTCTCTCTCTCTCTTCCCCCCCCCCCCCCCCCCCGCTTCCGTGTTACCCTTACAGCCTGAGATGAAAGGGTCCATAAGCAATTGCTCGTTTCAGAGACTTGAGGCACTGTCTCCGAGTAAAGCCCATTTCGATCTTTCAGACCATGCTCATTGGGTAGCTGAGAAAGAGTCATCATCATGTGCCATACAGGTTGGCGTAGGCGATCATGCCCTTCCACAAATTTCTATCCACAGTACATTGAATCAATTCTGTTGTTGACTGTTTTCCCTGCCACAACACCAGGCTATCCAGTATTTTCTCTCTTTGTCGTTCGCGATCTCTCTTTTCCTGTATTTTGCTAGTTGTAACCAAGTATTCCAACTTTCCTCTTCTCATGATGTGCTCAAAACATGTTGATTGTTTCTTATGTGCTCCCGTTTTGTGTTGCCCTCTTTGAGAATTTCCTCGTTGGTCTTTTTAGTTGATAAAGAACACGCGGGAAAGTAAGTGTCTCAAGCCGATCTACTGATTATTTACTGCCGCATTAAATCCACTATTAAACCACTTGTAGTCAACGAACCTGTCGTCTTTGACAGTTCTTACACCGACCTCAGCTATGAAGGCTATGTGGAACAACCGATTCTTCTGTGTATTAACTACATCATTCACAAAAGACAGAAAGTAGTAGTAGTTGTTGTAGTAGTAGTAGATGTAGTAATAGTAGTAATAGTAGTAGTAGTAGTAGTAGTAGTAGTAGTAGTGGAGTGGTAGTAGTGGAGTGGTAGTAGTGGAGTGGTAGTAGTGGAGTGGTAGTAGTGGTAGCTGCAGTAGCAGCCTCCGTCAGTCTTGGTTGACTTTGGATTTTGCAGCGGTCGCAGGAAATGTTATTTTGTTTCTATTCCTTCGATGCCCCCCCCCCCCAGGGCGCGAGCTTGGGTAGAAGAAAAATAAGAGACAAGTTGTCTATACAACATGTTTCTTCTCTCTACACAGCCGAGCCCATACAACATGTTTCTTCTCTCTACACAGCCGAGCCCATACAACATGTTTCTTCTCTCCACACAGCAGAGCCCATACAACATGTTTCTTCTCTCTACACAGCCGAGCCCATACAACATGTTTCTTCTCTCTACACAGCCGAGCCCATACAATATGTTTCTTCTCTCTACACAGCCGAGCCCATACAATATGTTTCTTCTCTCAGCCGAGCCCATACAATATGTTTCTTCTCTCCACACAGCCGAGCCCATACAACATGTTTCTTCTCTCTACACAGCCGAGCCCATACAATATGTTTCTTCTCTCTCTCTCACACACACACACACCCACACACCCACACACACACACACAAACACACACACACAACCACAATTAGTGTGTCTCATCGACTACCGCTGCTCAATATTTCAAAGAACGTTGTTCATATTTTTGAAGCATCACTTAAGGTACCAACAACTTCTCATTGACAACTCTAACTTAGTCACCTAGATAGACAAATCCGTGTTACAACAAAGAAGTGCATGGACATTTACAGCACGCTCTGCAGACAAAACAAAGAAGTGCATGGACATTTACAGCACGCTCTGCAGACAAAACAAAGAAGTGCATGGACATTTACAGCACGCTCTGCAGACAAAACAAAGAAGACAGCGATGCGTACGTTATGACCACGAGTAGCATGACGATGGAGGTGACAGTGACCAGGGCATTCATCTGGTTAGAGTCAGAAGACTACACCCACGCATGTGTACGGCGTGATTCGATGAGCATGATAAGAAAAGTGGAGGCGGGCTCTGTACGCAGGCGATGGGTAGAGTCATTGCAGAAGTCCAAAATGCGTAGTCGCTTTTGTCTTCGTCCCTGAACATGCGGGAGTGCGGGGAATGAAAGAGCGGACAGGTTGGCTAGCTGTGCTGTCGTTGAAGATAGTCAAGCAATGGATGAAGCGAATGTCATGAATGTCCTCCGTGATGCGGAGAAAGCACAGGACTTCGACATCCATGAGTCGACGTTTCCCCTTCGGATGAAAGATATGGGAGTTAAGATGGACACAGCCAGAAACGAGAAACTTAGTGGGTGTGTAAGAAGACTTATCAACCAACACAGAACTGGAGTCGTCAGTCGCTGGACACTTCGGGACTTACTGAGGAGGGGATCTGAGGACATAATCTGAGTGCAATTATGATAACTAACGAATGACTGAGAAATGCCTTTACATTCCTCGTGTCTGTCAGGTCTGAACCATGTCTGATTTCACCCGTGTACACACTAGTGTACACACCAGTGTACACACCCGTGTAAACACCCGTGTACAACTATAGTTCGCTTCAGATTTTTTGCCTCACTTCAAAAAACCACAGCTCAGCAACCATTTGTGCTACAGTGCTGATATTTTGCATGTAACCTACTGAATCTCATAACGTAACAGAAAAAATAAATTCATTGCAAACAAACTGCTGGTTTTTCTTGTGCGCTTGCTTACCAGGAGGATAAAAGTATGATTAAACTTGGGCACATTTGAATAAAAATTTAAGAGTATTTACCCCTTCCATATCACTTCAAGAATGATTTAAACATCTTCATTTGGGAATTTCCTTTATATGTTGGTGGGTAAAGGCACCGGTTTACACTATTGAATTGCAAATGTCAGATTTTTGTCAATATTTGCACATATGTGTAGCAAATTTCTCTTATATTCGGTGCGCAATTCTGGTTTTGCACTTACTGGATTAAAATTGTCAACTTTTTGTATCACGTCATTAGTATAACGTCACCAAAAATACAAAATCAAATTATTTACATAGGCGTGTTTTGTGAGTTGTGCCCTTAACAATGAGTTTAAAGTTGAAATTTGTTACTGAACAAAATATTACAAAGAAATTATATTTATATTTTTGTAGAGAGGCAAAACGAGGGAGTCTATATCACAGCATATCAAATCCTGAAAAGAGAACGATGCACGTGTTAGGTTTAAGTAAACGGTCGTTTCATAGATCAGTGAAAAATGTTCAATGTGAATGTTCAAGGAAAGAAAGAAGTCGAGGAAGAAAACATTTGTTAGACAGTTTTGACAGAGAACTTGTCCGCAGAGAGATTTGTAAAATGTTTGACTTAGGGGAAGAAGTTACCATAAGGAAACTTAAGATTTGGCTTAAAAAGAACACCAGTATTGATGTATCAAAAACTACACTATGGAGAAGTGTGCGGAGTTTAGGCTTCACTTTTAGAAAATATTCTTGTGGAAGAAACATCATTTGCGAGAAACCTCATTTAGTAGCTGCAAGAAGCAAATATTTACGTGAAGTTAGACAAATGCGTAATGAAGATTATGACATTGTGTACTTGGACGAAACATGGATTAATGCCCACCACACAAATGAAAAAGAATGGCAGTCATTAGATGGGACTATTAAAAGGTATGTACCTAGCAGCAAAGGAAAGCGCCTTATAGTGGCACATGCTGGGAGCAAAAATAATGGCCTGGTGGAGAATGCTGAACTTGTTTTTATTGCAAAGTCAACTGATAACCAGGATTATCATTCAGAGATGAACAATCATATGTTCAGAGATTGGATTAAAGACACTCTTTTGCCTTTATTAGATCGACCATCTTGTTTGATCATGGATAATGCATCTTACCATAACAAAGTGGCACAAGAAGATAAAGTTCCAACATCATCAAGCACTAAAGCTGAAATAAAGACATGGCTGACAAGGGAACAAATACCATTTAACGATATGTATCTCAAGCCTGAATTACTTTCACTTGTAAAACAGATACAACGGCCAAAGATATTTCAAATAGATAAATTAATTGAAGAACATGGTCATAGATGTTTGAGGCTGCCTCCATATCACTCACACCTAAATCCTATTGAATTAGTTTGGGCAAAGATCAAAGGGCAAGTAGCATCCGAAAATAAAACTTTCAAATTATCTGATGTTAAAGAGCTTACCAATGTTGCTATTTCAAACATAGACAAAGATTATTGGGCTAGTTGTGAAGACCATGTTATGGTTGAGGAAGATAAGTATTGGAGAAACGATGGTCTGTGGGTTATTCAACCAAAAATGGTAATACGTCTATTAGATTCGGCAGATTCTGAATAAAACTCATTTGTTTGAACTTACTGAAGTGACTTTGTTGAGTTGGAAACTCTGGATACGGACCACTTCAGGAACTGTTTTTTTAGTGAGTTGACGATGTATTCTGTGTTCTTAAAATAAATAATTTCTATTCGGTGAATGTTCGGCCTATTTTGATTTGATTCAATATTAGTTGTATAATTAAAAGAGCCCAATCCAAATGGGTAGCATGTTGTGAAAAAGTGCAATTGTGGCGGTTTATTCCCCTATACACCTTCAGGCATGACAGGAACACTTACTTACTTACTTACTCTCTTATTATAAGTAATAATGTCCCTTATATAAAATAAAAGTTACGCCTTTTCCTCTAAAAAGTGTAAAAGATCTTCATTTACCGTACATTCTGTTTTTTGTGTCAAAATAAATACAAATATGAAGGAGATCAAATGAAGTTGCCGCTTTGAGGAAACGGTAACACATACGATAATTTAAATGATAAATTCGTTACGTCATTGAAAATCTAAGGTCGCATGCAAAAAATCATGGTATTCTATCAGACGGTTTTCGAGATATTACTGGAATTAGGGAGGCAAACAATCTGAAACAAACTATAGTACAAGTTGTAACTTAATCGCATCATACTGGTGTTGTGTTAGCTGCCTGGTTCTTCAATCATTAAAGACAGAAAATTATTAAATTAAAAGAAGACATATGGTGATAATGTTTCCAATCCGTACACTGCTTACCTGTAATGATTGTCAACAATCATTTTCTCTCTTTATATTATAGTGTTCAAAAGTCGGTATTGAGATTTTTTTTAAGAGGTAGGGGGTGGGAAAACAGGGTGGGGGCGGTGGCCGGATTTGAAAGGGGGTAGAGTAGAGATTGTTTAAGTAGAAACATTTGAGACCAAAAACACTTGAAGACAATCAAATGAAGATTTTTAAAAAAAATTTATGGTGAATGTAAGTGACACGTTTAGAAATATTATTTATAAAAATTGCATTGCTAATCTCTATAATAAAATGCCATTCAAATACAGAAATAATTCAGTGTTTGTGCAACATTAGTTTTATATCTATGGTTGGAGTCAATGCTGACATTATTTCCCCGAGTACAATTTGCTTACTTCATCTCTTCTCGCTTTTTTTTCTCTTCTTCTTTCTGTCATTCGATAACTTATACAGGAATGTATAATCCTTGACTTCATCCGGCTTTCTGTTATTATTTCTGTCATTCGATAACTTATACGGGAATGTATAATCCTTGACTTCATCCGGCTTTCTGTTCTTCTTTCTGTCATTCGATAACTTATACAGGAATGTATAATCCTTGACTTCATCCGGCTTTCTGTTCTTATTTCTGTCATTCGATAACTTATACAGGAATGTATAATCCTTGACTTCATCCGGCTTTCTGTTCTTCTTTCTGTCATTCGATAACTTATACAGGAATGTATAATCCTTGACTTCATCCGGCTTTCTGTTCTTATTTCTGTCATTCGATAACTTATACAGGAATGTATAATCCTTGACTTCATCCGGCTTTCTCTTCTTATTTCTGTCATTCGATAACTTATACAGGAATGTATAATCCTTGACTTCATCCGGCTTTCTGTTCTTCTTTCTTTCGATAACGTATACAGGAATGTATAATCCTTGACTTCATATTTCTGTCATTCGATAACTTATACAGGAATGTATAATCCTTGACTTCATCCGGCTTTCTCTTCTTATTTCTGTCATTCGATAACTTATACAGGAATGTATAATCCTTGACTTCATCGGCTTGACAAGGGTGTTAAGTAGACAAGGATGCGTTGTGTTGTGCTTCATTTGCTACTTTCGGCCCAACACATCCGAATTTAGCATGGAATTTCTGAGTACCGAGTTGCCTTCCCTCTTCGATTCATACTCGCTTAATCATGCTAGACTGGTTAGTTTTATTTTAGAGGCACCGTGATGAGGTGGAGTCGTGACTGAAAAGTTCTGATTCACCGATCCTGGCGCAAATTTTCAACTATGAGTCGTTGGTAGCTTCCAGCTCTGTTGCTGTCAGGCGCATTGTCTTCATCAGCTATGAGTCACTAGTAGTTTCAGCTTTGTTGCTGTCAGGTGCATTGTTTTCATCAGCTATGAGTCGCTGGTAGCTTCCAGCTCTGTTGCTGTCAGGCGCATTGTCTTCATCAACTATGATTCGCTGGCAGCTTCCAATTTTGTTGCTGTCAGGCGCCTTGTCTCCATCAACTATGATTCGCTGGTAGCTTCCAATTTTGTTGCTGTCAGGCGCCTTGTCTCCATCAACTATGATTCGCTGGTAGCTTCCAATTTTGTTGCTGTCAGGCGCCTTGTCTCCATCAACTATGAGTCGCTAGTAGCTTCCAGTTTTGTTGCTGTCAGGCGCCTTGTCTCCATTAACTTTGAGTCGCTGGTAGCTTCCAGTTTTGTTGCTGTCAGGCGCCTTGTCTCCATCAACTATGATTCGCTGGTAGCTTCCAATTTTGTTGCTGTCAGGCGCCTTGACTCCATCAACTATGATTCGCTGGTAGCTTCCAATTTTGTTGCTGTCAGGCGCCTTGTCTCCATCAACTATGAGTCGCTAGTAGCTTCCAGTTTTGTTGCTGTCAGGCGCCTTGTCTCCATTAACTTTGAGTCGCTGGTAGCTTCCAGTTTTGTTGCTGTCAGGCGCCTTGTCTCCATTAACTATGAGTCGCTGGTAGCTTCCAGCTTTGTTGCTGTCAGGCGCCTTGTCTCCATTAACTATGAGTCGCTGGTAGCTTCCAGTTTTGTTGCTGTCAGGCGCCTTGTCTCCATCAACTATGAGTCGCTGGTAGCTTCCAGTTTTGTTGCTGTCAGGCGCCTTGTCTCCATTAACTATGAGACGTTGGTAGCTTCCAGCTTTGTTGCTGTCAGGCACCTTGTCTTCATCAACTATGATTCGCTGGTAGCTTCCAGCTCTGTTTCTGTTAAGCCAATTGTCTTCATCAACTATGAGTCGCTGGTAACTTCCAGCTTTGTTGCTGTCAGGCACCTTGTCTTCATCAACTATGAGTCGTTGGTAGCCTCCATCTCTGTTGCTGTCAGGCGCATTGTCTCCATCAGCTTTGAGTCACTGGTAGCTTTGAGCTCTGTTGCTGTTAGGCGTATTGTCTCCATCAGCTATGAGTCGCTGGTAGCTTCCAGCTCTGTTGCTGTTAGACGCCTTGTCTCCATCAGCTATTGGTCGCTGGTAACATCCAGCCCTGTTGCTGTCAGGCGCCTTGTCTTCATCAGCTTTGAGTCACTGGTAGCTTTGAGCTCTGTTGCTGTTAGGCGCATTGTCTCCATCAGCTATGAGTCGCTGGTAGCTTCCAGCTATGTTGCTGTTAGGCGCCTTGTCTATATCAGCTATGAGTCTCTGGTAGCTTCCAGCTCTGTTGCTGTTAGGCGCCTTTTCTCCATCAGCTATGAGTCGCTGGTAGCTTCCAGCTCTGTTGCTGTTAGACGCCTTGTCTCCATCAGCTATTGGTCGCTGGTAACATCCAGCCCTGTTGCTGTCGGCGCCTTGTCTTCATCAGCTTTGAGTCACTGGTAGCTTTGAGCTCTGTTGCTGTTAGGCGCATTGTCTCCATCAGCTATGAGTCGCTGGTAGCTTCCAGCTATGTTGCTGTTAGGCGCCTTGTCTATATCAGCTATGAGTCTCTGGTAGCTTCCAGCTCTGTTGCTGTTAGGCGCCTTTTCTCCATCAGCTATGAGTCGCTGGTAGCTTCCAGCTCTGTTGCTGTTAGGCGCCTTGTCTCCATCAGCTATGAGTCGCTGTTAGCTTCCAGCTCTGTTGCTGTTAGGCGCCTTTTCTCCATCAGCTATGAGTCGCTGTTAGCTTCCAGCTCTGTTGCTGTTAGGCGCATTGTCTCTATCAGCTATGGGTCGCTGGTAACTTCTAGCTATGTTGCTGTTAGGCGCCTTGTCTTCATCAGCTATGAGTCACTGGTAGCTTTGAGCTCTGTTTGCTGTTAAGCGCCTTGTCTCCATCAGCTATGAGTCGCTGGTAGCTTCCAGCTCTGTTGCTGTTAGGCGCCTTGTCTCTATCAGCTATGAGTCTCTGGTAGCTTCCAGCTCTGTTGCTGTTAGGCGCCTTGTCTCCATCAGCTATGAGTCGCTGTTAGCTTCCGGCTATGTTGCTGTTAGGCACCCTGTCTCCATCAGCTATGAGTTGCTGATAGCTTCCAGCTATGTTGCTGTTAGGCGCCTTGCCTCCATCAGCTATGAGTCTCTGGTAGCTTCCAGCTATGTTGCTGTTAGGCGCCTTGTCTCTATCAGCTATGAGTCTCTGGTAGCTTCCAGCTATGTTGCTGTTAGGCGCCTTGTCTCTATCAGCTATGAGTCTCTGGTAGCTTCCAGCTATGTTGCTGTTAGGCGCCTTGTCTCCATCAGCTATGAGTCTCTGGTAGCTTCCAGCTATGTTGCTGTTAGGCGCCTTGTCTCTATCAGCTATGAGTCTCTGGTAGCTTCCAGCTATGTTGCTGTTAGGCGCCTTGTCTCCATCAGCTATGAGTCGCTGTTAGCTTCCGGCTATGTTGCTGTTAGGCACCCTGTCTCCATCAGCTATGAGTTGCTGATAGCTTCCAGCTATGTTGCTGTTAGGCGCCTTGTCTCCATCAGCTATGAGTTGCTGATAGCTTCCGGCTATGTTGCTGTTAGGCACCCTGTCTCTATCAGCTATGAGTTGCTGATAGCTTCCAGCTATGTTGCTGTTAGGCGCCTTGTCTCCATCAGCTATGATGATGTCCCGCAAATAACTCAATAACTTATTAATGATGACCCGCAAATAACTCAATAACTCAATGATAATGACCCGCAAATAACTCAATAACTTAATGATGATGACCAGCAAATAATCAATAACTCAATGATGATGACCCACTAATAATTCAATAACTCATTAGTGATGACCCGCAAATAATTCAATAACTTATTGATAATGACCCGCCAATAACTCAATGATGCTGTCCCGCCAATAACTCAATATTGTCATATCATCCACAACGTATATTATTTCATGAAAGTGGATCGCCTTTCCTTGTCATGAAATGTTAAAACTGAAATAATTGATATGTTAACAAAAGTAATTACTGGTTACAACGATCAAATATAACCTAGAAGACATCGCCTGGTGTTGAACAGGTCGTGCCTCGCCAAGAAAACAAAAACATCAAGGGCAACAACCCTTCATTTCTCATTTTTTATAAAAACAACAATTCCAAACCCGAAGCGACGCAGCTGGTCTATAACAAACGATCACGTGGGTTTTGTTTATGTTGAAACGAACGATGGAGTTACAACTAGGACAGACATTGCAAGTGGAGATTGATTTGAAATTATGTACAGAAGAGGGGGAGACGAGATGCGCGATGAGAAGGTGTGAGCTGTCGCTGGTTGCAATTATTCGTTTTTACTTCTCTCCGGAGTTATCGTGACATCGATCGCTGTGGATGTGCAAATAAGATCTGAGAGAAGATTGAGATAAGAGAGAGAGAGAGAGAGAGAGAGAGAGAGAGAGAGCAACAGAGAGAGAGAGAGAGAGAGAGAGAGAGAGAGCAACAGAGAGAGAGCAATAAGAGTCAGGGCGAATATGTGTATGCACTCTCCCTGTGATTGTGACTAATTCCTGATCTTAATGGCATTTTGCCACTACAGGGGTCTGCCGGGTGTTGATGGGGTGGGGGGGGGGCGCACTGGAGAATAAAGGCAGCTTGAGCCGTGCAGTCGCCACGAGGTGTCCGAGTATGAGTTTATATTTCAACCCCCCCCCCCCCCCCCCCCCCCCCCCCCCCCCCCCCCCCCCCCCCCCCCCCCCCCCCCCCCCCCCCCCGCCTGATTCGAACCAGGGTTCTGCTGCTCTGAAGCCCGACGAGCTACCGATTTGTCCACCCGCTCTTATCCCCTATGTTGGCCGCTTATTTCAGTTCTGCTCTTTAGTTAAACTCATGAGGTCTACCCACTGGGGAACGTATCATGGGATGTGCTTTGCTCTCGTGTCGTGTGTAGTGGCACAGAATGATGGTGACTCTCCTGTGTTGGAGTACAGGTAGTGTCTTATTTCGATGTTCACAACGGGGATTGAAGGTCTCACTTAACGTTGTTAACATTTCCAAACACTTGCTTTCTCTGCTCGTTGTCTCACAGTTTCATAGTGAGTTTGGCTTCTTCATAGATGCTTCTCTGTTTAAGATATATCATCATAATCTGTTAGCAATAAAGACATATTAAAAGATGTAAACATTAAAAAGAACTGGATTATAAATATAGCTCTTCTGCTTTCCTTCCTCATTTGCCTTTCAGCGTCGAAGGGAGATAGAATTTGCGGTCTTTTGCTTTTCTGTTCGCTTCTGCTGCTGTTATGTTTCATAGTGCTTCTAATATTCCATTCATCCATCTTTTTCGTGGTCGACCATTGGGTCTGGTGTTCTCACAATGTTTGTTGAAGGCTCGCTGTGTTGTGTTTTGTTCTTTCTGCCTTGTCACGTGGCCAAAACATTTTATCTGTTTTTTCCTTATATATTCTATGGCGGGGGCTATTCCTAGCTTTTTTCTAAGTTCTTAATTTCTGATCTTATCTCTCAGGCTGTTTCCTGTCATTCGTCTAACACATTTCATCTCTGTAGAGGTTATTTGTCTTATTGTTCTTGCATCTAGGGTCCAGGTCTGGCATTGGTAGCACAACGTTGGGATGAAGATTATATTGTATAGTGCTCGTTTTGCCTCCAGAGTTATTTCCTTGTTGGACAATAGTGGTGATAACTGTCCGATGATTTGACAAGCTTTGTTGCATCTTGATTCTATCTCTGCTGTTTAAGAATTATCGTTTGCCATTAGACTTCCTAGGTATTTGAATTCCTCTACTTATTTTAGTTGCCTGCCTTCTACAGTTATGTTGATGTTCTATTTATTTTTGGAGACACTCATGACTTCTGTTTTGTTGATGTTGATTTTCATGTTGTATTTTGTTTCTGTGCTGTTGAGTTTATTTAAGTGTTCATGTAGGTTTTATATTGGTTCATGTATTAGTGCCTGATCGTCTGCAAATAGAAGCTCGTTGATCTCCTCTGTCTCTGATGGGTTGGCTAGCTTGCATATATGGTCCATGTATGTAATAAAAAGTAGGGGGAATAAAACGTACTCTTGTCTTACGCCTGATCTAACTTTGAAGTGGTCTGTGTAGCCTGCTGCTGTCCTGACCCTGCAGCTGCTGTTGATGTAGAGACTTTTAATTAGGTTGGTTAGATGTTGGCTTACTCCGTATGTTGTTACTTTCTCCCACAGTTGTTCTCTGTTTACTCTGTCGAATGCTTTTTTCTGGTCAATGAAAGGTATGCAAAAATTTTAATTGTGTTTTGTTGTCTTTTGCAAGCTTTTTTAAGATGAATAGAGTGTTAGTACATCCTTTTTTATTCGAAACCCAATTTGCGAATCACTTAACTGTAGTTCTATTATTGGTCTCAGCCTTTTTTCCACGATTTTGGCGTATCGCTTTCCTACATGGCTGAGAAGAGATATACCTCTATATTGATTGCAGTCTCTTTTGCTACCTTTCTTTTTACATATTGGTATGATGATTGCCTGTTGCCAGTCTTCTGGGGCTTGTTGTTGGTGCCATGCTGCATTAAATATTCTGTGCAGCCATGTCACTCCTGTTTCTCCTGCAGCTGTTATTATTTGTACTGGTATGTCATCTATTTCCGGTCCTTTATTTCTTGGTGCATATTTGATTACTTCTTCGAGTTCCTCTTTCATGATGTTTTGGTTGTGTTATTGGTAGAAGTTGTCATGTCTAATAAGTCTTCCAAATATTCTTTCCATCTCTGTTGCATATATTGGTTATTTAATATTGGCTGTCCGTCTTTGCCATTTATGAGCCCAGTAGGATCATGGTTTTCTTTTCTCGCTCTTGTGGCTTTTACTGCTTTGTATAAATCTTTTGTGGCTGTCTTGAATTCCCTGTTCATATTTTGTCCGAATTCTGCCCAATTCTTTTGCTTAGCTCCTTTGATCCAAAAAAAAAAAAAAAAATCTGACAAAATATGAGCAGAGACTTCAAGACAGACAAAACTTCGCTCTACAGCGAAAATACAAATTAAATGACCATGTCAACAGACACAGCGGGCTAGAAAGAAGAATAATGAAAGGCATGGTCCCTGAGCGATCAATGAGAGGCAAACCAAGAAGAAGGTGGTTTCAAAACATCAAGGAGACCTAGAACATGACAACAGAAGATGTGGAAGATCTGGCTAGAGACAGATATTCTTTTAGACGAGCTGTGTGAATGCAGCGTTCTGCAAAAGACATGCGACCTGATGACTTGCTATTTTGTTGCATGTGATTTATATGTGATCCACGTGATTTCATATTTTATTCCAATTCCGTTTGAATTGTTTGCTGCAACGTGTGCCCGACTGTGTCTAGTTAACGTCCGCCTTTAAGATGTCTTTACATGGATCTAGATGCGTTGTGTTGTTGGTTACAACAAGAAGCTGAAATATCTGCGCATTTTCATCCGTTGTATCCAAATTAGAAGGAGAATAGGATAGGCAAAGACAGAATAGAACAAGCAAAGAGAGAAAAGGAAGGCAAAGACAGAATAGAACAAGCAATGACAGAATAGAACAAGCAAAGAGAGAATAGAATAGGCAAAAACAGAATAGAACAAGCAAAGACAAAATATTATAGGCAAAGATAGAATATAACAAGCAAAGACAGAATAGAATAGGCAAAGATAGAATAGAACAAGCAAAGAAAGAATAGAATAGGCAAAGACAGAATAGAACAAGCAAAGAGAGAATAGAATAGGAAAAGATAGAATAGAACAAGCAAAGACAGAATAGGAAAAGCAAAGACCAAATATGACAAGCAAAGACAGAATTTGACAAGCAAAGACAGAATAGAACAAGCAAAGACAGAATAGGATCAACAAAGACAAAATATTATAGGCAAAGGCAGAATAGAACAAGCAAAGACAGAATAGGACAAGCAAAGACAGACTAGGATATTCAAAGGTAGTATAGAACAAGCAAAAACAGAATAAGACAAGCGAAGATAGAATAGGGCAGGCAAAGACAGAATAGGACAAGCAAAGACATAATAGGAAAAGCTAAGACAGAGTAGGACAAGCAAAGACAGAATAGGACAAGCAAAGACAGAATAGGACAAGCAAAGACAGAACAGGACAAGTAAAGACAGAATAGGACAAGCAAAGACAGAGTAGGACAAGCAAAGACAGAATAGGACAAGCAAAGACAGAACAGGACAAGCAAAGATAGAATAGGACAAGCAAAGACGGAATAGGACAAGCAAAGACAGAATAGGACAAGCAAAGACAGAATAGGACAAGCAAAGACAGAACAGGACAAGCATAGATAGAATAGGACAAGCAAAGACAGAATAGGACAAGCAAAGACAGAATAGGACAAGTAAAGACAGAATAGGACAAGCACAGACAGAACAGGACAAGCAAAGACAGAACAGGACAAGCAAAGATAGAATGGGACAAGCAAAGATAGAATAGGACAAGCAAAGACAGAATAGGACAAGTAAAGTCAGAATAGGACAAGTAAAGACAGAATAGGACAAGTGAAGACAGAATAGGACAAGCAAAGACAGAATAGGACAAGTAAAGACAGAGTAGGACAAGCAAAGACAGAACAGGACAAGCAAAGACAGAATAGGATAAGCAAAGATAGAATAGGACAAACAAAGATAGAATAGGACAAGCAAAGACAGAATAGGACAAGTAAAGTCAGGATAGGACAAGTAAAGACAGAATAGGACAAGTAAAGACAGAATAGGACAAGCAAAGACAGAATAGGATAAGGAAAGATAGAATAGGACAAGTGAAGACAGAGTAGGACAAGCAAAGACAGAACAGGATAAGCAAAGACAGAACAGGACAAGTAAAGACAGAGTAGGACAAGTGAAGACAGAGTAGGACAAGCAAAGACAGAATAGGACAAGCAAAGACAGAATAGGACAAGTGAAGACAGAGTAGGACAAGCAAAGACAGAACAGGACAAGCAAAGACAGAATAGGACAAGTAAAGACAGAATAGAACAAGCAAAGACAGAACAGGACAAGCAAAGACAGAACAGGACAAGCAAAGACAGAATAGGACAAGTGAAGACAGAACAGGACAAGCAAAGACAGAGTAGGTTGGGTAAAGACAGAATAGGACACGCGAAGACAGAATAGGACAAGCAAAGACAGAATAGGACAAGCAAAGACAGAATAGGACAAGCAAAGACAGAACAGGACAAGCAAAGACAGAATAGGACAAGCAAAGACAGAACAGGACAAGCAAAGATAGAATAGGACAAGCAAAGACAGAATAGGACAAGTAAAGACAGAATAGGACAAGCACAGACAGAACAGGACAAGCAAAGACAGAATAGGACAAGCAAAGATAGAATAGGACAAGCAAAGATAGAATAGGACAAGCAAAGACAGAATAGGACAAGTAAAGTCAGAATAGGACAAGTAAAGACAGAATAGGACAAGTAAAGACAGACTAGGACAAGCAAAGACAGAATAGGACAAGTAAAGACAGAGTAGGACAAGCAAAGACAGAACAGGACAAGCAAAGACAGAATAGGATAAGCAAAGATAGAATAGGACAAACACAGATAGAATAGGACAAGCAAAGACATAATAGGACAAGTAAAGTCAGAATAGGACAAGTAAAGACAGAATAGGACAAGTAAAGACAGAATAGGACAAGCAAAGACAGAATAGGATAAGGAAAGATAGAATAGGACAAGTGAAGACAGAGTAGGACAAGCAAAGACAGAACAGGACAAGCAAAGACAGAACAGGACAAGTAAAGACAGAGTAGGACAAGTGAAGACAGAGTAGGACAAGCAAAGACAGAATAGGACAAGCAAAGACAGAATAGGACAAGTGAAGACAGAGTAGGACAAGTGAAGACAGAACAGGACAAGCAAAGACAGAATAGGATAAGGAAAGATAGAATAGGACAAGTGAAGACAGAATAGGACAAGCAAAGACAGAATAGGACAAGCAAAGACAGAATAGGACAAGCAAAGACAGAACAGGACAAGCAAAGACAGAATAGGACAAGTGAAGACAGAACAGGCCAAGCAAAGACAGAATAGGACAAGTGAAGACAGAATAGGACAAGTGAAGACAGAATAGGACAAGCAAAGACAGAACAGGCCAAGCAAAGACAGAACAGGCCAAGCAAAGACAGAATAGGACAAGTGAAGACAGAGTAGGTTAGGTAAAGACAGAATAGGATAAGGAAAGACAGAATAGGACAGGTGATGACAGAATAGGACAAGCAAAGATAGAATACGACAAGCAAAGACAGAATAGGACAATCAAAGACAGTACTCCATCGAAAGAAACACATCATATGTATCAAATAATTGTCAATCAATGTTAGCAAACGTGTCCTAAAATGCTACATCGAACCAGTTCTACTATATGGAAGTGAATCATGGACGATAAGTAAGACAACACAGAGATCATTAGAGGAAGCTGAGATGTGGTTTATTAAAAGAATGTTACAAATTCCACAGAGAGCAACAAATAGCAAATGAAGAATATTTAAAACGAGCTGGAGAAACACGAAGTAACTTCAAAATCATAAGAAAGATGCAATATAAATCGATTGGATATATCATGTGAAAAGATGAAGCCGAGATTACTATAACAACAGGCAGAATGAATAGAAAGAAAACAAAGGAAAACCACAAGAAAAAATATTATCAGCTTATCAGAATGGCATAATAAAAAATCACCGACTGAAATTATCACATGAATGAAGGACTGAGTGATGTGCTGAGAGATAGTCGTCTACGTTAACCAGCATTAGCATCATTGATGATGATGATGATGATGATGATGATGATGATGATGATAGTGATGATGATGATGATGGTGATGATGATGATGATGATAGTGATGATGATGATGGTGATGATGATGATGATGATGATAGTGATGATGATGATGGTGATGATGATGATGATGATGATGATGATGATGATGATGATGATGATGATGATGATGGTGATGATGATGATCCAACCATAGCGTAGCAATTTTGAGTAACGAGTTTCTGTAGTCCTCTTTGTTCCATACACATAAGTCCAGACTGGGTGGTCAGTTTTACTGTTTAACACGTGGAGCTGAAGTAGATCACTTTAGATTTGCTGATTATGAAGTAATTGGTCAGATATGTGTCTCTGCCCACACACAGCCAGGTGTAATTTAGTGTCTTGTGCCCATAAAAAAGTGTATGTGAAATTTGTGTTTGTTGATAAATTACGTTGTCAGTTGTTCACTTCAAAACAAAGTGTGGACATCGTAATGGTTCCCTAAAGAGGTAAAGGCACCAAGATGCAGCAAGATGCACCAAGATGCACCAAGTTGCACCAAGATGCACCAAGATGCGTAGAGATGCGAAGTTGCTGTAAAGCTGATGATAATAGCAATACTAAAAAAAGGGAAGAAAAAAGTGGTATTATGACAGCTTTACGTGGTAATAGACGAAACAAAAGTCGACGTTTCGGCCAAGTAGGCCTTCATCTGGACGAACAACAAACACAAAAATTATATATAAGGATATATTAACAAATCTAACTACATGGCGATAATATGCTAGATACTAAAGAAAGGAAAAATTAAACAAATGGTCACTTCCCTGTGTTCCTGAGCTGGGTCAGTCTCCAAAATGCTGGTTCCCTAAACTGGCCGTGCGCAAATCTTACGGTCTGCTGTTTGATGTGCGACGGGGAAAATTTGACGACTGACTGTGTGTCTCTATGTTCGGAATTGGAGTCATCAATGATGGCCTAACATCATCAAGTGCTACGACGATCATCATTTTCAAGAGGACGTGACTTACCGGTATATGGGGATAGGCGGCGGGAACAGTTGGAGGCTGTGCATGAAAAGTGTTCCTAGTTGCAGTTTCCTCATATTACAAGTCGCATGGCTGTGTTAGTCACCTCTAATGACTCGGGCAGATGGTGCTCGTAAACCTGGGAAGGCCCACCATCTAAGGGCAGAATCCCCCTACAGAAAAGATCATCTGCTGCCTTGCAGGAAGATTGGGGATAATCAAAGGCTAAGGAAAGCAAACCTGAACAAAATGCTGGCTGAAATTGGATGCACTGGGCCACTGGCGCAGAACACAGTGCAACGTTTTAACGGGTATTCAATCGGAGTGGATCTAACAGGCTTAAACAGACAGCAGTATTCGTGTGAGAGTCTGGAGTCCTACTCTGATTGAGTCCTGATCGCAGACAGACAAAAATAAGTGTTTGTTTGGTGTGTTAAATGTTTTCATAATTTGATGTTTTCAGTTATTTAAAGTGTTTGCAGGAGACTGTGTGGTCTAGAGGTTAAACGTCGGCCTCTGTTCTGGAAGGTTCCGGATTCAATTCTCCCCACAAGCGGTAGAAATATTTCTCAAATCGAGTCCGTTATTTCTTCGAGGTTTATCTCTGCCAAGGTCCCCTGGTCACTGAGAAGTGAGGTCCGAAGTCGAGCCCTCTCACAGATGACAGCGAAAAGGGAAGATCCCGTGTGCAATAGCGCACGTTAAAGAACTCTTGGGAGTTACAATTAGTAGGCCAAAAAATGGCTTCTGCCCAGGCAACAATTGTCAAGCTAGTCTACATAGGCGGAAGACGGCTGTGCAACCAAAAGGCGCAGAAATTGCAGCTGTGTCGCAAACTAGCGACACAACGCACCAACATCACTTAACGTGTGAACTGGTAAGAAGAAGAAAGTTGTCTGTGTTGTTGTTCATGTTGGTGATCAACACTGCACACCCGTCCAGTCCATAGGTGCTCATCTATCCACTTAGAAAATGTCGAGAAAATCCTGGCCCACGTGTACGAACTCCGTAGCACGGTCGGGATCTACGGTGAGTTTTTTTTTTCTTCTGAAATGTTGTCAGGGCAGCGGCCATATTTATTGCTTACTCTATCTCATTTTAAATGCCAATGATTCTTTAACGTGCGCGAGTGCACACGGGACCAACTGTTAATTACCACAATTCGAGAGGGCTTGACCTCCGATCACACTTCCCAAGAGATCAAGGCAAGATAACGCCATGTAGAAACCACGGATTAATTTTTCCTATTTTTGAAAAAACAAAATCACACTCGGTAGGTTTTAAACCCGAGTATCCTTTCTGTCGTGATGCCGACGTCATACCTCTAGACCAGCAGGTTCCTTCATGATGTTATTCTGCTCCATGTTATATGATCAATGTCAAGTACGAGACTTGAACCGGCGTCTTAGCACGCGAGTTTACACCCATATGTGCTCGGCCGCCTATCCAGAAATGTTCGGAGATTTCTGTATAGTGTCGCCTCAAGCATCGAAACTCAGATGCGAGGCGACATTCCTCACATTCCTAGAGTAATACCCTGGTACCCATTTCTGCCAACGGCTGGGTCGACCGCGGGGGTATTTTTTTTTTTCCAACCACATGTACAATTCACACTGCTCCCAGCATTAATCGAAAACGGGTTGTCCGATCGTCGGTAGTCATCTTATATGAGTTATAGGTTAAGTACATTCTCACTATAAAAAAGTCTTTCATGTCAGGTGTTCTTCTGTTCCGTTCAATATAATTGACGTCAATTTCAGGAATAACATTTCAAGAGAAATAAAACCTCCAATTTTGTGTGAAATTAAGGTTGAAAATGTAGCCGTGTAATCTCTGCCACCCTTTGCGTGATATGCCAGATTTGTCTCCGATGTAATGATAAAGCAACTGTTTTGGCAGCAATTTGTTTAAGAAAAAACTGTTTTGGCAACAACAACGAAAAAAACTGTTTTGATACCCCAAAAATTTTTATAATGAAAAAAAAAACTTCCTTGCTAACCAAAAAAAATGTTTTGAATCAAAAGTGCTTAAAAACACCTAGCGTCTGACCCTATATATTATCATTTGTACACTCTATAACTCTTTGAATTATTTTAACCTTTTCTGACGAAAACGCTGACGGATGATAAGGTAAAAAGAAAAAAAACAGTTAATAATGACATGAAGCTATTGCAGACTCAAAGTAATTCAATAAAAAGATGGTTATCTACTGAACCTGCGGTGCAAGAATAATACGAAGAGTGCAATGATTTGGAAAATCCATTTTGAGATTGTGTGCGCCAAAGAGAAGTGATGCACTGATGGCACTTGATCGTAAATGCGCATAAATGAGAAGAACTAAACTGACCTGCTTTTCAATAACGTTTTGTGGATGTTAACAGATTTCAGCCAAAAACTATTGAAATCAGTAATAAATGATAAAACCAGGATTTTTTATATCTTCTTTTATTTACAAAATCTGCGTCTATCTGTTAATGCGTACCGCAAAATCTCGATTCACTTTCTTTATTATTTGCATGCGTTATTGGCTCCGAATATGTGGCTGCGTTATAGATTAGAGCGGAAAAACACGAAGAGTTGAATAATCTAGGAAAAATAGTTGATAACAAAAAAGAATTAAGGTAAGGAGAAGATCAACAAGCTAGCACAAATATACAAATGCGCTATTTATTTATTTTCATATGCAGGGTTTTTGGGGACGGAAAGCGCCGGAACGCGTTTCGATAAATTTGCGTGATTTTAACGGTCCCGAGATACTTAGAGTTTTTGAAGTATTTGAAATCTAGGGTTGCTGAACTCGTATTTTATTTTGTAGAAAGTGCTGTAATTATAATTACTAAACGGTACAGTCGTAAATATTGTAATACATGTCTGTTACTCTGCGAAGTGATCGGCATTTTGCTAATGCCTACAGCAAAGACGAACTAGCAAAACACCTTTTGGTCTCAGCTTCATTTAAAAAAAAACTGTGTAGAATCATCTTATTATTATTATAGACATCAATGTTGGCATTCTGAACTGGGCTATATGTTTACAGGAAAAGGAATGGTGAGTCTTCTTATCTGGAAACTATAGGAATAGTTCAACATGGAGATTTTGAAGTAGCAACTTTTGAGAAGAGAGTGGACAACCGATCATCAAATTTGAATACTTCTCTTGATCCTACAGTGTTTTATGGCTGTGTGAAAAGACTAATGTGAAATCACCAAAAAGTGGCAAGAAACAGAACGGCTTGGAAAGTGTTTGAGAAAGACCTAAATTCCACAGGAAGTTTATAGCATTTGTTGGAGACCCATGCTCCACAGGGAGCTAAAAGGTAGAAGTAAAAAGAAGACCAGATTTTTAACCAGTTTCTGCTTCCGTTGTGTATTCTAACCGCTATTGTTATGTTTTTTATCCTGATTGTTTTTCTTGTGTGTGTCTTTTTTTTTTTGCACTACGTGTGTCTCGAGTTACTGTCACAACATCTGCTACTTCTGTCTTTGTAATCTTTGGAGTTAGAGTTACGCCCATTTTTTATCTTGTTTATTTTATTTTTTTTCGTTTTTCCTTATACATGTGACCCTGCTATAGGGCAGGGGTTTAAAAAGTTTATCAGGACAGAATCTTACCTTTTTTTTTATCATTGTCTTCCTTTTCTTCATATACAACTACTTCATCTTTCCGTTGTGCTAGAAACGGTTAATGCTGTACAGCTTTGTTTGTCCGATAGTTTGTGTCCGCCAGCTTTATAGAAACGGTTAATGCTGTACAACTTTGTTTATTCGATAGTTTGTGTCCGCCAGCTTTATAGAAACGGTTAATGCTGTACAACTTTGTTTATTCGATAGTTTGTGTCCGCCAGCTTTATAGAAACGGTTAATGCTGTACAACTTTGTTTATTCGATAGTTTGTGTCCGCCAGCTTTATAGAAACGGTTAATGCTGTACAACTTTGTTTATTCGATAGTTTGTGTCCGCCAGCTTTATAGAAACGGTTAATGCTGTACAACTTTGTTTATTCGATAGTTTGTGTCCGCCAGCTTTATAGAAACGGTTAATGCTGTACAACTTTGTTTATTCGATAGTTTGTGTCCGCCAGCTTTATAGAAACGGTTAATGCTGTACAACTTTGTTTATTCGATAGTTTGTGTCCGCCAGCTTTATAGAAACGGTTAATGCTGTACAACTTTGTTTATTCGATAGTTTGTGTCCGCCAGCTTTATAGAAACGGTTAATGCTGTACAACTTTGTTTATTCGATAGTTTGTGTCCGCCAGCTTTATAGAAACGGTTAATGCTGTACAGCTTTGTTTGTCCGATAGTTTGTGTCCGCCAGCTTTATAGAAACGGTTAATGCTGTACAGCTTTGTTTGTCCGATAGTTTGTGTCCGCCAGCTTTATGTCGCTACCTAGGGACTGAGTTTTGCGTGTATATCATGTTTTTTCTTCTATCTTTGACACAGGCAGCAATGTGGTCAAGTGTCTCCCGCCATGCAGGCATTCCGCCATTCTCCGACTTCAGAGCTAATCTCATATTTTTTTGAGGTAACTTCTATGACCAGGTCAGTGGAGTAGCCATGGGCACCAAGATGGGCCCTAGCTATGCTTGCCTATTCATGGGTTACCTGGAGCACCAAATTCTCAATTCATATCAAGGTCCCCTTCCCATCATATACCTCAGGTACATTGATGACTGCTTCGGACTCACCGATCTACCTGAGGATGACCTCTCCAGGTTTATCGACTACATTGGTAGCTATCACAAAGCTATCAAGATCACATCTTGTATATCCACTTCCTCTGTCACCTTCCTAGATCTTATTGTTTCTTTGGGCACTTCTGGCCTCCACACCTCGGTTTTCTATAAACCCACAGACGCCCACTGCTACCTTCTCTACACTTCATCCCATTCACCTTCTTGTCGCGACTCTATTCCATTCTCACAGTTATTGTGTCTCCGTCGCATCTGCCAGGATGACCAAGATTTCCTCCTACAGGCTCACCTCATGTTAGGTTTCTTCAGCCGCCGGCTTTATCCAGACTCGATCCTCCAGTCTGCCCTCAAGCGGGTCCTCCTTATTACCCGTCCCGAGGCACTCACTCCTTCCAACCGCCCCCCTTCTGAGAGAACTATACTCACCCTCACATATCATCCTCACAACTTAGCAGCTGTGAAGATACTCAACCGCTACCGTTCCATTCTCCTCTCTGATCCCACTACCCGTCTACTTTTTAGTGATCCCCCGATGATCGCCTTCAAGCGCGACAGGAATTTGGGTGACATTCTGGTTAGGAGCCGTCTCCCTCGCTCCTACCCTCAACACTTCGGTACGGCCCTTGTGGTCGTAACTGTATCACCTGTGCCTATGTGCTCCCTACTGACTCGGTCTTATTCCCTAATGGACGGTTCGAGATCAAGCATGGCTTCACATGTGTGTCCCGTAACATCATTTATGCCATCATATGCCAACGATGCCAGATGACTTATATTGGCGAGTCTGGGAGACGATTATCGCAAAGATTTTGTGAACATCTACGAGATGTTCAACAGAATACTGGCACTCCAGTGTCTTCCCATTTCAACTCCCCAGACCACAAGGGCAAAAACGACATCCGTGTCACTGGTATTGTCCTTTGTCACTCTGGCGACCGCAGCCGATTTGCTTTGGACAATCGCCTTATAGTCCAGTAAGGTTCGCTGACCCCACGAGGCATGAATGTATCGCACTCGTACACATAGTTCCCTTTCGGTTACTCCTTCCCTTTTGTTGTGCGCAGCCTTCTCTACTGCCCATATTTGGGCTCTTTAGTCTATCTACTATGCCACGCAATTCTTATTTCACCTCCACTAGTCCCATTGAGACACTTCGGTGTTCTCCTATACCCTTTTTTCTGTGCTACTTACCCCTCATATGTTTTTATTGTACACCCTCTCAGACATCTCAATCTTTCCGTCTTTTGAGTACCTGTTAGTCTACTGTTATATTCTTTCTCCTTTGTGTTTGCACACTGACCCCGGTGTGAACTCCTCTGGTTATGTGTGAGTTATGCGCACATTTCTGCACATATATGATTGTCCCCGTATGGATGCAAGTGCACATGCATGTATGTTTGTGCTTGTTGGTATGCATATATATATATATATGTGTGTGTGTTGATATATATAGGTATGTGCATGTCTGTTTGTACGTGTATATATGTATACACGCATCTGTGTGTGTGTATACATGTATTTATGGGCCCTTAGATACTTTTAGACATTGTCATTGTCTTTGCAGTCGAGGTAACCTAGACAGCGTACAACCCACTCGTGTATTTTTAGAACCCTTCACCTGACCTGAGGGTATAATTAAAGCTACACTCGTGTGACCATTCCTTTCCCATTCTGACCACGTTCCACGACACATGGAAGTCATTTTTATTTTCTTTAACCAATTTCGATTATTTTGTTTTGGATGTTTTTCATTACTAGTTAGCTATGTAGGATCCGTTTTATTTACTTGCATATCTGTGTGTGCGTGTTTTTTGTTTGTTTCTGCTGAAGGCATATTGAGCCGAAACGTCGTTCAAATCTGTATCGCCTACTAATCACGTAAAGCTTTTAACATACCATTTTTTCTATTTTTTTTTTCAATTTTCCCTCACATTCAGCTTTACTGCAGCTTCGCATTTTTATGCTTTCATTTGCATTTCCTTGCCTTAACCCTATATTCTTTTTACATGTCTTGTATCATCTTGGTATTGGTGAAATCTAATACCTTGTTCAGTTATCCAAAGATTTATATATATATAATGGTTATATATATATAATGTTAGAGAAATATAAATATGTAGATTCATTCTTAAAAACATGAACCATATTGTCTCTGAAACCTCTTCCGTCGCATCGATAAAAAGCTTCCGTTCTGAAAGAGTTAATCTTTTGTTTTGTTTCCTAACCTCGTTGTCGTGGTCGATGCCTAAGATTCTAGTTCAAACGGAAGTGTTTAACAGTCATCAAAGATCGACGTTTAGACTTTTAAAGACATCTTTTTTTAAAGTTTGGAATGTTGAATATGTTCCACGATACTAACAATGCTTTTGATACATTTCTTTGCATGCTTGCTTGCTTGCCTGCTTGCTTGCCTGCTTGCTTGCTTGCTTGCCTGCTTGCTTGCCTGCTTGCTTGCCTGCTTGCTTGCTTGCTTGCCTGCTTGCTTGCCTGCTTGCTTGCCTGCTTGCTTGCTTGCTTGCCTGCTTGCTTGCCTGCTTGCTTGCCTGCTTGCTTGCCTGCTTGCTTGCCTGCTTGCTTGCCTGCTTGCTTGCTTGCCTGCTTGCTTGCTTGCTTGCCTGGCCTGCTTGCTTGCTTGCCTGCTTGCTTGCTTGCTTGCCTGCCTGCTTGCTTGCTTGCCTGCCTGCTTGCTTGCTTGCCTGCTTGCCTGCTTGCTTGCCTGCCTGCCTGCTTGCTTGCTTGCCTGCTTGCTTGCCTCCTGCTTGCTTGCTTGCTTGCTTGCTTGCCTGCTTGATTGCCTGCTTGATTGCCTGCTTGCTTGCTTGCCTGTTTGCTTGCTTGATTGCCTGCTTGCTTGCCTGCTTGCTTGCTTGCTTGCCTGCTTGATTGCCTGCTTGCTTGCCTGCTTGCCTGCTTGCTTGCTTGCCTGCTTGATTGCCTGCTTGCTTGCCTGCTTGCTTGCTTGCCTGCTTGCTTGCTTGCTTGCCTGCCTGCTTGCTTGCCTGCTGCTTGCTTGCTTGCTTGCTTGCCTGCTTGCTTGCCTGCTTGCTTGCTTGCCTGTTTGCTTGCTTGCCTGCCTGCTTGCTTGCTTGCCTGCCTGCTTGCTTGCTTGCTTGCCTGCCTGCTTGCTTGCTTGCTTGCTTGCCTGCTTGCTTGCTTGCCTGCTTGCTTGCCTGCCTGCTTGCTTGCTTGCCTGCTTGCTTGCTTGCCTGTTTGCTTGCTTGTCTGCTTGCTTGCTTGCTTGCCTGCCTGCTTGCTTGCTTGCTTGCTTGCCTGCTTGATTGCCTGCTTGATTGCCTGCTTGCTTGCTTGCCTGTTTGCTTGCTTGTCTGCTTGTTTGCTTGCTTGTCTGCTTGCTTGCTTGCTTGCCTGCCTGCTTGCTTGCTTGCCTGCTTGCTTGCAGTACACCTCTTCATCATCCGTTCTTTAAGATGACGTTAAGTGGGCGTGTCTACGTTGTGTTATGGTTTGCAGTAAAACTGATATTTGCAATTTTGGCCCAAAACATCCGACTTCAACGTGTTTTTTTTAGTATCGGGTTGCCTTCCCTCTTCGATCCCTGCTCTCTTGGCCAGACTAGACAGGTTAGTCTGCTGCTGGAGCACCACGGAGAAGTGGAGTGGGGTCTGGGTAGTTCTGGTTCACCTATCCTGTCGTAAGATATCAGCTGTGGGTCGCTGACATCTTCCAGCTCAGCCGCTGGAAGGCGACTTTGTCTCCATTCGTTTCTTTCAATGTCCATTATACAAACAATGACTTTGTCTCCATTCATTTCTTTCAATGTTCATTATACAATCAATGACTTTGTCTCCATTCATTTCTTTCAATGTTCATTATACAAGCAATGACTTTGTCTCCATTCATTTCTTTCAATGTTCATTATACAATCAATGACTTTGTCTCCATTCATTTCTTTCAATGTTCATTATACAAGCAATGACTTTGTCTCCATTCATTTCTTTCAATGTTCATTATACAAGCAATGAATTTGTCTCCATTCATTTCTTTCAATGTTCATTATACAAGCAATGACTTTGAACGATACGTTTATATTTACATTGTTAGCCACAATTTTGTAATAAAAGACTCCATGACAGGCACATTAACAACCACCAGTCTGCGAGACCAGACACACATTAACAACCACCAGTCTGCGAGACCAGACATACATTAACAACCACCAGTCTGCGAGACCAGACATACATTAACAACCACCAGTCTGCGAGACCAGACACACATTAACAACCACCAGTCTGCGAGACCAGACACACATTAACAACCACCAGTCTGCGAGACCAGACACACATTAACAACCACCAGTCTGCGAGACCAGACACACATTGACAACCACCAGTCTGCGAGACCAGACACACATTGACAACCACCAGTCTGCGAGACCAGACACATTAAAAACCACCAGTCTGCGAGACCAGACAAACATTGACAACCACCAGTCTGCGAGACCAGATACACATTGACAACCACCAGTCTGCGAGACCAGACACATTAAAAACCACCAGTCTGCGAGACCAGACACACATTGACAACCACCAGTCTGCGAGACCAGACACATTAAAAACCACCAGTCTGCGAGACCAGACAAACATTGACAACCACCAGTCTGCGAGACCAGACACACATTGACAACCACCAGTCTGCGAGACCAGACACATTAAAAACCACCAGTCTGCGAGACCAGACACACATTGACAACCACCAGTCTGCGAGACCAGACACACATTGACAACCACCAGTCTGCGAGACCAGACACACATTGACAACCACCAGTCTGCGAGACCAGACACACATTGACAACCACCAGTCTGCGAGACCAGACACACATTAACAACCACCAGTCTGCGAGACCAGACACACATTGACAACCACCAGTCTGCGAGACCAGACACACATTGACAACCACCAGTCTGCGAGACCAGACACATTAAAAACCACCAGTCTGCGAGACCAGACAAACATTGACAACCACCAGTCTGCGAGACCAGACACACATTAACAACCCCAGTCTGCGAGACCAGACACATTAAAAACCACCAGTCTGCGAGACCAGACAAACATTGACAACCACCAGTCTGCGAGACCAGACACACATTGACAACCAATGCACCGACATGCCAAAGTGCGCAGCTGATTTCCTACTCAACACAACACAAAGGTCTGCACTCTTGATACAATAACAAACGACCAAATACAACACACACAAAGGTCTACACTCTTGACACAATAACAAACGACCAAACGGTCTTCATTACACTCCACGGGAACCACAGAGTTTTGGCTATTTCAAAAATATACATTGAAGCGCAGTGCCTGATAACCCCCAGGAGGTAAGTAAAGTCGATGTTTTATACATTGTAGAGTATGTGCTGCGTTGGATGAAATGTGGATGGGGCTTCTCAGTTGAAGTGACAAAGTCTCGCCGAGCGATTCGTGTCTAACATTACTGTAGACTTTGTTGATCTTGCTGCTAAGATAATTCCAACTTATCAACCATCTCCTCGGGAGCGAGATACGAGATCTGCCCGTTATCACAGCATCAGACAACACGAAACGGAGAAACCGATGTTGTTCGCTCCAAACCGATATCTCTCTCTCTCTCTCTCTCTCTCACCATATTTATGCTCTTATTTTTTGGATTGACGGAATATTAGAAACACTAGGAAACATAACAATAGAAAGGACAAACGCAAAAGACGGTAATTATATCTCCCTTCGATTTTGAAAGGCGAATGAGTAAGGAAAGAAGAAGAAGACGTTTTTGATGTTAAATATGCCTGTGTCCAGTTTTATATCTTCTTTATTTCTCCAGTCTAACAATACAACGAATCAGTTCATTACTCTGTCTTTTTCTGTGCAGGTTAACTGCACGCGTGTACGTCGCATCTTTGTTTCTTTTAGCGGGAATGAGCAAATCAACGTTTCGACCAAAATCTCTGCATGCAACAGGAGAAATACATAGAAAATAGATTGCCCTTTTCTTCATGTTTTCTTGTACCTATTCGATTGCCGATTGTAATAGAAAGTTCTGGTTCTGGCGGCTTCACACTTTGCCAATTTTATTGTTATATATTATCAATTTGTATTCTCTTAATATGTAGTACATTTCCCTTTTATGTTATAATTTCTTTTAATCTCTCTTTTTATTTCTTCTTTATTTACTAGTTCCGTTCATCGTAGATGTAGTAGAGTTTATCTTTATTTCGTTATCCATTTGTGTTGTCCTCGTTTTCTGAAGAAAGCCGCTTGCAGACCGGAACGTCAGTAATTTGTTGTGTTCCTTTTTTGGTAAAACTGTCACCATACATTGTAGTAGTGTAGTTACACCCCACTACTAGCCCATTGTCAAATGATGTTGTTCTAGACCTCTTTAATGTTGTTGTAGACCTCTTTAATGTTGTTGTAGACCTCTTTAATTATGTTGTAGACTTCCTTTGATGTTGTTGTAGACCTCCTTTAATGTTGTTGTAGACCTCCTTTGATGTTGTTGTAGACCTCTTTAATTATGTTGTAGACCTCCTTTAATGTTGTTGTAGACCTCCTTTAATGTTGTTGTAGACCTTTTAATGTTGTTGTTGACCTCCTTTGATGTTGTTGTAGACCTCCTTTGATGTTGTTGTAGACCTCATTTGATGTTGTTGTAGACTTCCTTTGATGTTGTTGTAGACCTACTTTAATGTTGTTATAGACCTCCTTTGATGTTGTTGTAGACCTCCTTTAATGTTGTTGTAGACCTCCTTTGATGTTTGTGTAGACATTCTTTCATGTTGTTGTAGACCTCCTTTAATGTTGTTGTAGACCTCCTTTAATGTTGTTGTAGACCTCCTTTAATGTTGTTGTAGACCTCCTTTAATGTTGTTGTAGACCTCCTTTAATGTTGTTGTAGACCACCTTTGATGCTTTTGTAGACCTCTTTAATGTTGTTGTAGACCTACTTTAATGTTGTTATAGACCCCCTTTAATGTTGTTATAGACCCCCTTTAATGTTGTTATAGACCCCCTTTAATGTTGTTGTAGACCTACTTTAATGTTGTTATAGACCTCCTTTAATGTTGTTGTAGACCTCCTTTAATGTTGTTGTAGACCTCCTTTAATGTTGTTGTAGACCTCCTTTAATGTTGTTGTAGACCTCCTTTAATGTTGATGTAGACCTCCTTTAATGTTTTTGTAGACCTCCTTTAATGTTTTTGTAGACCTTTGATGTTGATGTTGATCTCCTTTGATGTTGCTGTAGACCTCCTTTGATGTTGTTATAGACCTCCTTTAATGTTGTTGTAGACCTCCTTTGATGTTGTTGTAGACCTCCTTTGATGTTGTTGTAGACCTCCTTTGATGTTGTTGTAGACCTCCTTTAATGTTGTTGTAGACCTCCTTTAATGTTGTTGTAGACCTCCTTTGATGTTTTATAGCCCTCCTTTAATAATGTTGTAGACCTCCTTTAATGTTGTTATAGACCTCCTTTGATGTTGTTGTAGACCTCCTTTAATGTTGTTATACACCTCCTTTAATGTTGTTGTAGATTTCCTTTAATGTTGTTGTAGACCTCCTTTAATGTTGTTGTAGACCTCTTTAATGTTGTTGTAGAATTCATTTAATGTTGTTGTAGACCTCCTTTAATGTTGATGTTGATCTCCTTTGATGTTGCTGTAGACCTCCTTTGATGTTGTTATAGACCTCCTTTAATGTTGCTGTAGACCTCCTTTGATGTTGTTGTAGACCTCCTTTGATGTTGTTGTAGACCTCCTTTGATGTTGTTGTAGACCTCCTTTAATGTTGTTGTAGACCTCCTTTAATGTTGTTGTAGACCTCCTTTGATGTTTTTATAGCCCTCCTTTAATGTTATTGTAGACCTCCTTTGATGTTGTTGTAGACCTCCTTTGATGTTGTTGTAGACCTCCTTTGATGTTGTTGTAGACCTCCTTTAATGTTGTTGTAGACCTCCTTTAATGTTGTTGTAGACCTCCTTTGATGTTTTTATAGCCCTCCTTTAATGTTGTTATAGACCTCCTTTGATGTTGTTTTAGACCTCCTTTAATGTTGTTATACACCTCCTTTAATGTTGTTGTAGATTTCCTGTAATGTTGTTGTAGACCTCCTTTAATGTTGTTGTAGACCTCTTTAATATTGTTGTAGAATTCCTTTAATGTTGTTGTAGACCTCCTTTAATGTTGTTGTAGAATTCCTTTAATGTGGTTATAGACCTCCTTTAATGTTGTTGTAGACCTTTTTTAATTTTGTTGTAGAATTCCTTTAATGTTGTTGTAGACATCCTTTAATGTTGTTGTAGACCTCCTTTAATGTTGTTGTAGACCTCCTTTGATGTTGATGTAGACCTTCTTTAATGTTGTTGTAGAATTCCTTTAATGTTGTTGTTGACCTCCTTTAATGTTGTTGTAGACCTCCTAGTCAGTTTACTGTCAGTAATGTTGTTGTAGAATTCCTTTAATGTTGTTGTTGACCTCCTTTAATGTTGTTGTAGACCTCCTTGATGTTGATGTAGACCTTCTTTAATGTTGTTGTAGAATTCCTTTAATGTTGATGTAGACCTTCTTTGATGTTGATGTTGATTTCCTTTGATGTTGTTGTAGACCTCCTTTGATGTTGTTATAGACCTCCTTTAATGTTGTTGTAGACCTCCTTTGATGTTGTTGTAGACCTCCTTTAATATTGTTGTAGACCTCCTTTGATGTTGTTGTAGACCTCCTTTAATGTTGTTGTAGACCTCCTTTAATGTTGTTGTAGACCTCCTTTATTGTTGTTGTAGACCTCCTTTGATGTTGTTATAGACCTCCTTTAATGTTGTTGTAGACCTCCTTTAATGTTGTTGTAGACCTCCTTTGATGTTGTTGTAGACCTCCTTTAATGTTGTTGTAGACCTCCTTTGATGTTGTTCGACCATCTTATTCAGGGTCTGACACTTGCTCTTCTGCCGTCTCATCATTTAATATATACTTTGTATGGTATGGAGTCACAGGACATTCTTCCTGGATGAAACCAGTTGATTTGTTGTTTCTGTATGTAGCTCAGGATTAGTTCAATGCCTACTCTTTCTCTTATAATATAATTTCTGATGCTATCTTAACTGGTTACTCCAAGCTCTTTTCTCAAACATCTCATCTCTGTGGTGACAAGGTTTCTATAACTTTTAGTAGTAAGTGGCCATGTTGTGCGCTGATAGCACAGTATGGGAATAAATACATTTTGTATGAGATGTTACTGTGTGGCGATCACAATAAATCACAATAAAGAAAACGAAATCTTTTATTTTACACTGTCACACTACCACACTACAACACTACCACACTGTCATACTACCACACTACAACACTACCACACTGTCACACTACCACACTACCACACTACCACACTGAGTATTCTCTCACACTACCACTGTCAGTATTCTGTCACGCTACCACTGTCAGTATTCTGTCTCACTCTCGTTATCAGTTTGCTGTCATACTATCACTGTCAGTATTCCGTCACACATCCGTTATAAGTTTTCTGTAACACTACCACTGTCAGTATTCTGTCTCACTACCGTTATCAGTTTTCTGTCACACTACCACTGTCAGTATTCTGTCACGCTACCACTGTCAGTATTCTGTCACACTCTCGTTATCAGTTTTCTGTCACGCTACCACTGTCAGTATTCTGTCACGCTACAACTGTCAGTATTCTGTCACGCTACCACTGTCAGTATTCTGTCACACTCCCGTTATCAGTTTTCTGTCACGCTACCACTGTCAGTATTCTGTCACGCTACCACTGACAGTATTCTGTCACACTCTCGTTATCAGTTTTCTGTCATACTACCACTGTCAGTTTTCTGTCATACTACCACTGTCAGTTTTCTGTCACACTACCACTGTCAGTTTTCTGTCACGCTACTACTGTCAGTATTCTGTCACACTACCACTGTCAGTTTTCTGTCACGCTACCACTGTTAGTTTTCTGTCACGCTACCACTGTCAGTATTCTGTCACACTACCACTGTCAGTTTTCTGTCACGCTACCACTGTCAGTATTTTGTCACACTCTCGTTATCAGTTTTCTGTCACACTACCACTGTCAGTTTTCTGTCACGCTACCACAATCAGTTTTCTGTCACGCTACTACTGTCAGTTTTCTGTCATACTACCACTGTCAGTTTTCTGTCACGCTACCACTGTCAGTTTTCTGTCACACTACCACTGTCAGTTTTCTGTCACGCTACTACTGTCAGTATTCTGTCACACTACCACTGTCAGTTTTCTGTCACGCTACCACTGTTAGTTTTCTGTCACGCTACCACTGTTAGTTTTCTGTCACGCTACCACTGTCAGTATTCTGTCAGACTACCACTGTCAGTATTCTATCACACTGCCATTGTCAGTATTCTGTCACGCTACCACTGTCAGTATTCTGTCTCACTCTCGTTATCAGTTTTCTGTCATACTATCACTGTCAGTATTCCGTCACACATCCGTTATTAGTTTTCTGTAACACTACCACTGTCAGTATTCTGCCTCACTCCCGTTATCACTCTGTCACACTACCACTGTCAGTATTCTGTCTCGCTACCACTGTCAGTATTCTGTCACACTCTCGTTATCAGTTTTCTGTCACGCTACCACTGTCAGTATTCTGTCACGCTACAACTGTCAGTATTCTGTCACGCTACCACTGTCAGTATTCTGTCACACTCCCGTTATCAGTTTTCTGTCACGCTACCACTGTCAGTATTCTGTCACGCTACCACTGTCAGTATTCTGTCACACTCTCGTTATCAGTTTTCTGTCACACTACCACTGTCAGTTTTCTGTCACGCTACCACAATCAGTTTTCTGTCACGCTACTACTGTCAGTATTCTGTCACACTACCACTGTCAGTTTTCTATTACGCTACCACTGTTAGTTTTCTGTCACGCTACCACTGTCAGTATTCTGTCAGACTACCACTGTCAGTATTCTATCACACTGCCATTGTCAGTACTCTGTCACGCTACCACTGTCCGTATTCTGCCACACTACCACTGTCAGTTTTTTTGTCACGCTACCACAATCAGTATTCTGTCACACAACCATTGTCAGTATTCTATCACACTCCCATTGTCAGTATTCTGTCACGCTACCACTGTCAGTATTCTGTCACACTACCACTGTCAGTTTTTTTGTCACGCTACCACTGTCAGTATTCTGCCACACTAACACACTCCCACTGTCAGTATTCTGTTACACTACCACTGTCATTATTCTATCACACTCAAATTATCAGTTTTCTGTCACACTACCACTGTCAGTTTTCTGTCACGCTATCACCGTCAGTATTCTGTCACGCTACCACTGTCAGTATTCTGTCACACTACCACTGTCAGTATTCTATCACACTCCATTTGTCAGTATTCTGTCACACTACCACTGTCAGTATGCTGTCACATTTCCATTGTCAGTATTCTGTCACACTACCACACTCCCACTATTAGTATTCTATCACACTTCCATAGTCAGTATTATGTCACACTACCACACTCCCACTGTCAGTATTCTGTCACATTCTCAATGTCAGTATTCTGTCACACTACCTCTGTCAGTTTTATGTCACTCTCTCACTGTCAATAATTTGTCACACTTCCATTGTCAGTATTCTGTCACACTCCCACGGTCAGTATTCTATCACACTCCCATTGTCAGTATTCTGTCATACTCCCATTGTCAGTATTCTGTCACACTCCCACTGTCATTATTGTGTCACACTCCCATTGTCAGTATTATGTCACACTCCCATTGTTAGTATTCTGTCACACTCCCATTTCAGTATTCTGTCACGCCACCACTTTCAGTATTCTGTCACACTCATACTATCAGTATTCTGTTACACTCCCACTGTCTGTATTCTGTCACACTACTTTTGTCAGCTTTCCGTCACATTCACATTGCCAGTTTTCTGCCACAATCCCATTGTCATTATTCTGTCACACTTCCATTGTCAGTATTCTGTCAGACTCCCACTGTCAGTATTCTGTCAGACTCCCACTGTCAGTATTCTGTCAGACTCCCACTGTCAGTATTCTGTCAAACTCCCCTGTCAGTATTCTGTCAGACTCCCACTGTCAGTATTCTGTCACGCCACCACTTTCAGAATTCTGTTACGCCACCACTCTCAGTATCATGTAACTTTACATTCAACAACATTATGACATTCAGTATCTTGTCACACTACATTCTGTCACATTACCACAATCAGTGTTCTGCCACGGTTTCTCCAATACATGAGTTGAGTTTCAAGACAATACAGCCGATAAAACAGCTGACAATACAACCGAGAAAACAGCTGACAAAACAGCCGAAAATACAGCCGACAAAACAATCGACAATACAGCCGACAAAACAGCCGAAAATACAGCCGACAAAACAATCGACAATACAGCCGACAAAACAGCCGAAAATACAGCCGACAAAACAATCGACAATACAGCCGACAAAACAGCTGATAAAACAGCTGACAAAACAGCCGAAAATACAGCCGACAAAACAGCCAACAATACAGCCGACAAAAATCAAAACTAATCAGATTGTATTGGTGACGGTATTGACTGCAAGACAGAACGTATTTCACTTGCCTACATATATTTTGTTAACGAATTCCCTACATATCTTTTGTTAACGAATTCCCTACATATCTTTTGTTAACGGATTCCCTACATATCTTTTGTTAACGAATTCCCTACATATCTTTTGTTAACGGATTCCCTACATATCTTTTGTTAACGAATTCCCTACATATCTTTTGTTAACGAATTCCCTACATATCTTTTGTTAACGAATTCCCTACATATCTTTTGTTAACGAATTCCCTACATATATTTTGTTAACAGATTACCTACATATCTTTTGTTAACGAATTCCGTACATATCTTTTGTTAACGGATTCCCAAAACCAGGAGAATCGCCACGCAGAACAATTATTAAGATAGGCCCAACCATGAGACCAAGAAAGAACAAAAAACTACAAAAACTAGCAGTGAATCGTCAGTCATAGAGACCTCTGACTTACGCTCTACTGTTTCATTATTATTATCCATTACAATTTTGAACACAATCGTTAACATTTTAACGTCTAAATTTAACTTTACATAACATGTTGTCAGGTACGATAATTTTAAAACAAATGCTCGTTGCATGACAGGTTTTAATCTATTTTCATCATTTAACGGGGGAATAACAGAACACACCATATGTCGTGTCCATTTTCTTTCATACAGCGGAATATAGTTGTTGAAGAATGTACAAGACGTGTCGCTTTATATTTGAGTATCGCTTGTTTTAATTTAAAATGCAGTGTCCACTCGATACCGTACATGAGATTTCATTAACAGTTTCAACATCATCATCATCATCATCATCATCTGGTCGCATTTCATTTGCAGAACGTTGCATTCGCCACAGCCCTCAGAAATAATCTATGTCTCTAGTCAGATCTCCAATAGAACGACACATTCATCACATCCCTCAGAAAGAATCTCTGTCTCTAGTCAGATCTCCAATAGAACGACACATTCATCACATCCCTCAGAAAGAATCTCTGTCTCTAGTCAGATCTCCAATAGAACGACACATTCATCACATCCCTCAGAAAGAATCTCTGTCTCTAGTCAGATCTCCAATAGAACGACACATTCATCACATCCCTTAGAAAGAATCTCTGTCTCTAGTCAGATCTACAATAGAACGACACATTCATCACATCCCTCAGAAAGAATCTCTGTCTCTAGTCAGATCTCCAATAGAACGACACATTCATCACATCCCTCAGAAAGAATCTATGTCTCTAGTCAGATCTCCAATAGAACGACACATTCATCACATCCCTCAGAAAGAATCTCTGTCTCTAGTCAGATCACCAATAGAACGACACATTCATCACATCCCTCAGAAAGAATCTCTGTCTCTAGTCAGATCTCCAATAGAACGACACATTCACTACAGCCCTCAGAAATAATCTCTGTCTCTAGTCAGATCTCCAATAGAACGACACATTCATCACATCCCTCAGAAAGAATCTCTGTCTCTAGTCAGATCTCCAATAGAACGACACATTCATCACATCCCTCAGAAAGAATCTCTGTCTCTAGTCAGATCTCCAATAGAACGACACATTCACTACAGCCCTCAGAAATAATCTATGCCTCTAGTCAGATCTCCAATAGAACGACACATTCACCACATCCCTCAGAAAGAATCTCTGTCTCTAGTCAGATCTCCAATAGAACGACACATTCATCACATCCCTCAGAAAGAATCTCTGTCTCTAGTCAGATCTCCAATAGAACGACACATTCATCACATCCCTCAGAAAGAATCTCTGTCTCTAGTCAGATCTCCAATAGAACGACACATTCATCACATCCCTCAGAATAATCTCTGTCTCTAGCCAGATCTCCAATAGAACGACACATTCATCACATCCCTCAGAAAGAATCTCTGTCTCTAGCCAGATCTCCAATAGAACGACACATTCATCACATCCCTCAGAAAGAATCTATGTCTCTAGCCAGATCTACAATAGAACGACACATTCATCACATCCCTCAGAAAGAATCTCTGTCTCTAGCCAGATCTCCAATAGAACGACACATTCATCACATCCCTCAGAAAGAATCTATGTCTCTAGCCAGATCTCCAATAGAACGACACATTCATCACATCCCTCAGAAAGAATCTCTGTCTCTAGTCAGATCTCCAATAGAACGACACATTCATCACATCCCTCAGAAAGAATCTCTGTCTCTAGTCAGATCTCCAATAGAACGACACATTCATCACATCCATCAGAAAGAATCTCTGTCTCGAGTCAGATCTCCAATAGAACGACACATTCATCACATCCCTCAGAAAGAATCTCTGTCTCTAGTCAGATCTCCAATAGAACGACACATTCATCACATCCCTCAGAAAGAATCTCTGTCTCTAGTCAGATCTCCAATATAACGACACATTCATCACATCCCTCAGAAAGAATCTCTGTCTCTAGTCAGATCTCCAATAGAACGACACATTCATCACATCCCTCAGAAAGAATCTCTGTCACTAATCAGATCTCCAATAGAACGACACATCATCACATCCCTCAGAAAGAATCTCTGTCTCTAGTCAGATCTCCAATAGAACGACACATTCATTACATCCCTCAGAAAGAATCTCTGTCTCTAGTCAGATCTCCAATAGAACGACACATTCATCACATCCCTCAGAAATAATCTCTGTCTCTAGCCAGATCTCCAATAGAACGACACATTCATCACATCCCTCAGAAAGAATCTCTGTCTCTAGCCAGATCTCCAATAGAACGACACATTCATCACATCCCTCAGAAAGAATCTCTGTCTCTAGCCAGATCTCCAATAGAACGACACATTCATCACATCCCTCAGAAAGAATCTATGTCTCTAACCAGATCTCCAATAGAACGACACATTCATCACATCCCTCAGAAAGAATCTATGTCTCTAGCCAGATCTCCAATAGAACGACACATTCATCACATCCCTCAGAAAGAATCTCTGTCTCTAGTCAGATCTCCAATATAACGACACATTCATCACATCCCTCAGAAAGAATCTATGTCTCTAGTCAGATCTCCAATAGAACGACACATTCATCACATCCCTCAGAAAGAATCTCTGTCTCTAGTCAGATCTCCAATAGAACGACACATTCATCACATCCCTCAGAAAGAATCTCTGTCTCTAGTCAGATCTCCAATAGAACGACACATTCATCACATCCCTCAGAAAGAATCTCTGTCTCTAGCCAGATCTCCAATAGAACGACACATTCATCACATCCCTCAGAAAGAATCTCTGTCTCTAGCCAGATCTCCAATAGAACGACACATTCATCACATCCCTCAGAAAGAATCTATGTCTCTAGCCAGATCTCCAATAGAACGACACATTCATCACATCCCTCAGAAAGAATCTATGTCTCTAGCCAGATCTCCAATAGAACGACACATTCATCACATCCCTCAGAAAGAATCTATGTCTCTAGCCAGATCTCCAATAGAACGACACATTCATCACATCCCTCAGAAAGAATCTCTGTCTCTAGCCAGATCTCCAATAGAACGACACATTCATCACATCCCTCAGAAAGAATCTCCGTCTCTAGTCAGATCTCCAATAGAACGACACATTCATCACATCCCTCAGAAAGAATCTCCGTCTCTAGTCAGATCTCCAATAGAACGACACATTCATCACATCCCTCAGAAAGAATCTCTGTCTCTAGTCAGATCTCCAATAGAACGACACATTCATCACATCCCTCAGAAAGAATCTCTGTCTCTAGTCAGATCTCCAATAGAACGACACATTCATCACATCCCTCAGAAAGAATCTCTGTCTCTAGTCAGATCTCCAATAGAACGACACATTCATCACATCCCTTAGAAAGAATCTCTGTCTCTAGTCAGATCTACAATAGAACGACACATTCATCACATCCCTCAGAAAGAATCTCTGTCTCTAGTCAGATCTCCAATAGAACGACACATTCATCACATCCCTCAGAAAGAATCTATGTCTCTAGTCAGATCTCCAATAGAACGACACATTCATCACATCCCTCAGAAAGAATCTCTGTCTCTAGTCAGATCACCAATAGAACGACACATTCATCACATCCCTCAGAAAGAATCTCTGTCTCTAGTCAGATCTCCAATAGAACGACACATTCACTACAGCCCTCAGAAATAATCTCTGTCTCTAGTCAGATCTCCAATAGAACGACACATTCATCACATCCCTCAGAAAGAATCTCTGTCTCTAGTCAGATCTCCAATAGAACGACACATTCATCACATCCCTCAGAAAGAATCTCTGTCTCTAGTCAGATCTCCAATAGAACGACACATTCACTACAGCCCTCAGAAATAATCTATGCCTCTAGTCAGATCTCCAATAGAACGACACATTCACCACATCCCTCAGAAAGAATCTCTGTCTCTAGTCAGATCTCCAATAGAACGACACATTCATCACATCCCTCAGAAAGAATCTCTGTCTCTAGTCAGATCTCCAATAGAACGACACATTCATCACATCCCTCAGAAAGAATCTCTGTCTCTAGTCAGATCTCCAATAGAACGACACATTCATCACATCCCTCAGAAATAATCTCTGTCTCTAGCCAGATCTCCAATAGAACGACACATTCATCACATCCCTCAGAAAGAATCTCTGTCTCTAGCCAGATCTCCAATAGAACGACACATTCATCACATCCCTCAGAAAGAATCTATGTCTCTAGCCAGATCTACAATAGAACGACACATTCATCACATCCCTCAGAAAGAATCTCTGTCTCTAGCCAGATCTCCAATAGAACGACACATTCATCACATCCCTCAGAAAGAATCTATGTCTCTAGCCAGATCTCCAATAGAACGACACATTCATCACATCCCTCAGAAAGAATCTCTGTCTCTAGTCAGATCTCCAATAGAACGACACATTCATCACATCCCTCAGAAAGAATCTCTGTCTCTAGTCAGATCTCCAATAGAACGACACATTCATCACATCCATCAGAAAGAATCTCTGTCTCGAGTCAGATCTCCAATAGAACGACACATTCATCACATCCCTCAGAAAGAATCTCTGTCTCTAGTCAGATCTCCAATAGAACGACACATTCATCACATCCCTCAGAAAGAATCTCTGTCTCTAGTCAGATCTCCAATATAACGACACATTCATCACATCCCTCAGAAAGAATCTCTGTCTCTAGTCAGATCTCCAATAGAACGACACATTCATCACATCCCTCAGAAAGAATCTCTGTCACTAATCAGATCTCCAATAGAACGACACATTCATCACATCCCTCAGAAAGAATCTCTGTCTCTAGTCAGATCTCCAATAGAACGACACATTCATTACATCCCTCAGAAAGAATCTCTGTCTCTAGTCAGATCTCCAATAGAACGACACATCATCACATCCCTCAGAAATAATCTCTGTCTCTAGCCAGATCTCCAATAGAACGACACATTCATCACATCCCTCAGAAAGAATCTCTGTCTCTAGCCAGATCTCCAATAGAACGACACATTCATCACATCCCTCAGAAAGAATCTATGTCTCTAGCCAGATCTCCAATAGAACGACACATTCATCACATCCCTCAGAAAGAATCTATGTCTCTAACCAGATCTCCAATAGAACGACACATTCATCACATCCCTCAGAAAGAATCTATGTCTCTAGCCAGATCTCCAATAGAACGACACATTCATCACATCCCTCAGAAAGAATCTCTGTCTCTAGTCAGATCTCCAATATAACGACACATTCATCACATCCCTCAGAAAGAATCTATGTCTCTAGTCAGATCTCCAATAGAACGACACATTCATCACATCCCTCAGAAAGAATCTCTGTCTCTAGTCAGATCTCCAATAGAACGACACATTCATCACATCCCTCAGAAAGAATCTCTGTCTCTAGTCAGATCTCCAATAGAACGACACATTCATCACATCCCTCAGAAAGAATCTCTGTCTCTAGCCAGATCTCCAATAGAACGACACATTCATCACATCCCTCAGAAAGAATCTCTGTCTCTAGCCAGATCTCCAATAGAACGACACATTCATCACATCCCTCAGAAAGAATCTATGTCTCTAGCCAGATCTCCAATAGAACGACACATTCATCACATCCCTCAGAAAGAATCTATGTCTCTAGCCAGATCTCCAATAGAACGACACATTCATCACATCCCTCAGAAAGAATCTATGTCTCTAGCCAGATCTCCAATAGAACGACACATTCATCACATCCCTCAGAAAGAATCTCTGTCTCTAGCCAGATCTCCAATAGAACGACACATTCATCACATCCCTCAGAAAGAATCTCCGTCTCTAGTCAGATCTCCAATAGAACGACACATTCATCACATCCCTCAGAAAGAATCTCCGTCTCTAGTCAGATCTCCAATAGAACGACACATTCATCACATCCCTCAGAAAGAATCTCTGTCTCTAGTCAGATTTCCAATAGAACGACACATTCATCACATCCCTCAGAAAGAATCTATGTCTCTAGTCAGATCTCCAATAGAACGACACATTCATCACATCCCTCAGAAAGAATCTATGTCTCTAGTCAGATCTCCAATAGAACGACACATTCATCACATCCCTCAGAAAGAATCTCTGTCTCTAGTCAGATCTCAATAGAACGACACATTCATCACACCTCAGAAAGAATCTCTGTCTCTAGTCAGATCTCCAATAGAACGACACATTCATCACATCCCTCAGAAATAATCTCTGTCTCTAGCCAGATCTCCAATAGAACGACACATTCATCACATCCCTCAGAAAGAATCTCTGTCTCTAGTCAGATCTCCAATAGAACGACACATTCATCACATCCCTCAGAAAGAATCTATGTCTCTAGTCAGATCTCCAATAGAACGACACATTCATCACATCCCTCAGAAAGAATCTCTGTCTCTAGTCAGATCTCCAATAGAACGACACATTCATCACATCCCTCAGAAAGAATCTCTGTCTCTAGTCAGATCTCCAATAGAACGACACATTCATCACATCCTCAGAAAGAATCTCTGTCTCTAGTCAGATCTCCAATAGAACGACACATTCATCACATCCCTCAGAAAGAATCTATGTCTCTAGTCAGATCTCCAATAGAACGACACATTCATCACATCCCTCAGAAAGAATCTATGTCTCTAGTCAGATCTCCAATAGAACGACACATTCATCACATCCCTCAGAAAGAATCTCTGTCTCTAGTCAGATCTCCAATAGAACGACACATTCATCACATCTCTCAGAAAGAATCTCTGTCTCTAGTCAGATCTCCAATAGAACGACACATTCATCACATCCCTCAGAAATAATCTCTGTCTCTAGCCAGATCTCCAATAGAACGACACATTCATCACATCCCTCAGAAAGAATCTATGTCTCTAGTCAGATCTCCAATAGAACGACACATTCATCACATCCCTCAGAAAGAATATATGTCTCTAGTCAGATCTCCAATAGAACGACACATTCATCACATCCCTCAGAAAGAATCTATGTCTCTAGTCAGATATCCAATAGAACGACACATTCATCACATCCCTCAGAAAGAACCTATGTCTCTAGTCAGATCTCCAATAGAACGACACATTCATCACATCCCTCAGAAAGAATCTCTGTCTCTAGTCAGATCTCCAATAGAACGACACATTCATCACATCCCTCAGAAATAATCTCTGTCTCTAGCCAGATCTCCAATAGAACGACACATTCATCACATCCCTCAGAAAGAATCTATGTCTCTAGTCAGATCTCCAATAGAACGACACATTCATCACATCCCTCAGAAAGAATCTATGTCTCTAGTCAGATCTCCAATAGAACGACACATTCATCACATCCCTCAGAAATAATCTCTGTCTCTAGCCAGATCTCCAATAGAACGACACATTCATCACATCCCTCAGAAAGAATCTCTGTCTCTAGCCAGATCTCCAATAGAACGACACATTCATCACATCCCTCAGAAACAATCTATGTCTCTAGCCAGATCTCCAATAGAACGACACATTCATCACATCCCTCAGAAAGAATCTCTGTCTCTAACCATATCTCCAATAGAACGACACATTCATCACATCCCTCAGAAAGAATCTCTGTCTCTAGCCAGATCTCCAATAGAACGACACATTCATCACATCCCTCAGAAAGAATCTCTGTCTCTATTCAGATCTCCAATCTAACGACACATTCATCACATCCCTCAGAAAGAATCTCTGTCTCTAGTCAGATCTCCAATAGAACGACACATTCATCACATCGCTCAGAAAGAATCTCTGTCTCGAGTCAGATCTCCAATAGAACGACACATTCATCACATCCCTCAGAAAGAATCTCTGTCTCTAGTCAGATCTCCAATAGAACGACACATTCATCACATCCCTCAGAAATAATCTCTGTCTCTAGCCAGATCTCCAATAGAACGACACATTCATCACATCCCTCAGAAAGAATCTCTGTCTCTAGCCAGATCTCCAATAGAACGACACATTCATCACATCCCTCAGAAAGAATCTATGTCTCTAGCCAGATCTCCAATAGAACGACACATTCATCACATCCCTCAGAAAGAATCTCTGTCTCTAGCCAGATCTCCAATAGAACGACACATTCATCACATCCCTCAGAAAGAATCTCTGTCTCTAGCCAGATCTCCAATAGAACGACACATTCATCACATCCCTCAGAAAGAATCTCTGTCTCTAGTCAGATCTCCAATAGAACGACACATTCATCACATCCCTCAGAAAGAATCTCTGTCTCTAGTCAGATCTCCAATAGAACGACACATTCATCACATCCCTCAGAAAGAATCTCTGTCTCTAGTCAGATCTCCAATAGAACGACAAATTCATCACATCCCTCAGAAAGAATCTATGTCTCTAGTCAGATCTCCAATAGAACGACACATTCATCACATCCCTCAGAAATAATCTCTGTCTCTAGTCAGATCTCCAATAGAACGACACATTCATCACATCCCTCAGAAAGAATCTCTGTCTCTAGTCAGATCTCCAATAGAACGACACATTCATCACATCCCTCAGAAATAATCTCTGTCTCTAGCCAGATCTCCAATAGAACGACACATTCATCACATCCCTCAGAAAGAATCTCTGTCTCTAGTCAGATCTCCAATAGAACGACACATTCATCACATCCCTCAGAAAGAATCTCTGTCTCTAGTCAGATCTCCAATAGAACGACACATTCATCACATCCCTCAGAAAGAATCTATGTCTCTAGTCAGATCTCCAATAGAACGACACATTCATCACATCCCTCAGCAGAAAGAATCTAGTCTCTAGTCAGATCTCCAATAGAACGACACATTCATCACATCCCTCAGAAAGAATCTCTGTCTCTAGTCAGATCACCAATAGAACGACACATTCATCACATCCCTCAGAAAGAATCTCTGTCTCTAGTCAGATCTCCAATAGAACGACACATTCACTACAGCCCTCAGAAATAATTTCTGTCTCTAGTCAGATCTCCAATAGAACGACACATTCATCACATCCCTCAGAAAGAATCTATGTCTCTAGTCAGATCTCCAATAGAACGACACATTCATCACATCCCTCAGAAATAATCTCTGTCTCTAGTCAGATCTCCAATAGAACGACACATTCATCACATCCCTCAGAAAGAATCTCTGTCTCTAGTCAGATCTCCAATAGAACGACACATTCATCACATCCCTCAGAAATAATCTCTGTCTCTAGCCAGATCTCCAATAGAACGACACATTCATCACATCCCTCAGAAAGAATCTATGTCTCTAGTCAGATCTCCAATAGAACGACACATTCATCACATCCCTCAGAAAGAATCTATGTCTCTAGTCAGATCTCCAATAGAACGACACATTCATCACATCCCTCAGAAAGAATCTCTGTCTCTAGTCAGATCTCCAATAGAACGACACATTCATCACATCCCTCAGAAAGAATCTCTGTCTCTAGTCAGATCTCCAATAGAACGACACATTCATCACATCCCTCAGAAAGAATCTCTGTCTCTAGTCAGATCTCCAATAGAACGACACATTCATCACATCCCTCAGAAAGAATCTATGTCTCTAGTCAGATCTCCAATAGAACGACACATTCATCACATCCCTCAGAAAGAATCTATGTCTCTAGTCAGATCTCCAATAGAACGACACATTCATCACATCCCTCAGAAAGAATCTATGTCTCTAGTCAGATCTCCAATAGAACGACACATTCATCACATCCCTCAGAAAGAATCTCTGTCTCTAGTCAGATCTCCAATAGAACGACACATTCATCACATCCCTCAGAAATAATCTCTGTCTCTAGTCAGATCTCCAATAGAACGACACATTCATCACATCCCTCAGAAAGAATCTCTGTCTCTAGTCAGATCTCCAATAGAACGACACATTCATCACATCCCTCAGAAAGAATCTCTGTCTCTAGTCAGATCTCCAATAGAACGACACATTCATCACATCCCTCAGAAAGAATCTCTGTCTCTAGTCAGATCTCCAATAGAACGACACATTCATCACATCCCTCAGAAAGAATCTATGTCTCTAGTCAGATCTCCAATAGAACGACACATTCATCACATCCCTCAGAAAGAATCTCTGTCTCTAGTCAGATCTCCAATAGAACGACACATTCATCACATCCCTCAGAAAGAATCTCTGTCTCTAGTCAGATCTCCAATAGAACGACACATTCATCACATCCCTCAGAAAGAATCTCTGTCTCTAGTCAGATCTCCAATAGAACGACACATTCATCACATCCCTCAGAAAGAATCTCTGTCTCTAGCCAGATCTCCAATAGAACGACACATTCATCACATCCCTCAGAAAGAATCTCTGTCTCTAGCCAGATCTACAATAGAACGACACATTCATCACATCCCTCAGAAAGAATCTCTGTCTCTAGCCAGATCTCCAATAGAACGACACATTCATCACATCCCTCAGAAAGAATCTATGTCTCTAGCCAGATCTCCAATAGAACGACACATTCATCACATCCCTCAGAAAGAATCTCTGTCTCTAGTCAGATCTCCAATAGAACGACACATTCATCACATCCCTCAGAAAGAATCTCTGTCTCTAGTCAGATCTCCAATAGAACGACACATTCATCACATCCCTCAGAAAGAATCTCTGTCTCTAGCCAGATCTCCAATAAACGACACATTCATCACATCCCTCAGAAAGAATCTCTGTCTCTAGTCAGATCTCCAATAGAACGACACATTCATCACATCCCTCAGAAAGAATCTATGTCTCTAGTCAGATCTACAATAGAACGACACATTCATCACATCCCTCAGAAAGAATCTCTGTCTCTAGCCAGATCTCCAATAGAACGACACATTCATCACATCCCTCAGAAAGAATCTCTGTCTCTAGTCAGATCTCCAATAGAACGACACATTCATCACATCCCTCAGAAAGAATCTCTGTCTCTAGTCAGATCTCCAATAGAACGACACATTCATCACATCCCTCAGAAAGAATCTCTGTCTCTAGTCAGATCTCCAATAGAACGACACATTCATCACATCCCTCAGAAAGAATCTCTGTCTCTAGTCAGATCTCCAATAGAACGACACATTCATCACATCCCTCAGAAAGAATCTCTGTCTCTAGTCAGATCTCCAATAGAACGACACATTCATCACATCCCTCAGAAAGAATCTCTGTCTCTAGTCAGATCTCCAATAGAACGACACATTCATCACATCCCTCAGAAAGAATCTATGTCTCTAGTCAGATCTCCAATAGAACGACACATTCATCACATCCCTCAGAAAGAATCTCTGTCTCTAGTCAGATCTCCAATAGAACGACACATTCATCACATCCCTCAGAAAGAATCTCTGTCTCTAGTCAGATCTCCAATAGAACGACACATTCATCACATCCCTCAGAAAGAATCTCTGTCTCTAGTCAGATCTCCAATAGAACGACACATTCATCACATCCCTCAGAAAGAATCTCTGTCTCTAGTCAGATCTCCAATAGAACGACACATTCATCACATCCCTCAGAAAGAATCTCTGTCTCTAGTCAGATCTCCAATAGAACGACACATTCATCACATCCCTCAGAAAGAATCTCTGTCTCTAGTCAGATCTCCAATAGAACGACACATTCATACATCCCTCAGAAATAATCTATGTCTCTAGTCAGATCTCCAATAGAACGACACATTCATCACATCCCTCAGAAAGAATCTCTGTCTCTAGTCAGATCTCCAATAGAACGACACATTCATCACATCCCTCAGAAAGAATCTCGTCTCTAGTCAGATCTCCAATAGAACGACACATCATCACATCCCTCAGAAAGAATCTCTGTCTCTAGTCAGATCTCCAATAGAACGACACATTCATCACATCCCTCAGAAATAATCTCTGTCTCTAGCAGATCTCCAATAGAACGACACATTCATCACATCCCTCAGAAAGAATCTCTGTCTCTAGTCAGATCTCCAATAGAACGACACATTCATCACATCCCTCAGAAAGAATCTATGTCTCTAGCCAGATCTACAATAGAACGACACATTCATCACATCCCTCAGAAAGAATCTCTGTCTCTAGCCAGATCTCCAATAGAACGACACATTCATCACATCCCTCAGAAAGAATCTATGTCTCTAGCCAGATCTCCAATAGAACGACACATTCATCACATCCCTCAGAAAGAATCTCTGTCTCTAGTCAGATCTCCAATAGAACGACACATTCATCACATCCCTCAGAAAGAATCTCTGTCTCTAGTCAGATCTCCAATAGAACGACACATTCATCACATCCCTCAGAAAGAATCTCTGTCTCTAGTCAGATCTCCAATAGAACGACACATTCATCACATCCCTCAGAAAGAATCTCTGTCTCTAGCCAGATCTCCAATAGAACGACACATTCATCACATCCCTCAGAAAGAATCTATGTCTCTAGTCAGATCTCCAATAGAACGACACATTCATCACATCCCTCAGAAAGAATATATGTCTCTAGTCAGATCTCCAATAGAACGACACATTCATCACATCCCTCAGAAAGAATCTATGTCTCTAGTCAGATATCCAATAGAACGACACATTCATCACATCCCTCAGAAAGAACCTATGTCTCTAGTCAGATCTCCAATAGAACGACACATTCATCACATCCCTCAGAAAGAATCTCTGTCTCTAGTCAGATCTCCAATAGAACGACACATTCATCACATCCCTCAGAAAGAATCTCTGTCTCTAGCCAGATCTCCAATAGAACGACACATTCATCACATCCCTCAGAAAGAATCTATGTCTCTAGTCAGATCTCCAATAGAACGACACATTCATCACATCCCTCAGAAAGAATCTATGTCTCTAGTCAGATCTCCAATAGAACGACACATTCATCACATCCCTCAGAAAGAATCTCTGTCTCTAGCCAGATCTCCAATAGAACGACACATTCATCACATCCCTCAGAAAGAATCTCTGTCTCTAGTCAGATCTCCAATAGAACGACACATTCATCACATCCCTCAGAAAGAATCTCTGTCTCTAGCCAGATCTCCAATAGAACGACACATTCATCACATCCCTCAGAAAGAATCTCTGTCTCTAACCAGATCTCCAATAGAACGACACATTCATCACATCCCTCAGAAAGAATCTCTGTCTCTAGCCAGATCTCCAATAGAACGACACATTCATCACATCCCTCAGAAAGAATCTCTGTCTCTAGTCAGATCTCCAATCTAACGACACATTCATCACATCCCTCAGAAAGAATCTCTGTCTCTAGTCAGATCTCCAATAGAACGACACATTCATCACATCGCTCAGAAAGAATCTCTGTCTCTAGTCAGATCTCCAATAGAACGACACATTCATCACATCCTCAGAAAGAATCTCTGTCTCTAGTCAGATCTCCAATAGAACGACACATTCATCACATCCCTCAGAAAGAATCTCTGTCTCTAGCCAGATCTCCAATAGAACGACACATTCATCACATCCCTCAGAAAGAATCTCTGTCTCTAGCCAGATCTCCAATAGAACGACACATTCATCACATCCCTCAGAAAGAATCTATGTCTCTAGCCAGATCTCCAATAGAACGACACATTCATCACATCCCTCAGAAAGAATCTCTGTCTCTAGCCAGATCTCCAATAGAACGACACATTCATCACATCCCTCAGAAAGAATCTCTGTCTCTAGTCAGATCTCCAATAGAACGACACATTCATCACATCCCTCAGAAAGAATCTCTGTCTCTAGTCAGATCTCCAATAGAACGACACATTCATCACATCCCTCAGAAAGAATCTCTGTCTCTAGTCAGATCTCCAATAGAACGACACATTCATCACATCCCTCAGAAAGAATCTCTGTCTCTAGTCAGATCTCCAATAGAACGACAATTCATCACATCCCTCAGAAAGAATCTATGTCTCTAGTCAGATCTCCAATAGAACGACACATTCATCACATCCCTCAGAAAGAATCTCTGTCTCTAGTCAGATCTCCAATAGAACGACACATTCATCACATCCCTCAGAAAGAATCTCTGTCTCTAGTCAGATCTCCAATAGAACGACACATTCATCACATCCCTCAGAAATAATCTCTGTCTCTAGCCAGATCTCCAATAGAACGACACATTCATCACATCCCTCAGAAAGAATCTCTGTCTCTAGTCAGATCTCCAATAGAACGACACATTCATCACATCCCTCAGAAAGAATCTATGTCTCTAGTCAGATCTCCAATAGAACGACACATTCATCACATCCCTCAGAAAGAATCTCTGTCTCTAGTCAGATCTCCAATAGAACGACACATTCATCACATCCCTCAGAAAGAATCTATGTCTCTAGTCAGATCTCCAATAGAACGACACATTCATCACATCCCTCAGAAAGAATCTCTGTCTCTAGTCAGATCTCCAATAGAACGACACATTAATCACATCCCTCAGAAAGAATCTCTGTCTCTAGTCAGATCTCCAATAGAACGACACATTCATCACATCCCTCAGAAATAATCTCTGTCTCTAGCCAGATCTCCAATAGAACGACACATTCATCACATCCCTCAGAAAGAATCTATGTCTCTAGTCAGATCTCCAATAGAACGACACATTCATCACATCCCTCAGAAAGAATCTCTGTCTCTAGTCAGATCTCCAATAGAACGACACATTCATCACATCCCTCAGAAAGAATCTCTGTCTCTAGTCAGATCTCCATAGAACGACACATTCATCACATCCCTCAGAAAGAATCTCTGTCTCTAGCCAGATCTCCAATAGAACGACACATTCATCACATCCCTCAGAAAGAATCTATGTCTCTAGTCAGATCTCCAATAGAACGACACATTCATCACATCCCTCAGAAAGAATCTATGTCTCTAGTCAGATCTCCAATAGAACGACACATTCATCACATCCCTCAGAAAGAATCTCTGTCTCTAGTCAGATCTCCAATAGAACGACACATTCATCACATCCCTCAGAAAGAATCTCTGTCTCTAGTCAGATCTCCAATAGAACGACACATTCATCACATCCCTCAGAAAGAATCTCTGTCTCTAGTCAGATCTCCAATAGAACGACACATTCATCACATCCCTCAGAAAGAATCTCTGTCTCTAGTCAGATCTCCAATAGAACGACACATTCATCACATCCCTCAGAAAGAATCTATGTCTCTAGTCAGATCTCCAATAGAACGACACATTCATCACATCCCTCAGAAAGAATCTATGTCTCTAGTCAGATCTCCAATAGAACGACACATTCATCACATCCCTCAGAAAGAATCTCTGTCTCTAGTCAGATCTCCAATAGAACGACACATTCATCACATCCCTCAGAAATAATCTCTGTCTCTAGTCAGATCTCCAATAGAACGACACATTCATCACATCCCTCAGAAAGAATCTCTGTCTCTAGCCAGATCTCCAATAGAACGACACATTCATCACATCCCTCAGAAAGAATCTCTGTCTCTAGTCAGATCTCCAATAGAACGACACATTCATCACATCCCTCAGAAAGAATCTCTGTCTCTAGTCAGATCTCCAATAGAACGACACATTCACTACATCCCTCAGAAATAATCTCTGTCTCTAGTCAGATCTCCAATAGAACGACACATTCATCACATCCCTCAGAAAGAATCTCTGTCTCTAGTCAGATCTCCAATAGAACGACACATTCATCACATCCCTCAGAAAGAATCTCTGTCTCTAGTCAGATCTCAATAGAACGACACATTCATCACATCCCTCAGAAAGAATCTCTGTCTCTAGTCAGATCTCCAATAGAACGACACATTCATCACATCCCTCAGAAATAATCTCTGTCTCTAGCCAGATCTCCAATAGAACGACACATTCATCACATCCCTCAGAAAGAATCTCTGTCTCTAGCCAGATCTCCAATAGAACGACACATTCATCACATCCCTCAGAAAGAATCTATGTCTCTAGCCAGATCTCCAATAGAACGACACATTCATCACATCCCTCAGAAAGAATCTATGTCTCTAGCCAGATCTCCAATAGAACGACACATTCATCACATCCCTCAGAAAGAATCTCTGTCTCTAGCCAGATCTCCAATAGAACGACACATTCATCACATCCCTCAGAAAGAATCTCTGTCTCTAGTCAGATCTCCAATAGAAACGACACATTCATCACATCCCTCAGAAAGAATCTCTGTCTCGAGTCAGATCTCCAATAGAACGACACATTCATCACATCCCTCAGAAAGAATCTCTGTCTCTAGTCAGATCTCCAATAGAACGACACATTCATCACATCCCTCAGAAAGAATCTCTGTCTCTAGTCAGATCTCCAATAGAACGACACATTCATCACATCCCTCAGAAATAATCTCTGTCTCTAGCCAGATCTCCAATAGAACGACACATTCATCACATCCCTCAGAAAGAATCTCTGTCTCTAGTCAGATCTCCAATAGAACGACACATTCATCACATCCCTCAGAAAGATCTCTGTCTCTAGTCAGATCTCCAATAGAACGACACATTCATCACATCCCTCAGAAATAATCTCTGTCTCTAGCCAGATCTCAATAGAACGACACATTCATCACATCCCTCAGAAAGAATCTATGTCTCTAACCAGATCTCCAATAGAACGACACATTCATCACATCCCTCAGAAAGAATCTCTGTCTCTAGTCAGATCTCCAATAGAACGACACATTCATCACATCCCTCAGAAAGAATCTCTGTCTCTAGTCAGATCTCCAATAGAACGACACATTCATCACATCCCTCAGAAAGAATCTCTGTCTCTAGTCAGATCTCCAATAGAACGACACATTCATCACATCCCTCAGAAAGAATCTCTGTCTCTAGTCAGATCTCCAATAGAACGACACATTCATCACATCCCTCAGAAAGAATCTATGTCTCTAGCCAGATCTCCAATAGAACGACACATTCATCACATCCCTCAGAAAGAATCTCTGTCTCTAGCCAGATCTCCAATAGAACGACACATTCATCACATCCCTCAGAAAGAATCTCTGTCTCTAGCCAGATCTCCAATAGAACGACACATTCATCACATCCCTCAGAAAGAATCTCCGTCTCTAGTCAGATCTCCAATAGAACGACACATTCATCACATCCCTCAGAAAGAATCTCTGTCTCTAGTCAGATCTCCAATAGAACGACACATTCATCACATCCCTCAGAAAGAATCTCTGTCTCTAGTCAGATCTCCAATAGAACGACACATTCATCACATCCCTCAGAAAGAATCTATGTCTCTAGTCAGATCTCCAATAGAACGACACATTCATCACATCCCTCAGAAAGAATCTATGTCTCTAGTCAGATCTCCAATAGAACGACACATTCATCACATCCCTCAGAAAGAATCTCTGTCTCTAGTCAGATCTCCAATAGAACGACACATTCATCACATCCCTCAGAAAGAATCTCTGTCTCTAGTCAGATCTCCAATAGAACGACACATTCATCACATCCTCAGAAAGAATCTCTGTCTCTAGTCAGATCTCCAATAGAACGACACATTCATCACATCCCTCAGAAAGAATCTATGTCTCTAGTCAGATCTCCAATAGAACGACACATTCATCACATCCCTCAGAAAGAATCTATGTCTCTAGTCAGATCTCCAATAGAACGACACATTCATCACATCCCTCAGAAAGAATCTCTGTCTCTAGTCAGATCTCCAATAGAACGACACATTCATCACATCCCTCAGAAAGAATCTCTGTCTCTAGTCAGATCTCCAATAGAACGACACATTCATCACATCCCTCAGAAAGAATCTCTGTCTCTAGTCAGATCTCCAATAGAACGACACATTCATCACATCCCTCAGAAAGAATCTATGTCTCTAGTCAGATCTCCAATAGAACGACACATTCATCACATCCCTCAGAAAGAATCTATGTCTCTAGTCAGATCTCCAATAGAACGACACATTCATCACATCCCTCAGAAAGAATCTCTGTCTCTAGTCAGATCTCCAATAGAACGACACATTCATCACATCTCTCAGAAAGAATCTCTGTCTCTAGTCAGATCTCCAATAGAACGACACATTCATCACATCCCTCAGAAATAATCTCTGTCTCTAGTCAGATCTCCAATAGAACGACACATTCATCACATCCCTCAGAAAGAATCTATGTCTCTAGTCAGATCTCCAATAGAACGACACATTCATCACATCCCTCAGAAAGAATCTATGTCTCTAGTAGATCTCCAATAGAACGACACATTCATCACATCCCTCAGAAAGAATCTATGTCTCTAGTCAGATCTCCAATAGAACGACACATTCATCACATCCCTCAGAAAGAATCCTGTCTCTAGTCAGATCTCCAATAGAACGACACATTCATCACATCCCTCAGAAAGAATCTCTGTCTCTAGCCAGATCTCCAATAGAACGACACATTCATCACATCCCTCAGAAAATCTCTGTCTCTAGCCAGATCTCCAATAGAACGACACATTCATCACATCCCTCAGAAAGAATCTATGTCTCTAGTCAGATCTCAATAGAACGACACATTCATCACATCCCTCAGAAAGAATCTATGTCTCTAGTCAGATCTCAATAGAACGACACATTCATCACATCCCTCAGAAAGAATCTCTGTCTCTAGCCAGATCTCCAATAGAACGACACATTCATCAATCCCTCAGAAAGAATCTCTGTCTCTAGCCAGATCTCCAATAGAACGACACATTCATCACATCCTCAGAAAGAATCTCTGTCTCTAGCCAGATCTCCAATAGAACGACACATTCATCACATCCCTCAGAAAGAATCTCTGTCTCTAACCATATCTCCAATAGAACGACACATTCATCACATCCCTCAGAAAGAATCTCTGTCTCTAGCAGATCTCCAATAGAACGACACATTCATCACATCCCTCAGAAAGAATCTCTGTCTCTAGTCAGATCTCCAATAGAACGACACATTCATCACATCCCTCAGAAAGAATCTATGTCTCTAGCCAGATCTCCAATAGAACGACACATTCATCACATCCCTCAGAAAGAATCTCTGTCTCTAGCCAGATCTCCAATAGAACGACACATTCATCACATCCCTCAGAAAGAATCTCTGTCTCTAGTCAGATCTCCAATAGAACGACACATTCATCACATCCCTCAGAAAGAATCTCTGTCTCTAGCCAGATCTCCAATAGAACGACACATTCATCACATCCCTCAGAAAGAATCTCTGTCTCTAGTCAGATCTCCAATAGAACGACAACATTCATCACATCCCTCAGAAAGAATCTCTGTCTCTAGTCAGATCTCCAATAGAACGACACATTCATCACATCCCTCAGAAAGAATCTCTGTCTCTAGCAGATCTCCAATAGAACGACACATTCATCACATCCCTCAGAAAGAATCTATGTCTCTAGCCAGATCTCCAATAGAACGACACATTCATCACATCCCTCAGAAAGAATCTCTGTCTCTAGTAGATCTCCAATAGAACGACACATTCATCACATCCCTCAGAAAGAATCTCTGTCTCTAGTCAGATCTCCAATAGAACGACACATTCATCACATCCCTCAGAAAGAATCTATGTCTCTAGCCAGATCTCCAATAGAACGACACATTCATCACATCCCTCAGAAAGAATCTATGTCTCTAGTCAGATCTCCAATAGAACGACACATTCATCACATCCTCAGAAAGAATCTATGTCTCTAGTCAGATCTCCAATAGAACGACACATTCATCACATCCCTCAGAAAGAATCTCTGTCTCTAGTCAGATCTCCAATAGAACGACACATTCATCACATCCCTCAGAAAGAATCTCTGTCTCTAGCAGATCTCCAATAGAACGACACATTCATCACATCCCTCAGAAAGAATCTCTGTCTCTAGTCAGATCTCCAATAGAACGACACATTCATCACATCCCTCAGAAAGAATCTATGTCTCTAGTCAGATCTCCAATAGAACGACACATTCATCACATCCCTCAGAAAGAATCTAGTCTCTAGTCAATCTCCAATAGAACGACACATTCATCACATCCCTCAGAAAGAATCTCTGTCTCTAGTCAGATCTCCAATAGAACGACACATTCATCACATCTCTCAGAAAGAATCTCTGTCTCTAGTCAGATCTCCAATAGAACGACACATTCATCACATCCCTCAGAAATAATCTCTGTCTCTAGCCAGATCTCGAATAGAACGACACATTCATCACATCCCTCAGAAAGAATCTCTGTCTCTAGTCAGATCTCCAATAGAACGACACATTCATCACATCCCTCAGAAAGAATCTATGTCTCTGTCAGATCTCCAATAGAACGACACATTCATCACATCCCTCAGAAAGAATCTATGTCTCTAGTCAGATATCAATAGAACGACACATTCATCACATCCCTCAGAAAGAACCTCTGTCTCTAGTCAGATCTCCATAGAACGACACATTCATCACATCCCTCAGAAAGAATCTCTGTCTCTAGTCAGATCTCCAATAGAACGACACATTCATCACATCCCTCAGAAATAATCTCTGTCCTTAAGCCAGATCTCCAATAGAACGACACATTCATCACATCCCTCAGAAAGAATCTATGTCTCTAGTCAGATCTCCAATAGAACGACACATTCATCACATCCCTCAGAAAGAATCTATGTCTCTAGTCAGATCTCCAATAGAACGACACATTCATCACATCCCTCAGAAAGAATCTCTGTCTCTAGCCAGATCTCCATAGAACGACACATTCATCACATCCCTCAGAAAGAATCTCTGTCCTAGCCAGATCTCCAATAGAACGACACATTCATCACATCCCTCAGAAAGAATCTATGTCTCTAGCCAGATCTCCAATAGAACGACACATTCATCACATCCCTCAGAAAGAATCTCTGTCTCTAACCAGATCTCCAATAGAACGACACATTCATCACATCCCTCAGAAAGAATCTCTGTCTCTAGCCAGATCTCCAATAGAACGACACATTCATCACATCCCTCAGAAAGAATCTCTGTCTCTAGTCAGATCTCCAATAGAACGACACATTCATCACATCCCTCAGAAAGAATCTATGTCTCTAGCCAGATCTCCAATAGAACGACACATTCATCACATCCCTCAGAAAGAATCTCTGTCTCTAGCCAGATCTCCAATAGAACGACACATTCATCACATCCCTCAGAAAGAATCTCTGTCTCTAGTCAGATCTCCAATAGAACGACACATCATCACATCCCTCAGAAAGAATCTCTGTCTCTAGCCAGATCTCCAATAGAACGACACATTCATCACATCCCTCAGAAAGAATCTCTGTCTCTAGCCAGATCTCCAATAGAACGACACATTCATCACATCCCTCAGAAAGAATCTCTGTCTCTAGCCAGATCTCCAATAGAACGACACATTCATCACATCCCTCAGAAAGAATCTATGTCTCTAGCCAGATCTCCAATAGAACGACACATTCATCACATCCCTCAGAAAGAATCTATGTCTCTAGCCAGATCCAATAGAACGACACATTCATCACATCCCTCAGAAAGAATCTCTGTCTCTAGCCAGATCTCCAATAGAACGACACATTCATCACATCCCTCAGAAAGAATCTCCGTCTCTAGTCAGATCTCCAATAGAACGACACCTTCATCACATCCCTCAGAAAGAATCTCTGTCTCTAGCCAGATCTCCAATAGAACGACACATTCATCACATCCCTCAGAAAGAATCTTGTCTCTAGTCAGATCTCCAATAGAACGACACATTCATCACATCCCTCAGAAAGAATCTCTGTCTCTAGTCAGATCTCCAATAGAACGACACATTCATCACATCCCTCAGAAAGAATCTATGTCTCTAGTCAGATCTCCAATAGAACGACACATTCATCACATCCCTCAGAAAGAATCTCTGTCTCTAGTCAGATCTCCAATAGAACGACACATTCATCACATCCCTCAGAAAGAATCTCTGTCTCTAGTCAGATCTCCAATAGAACGACACATTCATCACATCCCTCAGAAAGAATCTCTGTCTCTAGCCAGATCTCCAATAGAACGACACATTCATCACATCCCTCAGAAAGAATCTATGTCTCTAGTCAGATCTCCAATAGAACGACACATTCATCACATCCCTCAGAAAGAATCTATGTCTCTAGTCAGATCTCCAATAGAACGACACATTCATCACATCCCTCAGAAAGAATCTCTGTCTCTAGTCAGATCTCCAATAGAACGACACATTCATCACATCCCTCAGAAAGAATCTCTGTCTCTAGTCAGATCTCCATAGAACGACACATTCATCACATCCCTCAGAAAGAATCTCTGTCTCTAGTCAGATCTCCAATAGAACGACACATTCATCACATCCCTCAGAAAGAATCCTGTCTCTAGTCAGATCTCCAATAGAACGACACATTCATCACATCCCTCAGAAAGAATCTATGTCTCTAGTCAGATCTCCAATAGAACGACACATTCATCACATCCCTCAGAAAGAATCTATGTCTCTAGTCAGATCTCCAATAGAACGACACATTCATCACATCCCTCAGAAAGAATCTATGTCTCTAGTCAGATCTCCAATAGAACGACACATTCATCACATCCCTCAGAAAGAATCTCTGTCTCTAGTCAGATCTCCAATAGAACGACACATTCATCACATCCCTCAGAAAGAATCTCTGTCTCTAGTCAGATCTCCAATAGAACGACACATTCATCACATCCCTCAGAAAGAATCTCTGTCTCTAGTCAGATCTCCAATAGAACGACACATTCATCACATCCCTCAGAAAGAATCTATGTCTCTAGTCAGATCTCCAATAGAACGACACATTCATCACATCCCTCAGAAAGAATCTATGTCTCTAGTCAGATCTCCAATAGAACGACACATTCATCACATCCCTCAGAAAGAATCTATGTCTCTAGTCAGATCTCCAATAGAACGACACATTCATCACATCCCTCAGAAAGAATCTGTCTCTAGTCAGATCTCCAATAGAACGACACATTCATCACATCCCTCAGAAAGAATCTCTGTCTCTAGTCAGATCTCCAATAGAACGACACATTCATCACATCCCTCAGAAAGAATCTCTGTCTCTAGTCAGATCTCCAATAGAACGACACATTCATCACATCCCTCAGAAAGAATCTATGTCTCTAGTCAGATCTCCAATAGAACGACACATTCATCACATCCCTCAGAAAGAATCTCTGTCTCTAGTCAGATCTCCAATAGAACGACACATTCATCACATCCCTCAGAAAGAATCTCTGTCTCTAGCCAGATCTCCAATAGAACGACACATTCATCACATCCCTCAGAAAGAATCTATGTCTCTAGCCAGATCTCCAATAGAACGACACATTCATCACATCCCTCAGAAAGAATCTATGTCTCTAGCAGATCTCCAATAGAACGACACATTATCACATCCCTCAGAAAGAATCTCTGTCTCTAGTCAGATCTCCAATAGAACGACACATTCATCACATCCCTCAGAAAGAATCTCTGTCTCTAGTCAGATCTCCAATAGAACGACACATTCATCACATCCCTCAGAAAGAATCTCTGTCTCTAGTCAGATCTCCAATAGAACGACACATTCATCACATCCCTCAGAAAGAATCTCTGTCTCTAGCCAGATCTCCAATAGAACGACACATTCATCACATCCCTCAGAAAGAATCTCTGTCTCTAGCCAGATCTCCAATAGAACGACACATTCATCACATCCCTCAGAAAGAATCTCTGTCTCTAGCCAGATCTCCAATAGAACGACACATTCATCACATCCCTCAGAAAGAATCTCTGTCTCTAGCCAGATCTCCAATAGAACGACACATTCATCACATCCCTCAGAAAGAATCTCTGTCTCTAGCCAGATCTCCAATAGAACGACACATTCATCACATCCCTCAGAAAGAATCTTGTCTCTAGCAGATCTCCAATAGAACGACACATTCATCACATCCCTCAGAAAGAATCTCTGTCTCTAGTCAGATCTCCAATAGAACGACACATTCATCACATCCCTCAGAAAGAATCTCTGTCTCTAGTCAGATCTCCAATAGAACGACACATTCATCACATCCCTCAGAAAGAATCTCTGTCTCTAGTCAGATCTCCAATAGAACGACACATTCATCACATCCCTCAGAAAGAATCTCTGTCTCTAGTCAGATCTCCAATAGAACGACACATTCATCACATCCCTCAGAAAGAATCTCTGTCTCTAGTCAGATCTCCAATAGAACGACACATTCATCACATCCCTCAGAAAGAATCTCTGTCTCTAGTCAGATCTCCAATAGAACGACACATTCATCACATCCCTCAGAAAAATCTCTGTCTCTAGTCAGATCTCCAATAGAACGACACATTCATCACATCCCTCAGAAAGAATCTCTGTCTCTAGTCAGATCTCCAATAGAACGACACATTCATCACATCCCTCAGAAAGAATCTCTGTCTCTAGTCAGATCTCCAATAGAACGACACATTCATCACATCCCTCAGAAAGAATCTCTGTCTCTAGTCAGATCTCCAATAGAACGACACATTCATCACATCCCTCAGAAAGAATCTCTGTCTCTAGTCAGATCTCCAATAGAACGACACATTCATCACATCCCTCAGAAAGAATCTATGTCTCTAGTCAGATCTCCAATAGAACGACACATTCATCACATCCCTCAGAAAGAATCTCTGTCTCTAGTCAGATCTCCAATAGAACGACACATTCATCACATCCCTCAGAAAGAATCTCTGTCTCTAGTCAGATCTCCAATAGAACGACACATTCATCACATCCCTCAGAAAGAATCTCTGTCTCTAGTCAGATCTCCAATAGAACGACACATTCATCACATCCCTCAGAAAGAATCTATGTCTCTAGTCAGATCTCCAATAGAACGACACATTCATCACATCCCTCAGAAAGAATCTCTGTCTCTAGTCAGATCTCCAATAGAACGACACATTCATCACATCCCTCAGAAAGAATCTCTGTCTCTAGTCAGATCTCCAATAGAACGACACATTCATCACATCCCTCAGAAAGAATCTCTGTCTCTAGTCAGATCTCCAATAGAACGACACATTCATCACATCCCTCAGAAAGAATCTCTGTCTCTAGCCAGATCTCCAATAGAACGACACATTCATCACATCCCTCAGAAAGAATCTATGTCTCTAGTCAGATCTCCAATAGAACGACACATTCATCACATCCCTCAGAAAGAATCTCTGTCTCTAGTCAGATCTCCAATAGAACGACACATTCATCACATCCCTCAGAAAGAATCTCTGTCTCTAGTCAGATCTCCAATAGAACGACACATTCATCACATCCCTCAGAAAGAATCTCTGTCTCTAGTCAGATCTCCAATAGAACGACACATTCATCACATCCCTCAGAAAGAATCTCTGTCTCTAGTCAGATCTCCAATAGAACGACACATTCATCACATCCCTCAGAAAGAATCTCTGTCTCTAGTCAGATCTCCAATAGAACGACACATTCATCACATCCCTCAGAAAGAATCTCTGTCTCTAGTCAGATCTCCAATAGAACGACACATTCATCACATCCCTCAGAAAGAATCTCTGTCTCTAGTCAGATCTCCAATAGAACGACACATTCATCACATCCCTCAGAAAGAATCTCTGTCTCTAGCAGATCTCCAATAGAACGACACATTCATCACATCCCTCAGAAAGAATCTCTGTCTCTAGTCAGATCTCCAATAGAACGACACATTCATCACATCCCTCAGAAAGAATCTCTGTCTCTAGTCAGATCTCCAATAGAACGACACATTCATCACATCCCTCAGAAAGAATCTCTGTCTCTAGTCCAGATCTCCAATAGAACGACACATTCATCACATCCCTCAGAAAGAATCTCTGTCTCTAGCAGATCTCCAATAGAACGACACATTCATCACATCCCTCAGAAAGAATCTCTGTCTCTAGTCAGATCTCCAATAGAACGACACATTCATCACATCCCTCAGAAAGAATCTCTGTCTCTAGTCAGATCTCCAATAGAACGACACATTCATCACATCCCTCAGAAAGAATCTCTGTCTCTAGTCAGATCTCCAATAGAACGACACATTCATCACATCCCTCAGAAAGAATCTCTGTCTCTAGTCAGATCTCCAATAGAACGACACATTCATCACATCCCTCAGAAAGAATCTCTGTCTCTAGTCAGATCTCCAATAGAACGACACATTCATCACATCCCTCAGAAAGAATCTCTGTCTCTAGCAGATCTCCAATAGAACGACACATTCATCACATCCCTCAGAAAGAATCTCTGTCTCTAGTCAGATCTCCAATAGAACGACACATTCATCACATCCCTCAGAAAGAATCTCTGTCTCTAGTCAGATCTCCAATAGAACGACACATTCATCACATCCCTCAGAAAGAATCTCTGTCTCTAGTCAGATCTCCAATAGAACGACACATTCATCACATCCCTCAGAAAGAATCTCTGTCTCTAGTCAGATCTCCAATAGAACGACACATTCATCACATCCCTCAGAAAGAATCTCTGTCTCTAGTCAGATCTCCAATAGAACGACACATTCATCACATCCCTCAGAAAGAATCTCTGTCTCTAGCAGATCTCCAATAGAACGACACATTCATCACATCCCTCAGAAAGAATCTCTGTCTCTAGTCAGATCTCCAATAGAACGACACATTCATCACATCCCTCAGAAAGAATCTCTGTCTCTAGTCAGATCTCCAATAGAACGACACATTCATCACATCCCTCAGAAAGAATCTCTGTCTCTAGTCAGATCTCCAATAGAACGACACATTCATCACATCCCTCAGAAAGAATCTCTGTCTCTAGTCAGATCTCCAATAGAACGACACATTCATCACATCCCTCAGAAAGAATCTCTGTCTCTAGTCAGATCTCCAATAGAACGACACATTCATCACATCCCTCAGAAAGAATCTCTGTCTCTAGTCAGATCTCCAATAGAACGACACATTCATCACATCCCTCAGAAAGAATCTCTGTCTCTAGTCAGATCTCCAATAGAACGACACATTCATCACATCCCTCAGAAAGAATCTCTGTCTCTAGTCAGATCTCCAATAGAACGACACATTCATCACATCCCTCAGAAAGAATCTCTGTCTCTAGTCAGATCTCCAATAGAACGACACATTCATCACATCCCTCAGAAAGAATCTCTGTCTCTAGTCAGATCTCCAATAGAACGACACATTCATCACATCCCTCAGAAAGAATCTCTGTCTCTAGTCAGATCTCCAATAGAACGACACATTCATCACATCCCTCAGAAAGAATCTCTGTCTCTAGTCAGATCTCCAATAGAACGACACATTCATCACATCCCTCAGAAAGAATCTCTGTCTCTAGTCAGATCTCCAATAGAACGACACATTCATCACATCCCTCAGAAAGAATCTCTGTCTCTAGTCAGATCTCCAATAGAACGACACATTCATCACATCCCTCAGAAAGAATCTCTGTCTCTAGTCAGATCTCCAATAGAACGACACATTCATCACATCCCTCAGAAAGAATCTCTGTCTCTAGTCAGATCTCCAATAGAACGACACATTCATCACATCCCTCAGAAAGAATCTCTGTCTCTAGTCAGATCTCCAATAGAACGACACATTCATCACATCCCTCAGAAAGAATCTCTGTCTCTAGTCAGATCTCCAATAGAACGACACATTCATCACATCCCTCAGAAAGAATCTCTGTCTCTAGTCAGATCTCCAATAGAACGACACATTCATCACATCCCTCAGAAAGAATCTCTGTCTCTAGTCAGATCTCCAATAGAACGACACATTCATCACATCCCTCAGAAAGAATCTCTGTCTCTAGTCAGATCTCCAATAGAACGACACATTCATCACATCCCTCAGAAAGAATCTCTGTCTCTAGTCAGATCTCCAATAGAACGACACATTCATCACATCCCTCAGAAAGAATCTCTGTCTCTAGTCAGATCTCCAATAGAACGACACATTCATCACATCCCTCAGAAAGAATCTCTGTCTCTAGTCAGATCTCCAATAGAACGACACATTCATCACATCCCTCAGAAAGAATCTCTGTCTCTAGTCAGATCTCCAATAGAACGACACATTCATCACATCCCTCAGAAAGAATCTCTGTCTCTAGTCAGATCTCCAATAGAACGACACATTCATCACATCCCTCAGAAAGAATCTATGTCTCTAGTCAGATCTCCAATAGAACGACACATTCATCACATCCCTCAGAAAGAATCTCTGTCTCTAGTCAGATCTCCAATAGAACGACACATTCATCACATCCCTCAGAAAGAATCTCTGTCTCTAGTCAGATCTCCAATAGAACGACACATTCATCACATCCCTCAGAAAGAATCTCTGTCTCTAGTCAGATCTCCAATAGAACGACACATTCATCACATCCCTCAGAAAGAATCTCTGTCTCTAGCCAGATCTCCAATAGAACGACACATTCATCACATCCCTCAGAAAGAATCTCTGTCTCTAGTCAGATCTCCAATAGAACGACACATTCATCACATCCCTCAGAAAGAATCTCTGTCTCTAGTCAGATCTCCAATAGAACGACACATTCATCACATCCCTCAGAAAGAATCTCTGTCTCTAGTCAGATCTCCAATAGAACGACACATTCATCACATCCCTCAGAAAGAATCTCTGTCTCTAGTCAGATCTCCAATAGAACGACACATTCATCACATCCCTCAGAAAGAATCTCTGTCTCTAGTCAGATCTCCAATAGAACGACACATTCATCACATCCCTCAGAAAGAATCTCTGTCTCTAGTCAGATCTCCAATAGAACGACACATTCATCACATCCCTCAGAAAGAATCTCTGTCTCTAGCCAGATCTCCAATAGAACGACACATTCATCACATCCCTCAGAAAGAATCTCTGTCTCTAGTCAGATCTCCAATAGAACGACACATTCATCACATCCCTCAGAAAGAATCTCTGTCTCTAGTCAGATCTCCAATAGAACGACACATTCATCACATCCCTCAGAAAGAATCTCTGTCTCTAGTCAGATCTCCAATAGAACGACACATTCATCACATCCCTCAGAAAGAATCTCTGTCTCTAGTCAGATCTCCAATAGAACGACACATTCATCACATCCCTCAGAAAGAATCTCTGTCTCTAGTCAGATCTCCAATAGAACGACACATTCATCACATCCCTCAGAAAGAATCTCTGTCTCTAGTCAGATCTCCAATAGAACGACACATTCATCACATCCCTCAGAAAGAATCTCTGTCTCTAGTCAGATCTCCAATAGAACGACACATTCATCACATCCCTCAGAAAGAATCTCTGTCTCTAGTCAGATCTCCAATAGAACGACACATTCATCACATCCCTCAGAAAGAATCTCTGTCTCTAGTCAGATCTCCAATAGAACGACACATTCATCACATCCCTCAGAAAGAATCTCTGTCTCTAGTCAGATCTCCAATAGAACGACACATTCATCACATCCCTCAGAAAGAATCTCTGTCTCTAGTCAGATCTCCAATAGAACGACACATTCATCACATCCCTCAGAAAGAATCTCTGTCTCTAGTCAGATCTCCAATAGAACGACACATTCATCACATCCCTCAGAAAGAATCTCTGTCTCTAGTCAGATCTCCAATAGAACGACACATTCATCACATCCCTCAGAAAGAATCTCTGTCTCTAGTCAGATCTCCAATAGAACGACACATTCATCACATCCCTCAGAAAGAATCTCTGTCTCTAGTCAGATCTCCAATAGAACGACACATTCATCACATCCCTCAGAAAGAATCTCTGTCTCTAGTCAGATCTCCAATAGAACGACACATTCATCACATCCCTCAGAAAGAATCTCTGTCTCTAGTCAGATCTCCAATAGAACGACACATTCATCACATCCCTCAGAAAGAATCTCTGTCTCTAGTCAGATCTCCAATAGAACGACACATTCATCACATCCCTCAGAAAGAATCTCTGTCTCTAGTCAGATCTCCAATAGAACGACACATTCATCACATCCCTCAGAAAGAATCTCTGTCTCTAGTCAGATCTCCAATAGAACGACACATTCATCACATCCCTCAGAAAGAATCTCTGTCTCTAGCCAGATCTCCAATAGAACGACACATTCATCACATCCCTCAGAAAGAATCTCTGTCTCTAGTCAGATCTCCAATAGAACGACACATTCATCACATCCCTCAGAAAGAATCTATGTCTCTAGTCAGATCTCCAATAGAACGACACATTCATCACATCCCTCAGAAAGAATCTCTGTCTCTAGTCAGATCTCCAATAGAACGACACATTCATCACATCCCTCAGAAAGAATCTATGTCTCTAGTCAGATCTCCAATAGAACGACACATTCATCACATCCCTCAGAAAGAATCTCTGTCTCTAGTCAGATCTCCAATAGAACGACACATTCATCACATCCCTCAGAAAGAATCTCTGTCTCTAGTCAGATCTCCAATAGAACGACACATTCATCACATCCCTCAGAAAGAATCTCTGTCTCTAGTCAGATCTCCAATAGAACGACACATTCATCACATCCCTCAGAAAGAATCTCTGTCTCTAGCCAGATCTCCAATAGAACGACACATTCATCACATCCCTCAGAAAGAATCTCTGTCTCTAGTCAGATCTCCAATAGAACGACACATTCATCACATCCCTCAGAAAGAATCTCTGTCTCTAGTCAGATCTCCAATAGAACGACACATTCATCACATCCCTCAGAAAGAATCTCTGTCTCTAGTCCAGATCTCCAATAGAACGACACATTCATCACATCCCTCAGAAAGAATCTCTGTCTCTAGTCAGATCTCCAATAGAACGACACATTCATCACATCCCTCAGAAAGAATCTCTGTCTCTAGTCAGATCTCCAATAGAACGACACATTCATCACATCCCTCAGAAAGAATCTCTGTCTCTAGCCAGATCTCCAATAGAACGACACATTCATCACATCCCTCAGAAAGAATCTCTGTCTCTAGCCAGATCTCCAATAGAACGACACATTCATCACATCCCTCAGAAAGAATCTCTGTCTCTAGTCAGATCTCCAATAGAACGACACATTCATCACATCCCTCAGAAAGAATCTCTGTCTCTAGCCAGATCTCCAATAGAACGACACATTCATCACATCCCTCAGAAAGAATCTCTGTCTCTAGCCAGATCTCCAATAGAACGACACATTCATCACATCCCTCAGAAAGAATCTCTGTCTCTAGCCAGATCTCCAATAGAACGACACATTCATCACATCCCTCAGAAAGAATCTCTGTCTCTAGCCAGATCTCCAATAGAACGACACATTCATCACATCCCTCAGAAAGAATCTCTGTCTCTAGCCAGATCTCCAATAGAACGACACATTCATCACATCCCTCAGAAAGAATCTCTGTCTCTAGTCAGATCTCCAATAGAACGACACATTCATCACATCCCTCAGAAAGAATCTCTGTCTCTAGCCAGATCTCCAATAGAACGACACATTCATCACATCCCTCAGAAAGAATCTCTGTCTCTAGCCAGATCTCCAATAGAACGACACATTCATCACATCCCTCAGAAAGAATCTCTGTCTCTAGCCAGATCTCCAATAGAACGACACATTCATCACATCCCTCAGAAAGAATCTCTGTCTCTAGCCAGATCTCCAATAGAACGACACATTCATCACATCCCTCAGAAAGAATCTCTGTCTCTAGCCAGATCTCCAATAGAACGACACATTCATCACATCCCTCAGAAAGAATCTCTGTCTCTAGCCAGATCTCCAATAGAACGACACATTCATCACATCCCTCAGAAAGAATCTCTGTCTCTAGTCAGATCTCCAATAGAACGACACATTCATCACATCCCTCAGAAAGAATCTCTGTCTCTAGCCAGATCTCCAATAGAACGACACATTCATCACATCCCTCAGAAAGAATCTCTGTCTCTAGTCAGATCTCCAATAGAACGACACATTCATCACATCCCTCAGAAAGAATCTCTGTCTCTAGTCAGATCTCCAATAGAACGACACATTCATCACATCCCTCAGAAAGAATCTCTGTCTCTAGCAGATCTCCAATAGAACGACACATTCATCACATCCCTCAGAAAGAATCTCTGTCTCTAGTCAGATCTCCAATAGAACGACACATTCATCACATCCCTCAGAAAGAATCTCTGTCTCTAGTCAGATCTCCAATAGAACGACACATTCATCACATCCCTCAGAAAGAATCTCTGTCTCTAGTCAGATCTCCAATAGAACGACACATTCATCACATCCCTCAGAAAGAATCTCTGTCTCTAGCCAGATCTCCAATAGAACGACACATTCATCACATCCCTCAGAAAGAATCTCTGTCTCTAGTCAGATCTCCAATAGAACGACACATTCATCACATCCCTCAGAAAGAATCTCTGTCTCTAGTCAGATCTCCAATAGAACGACACATTCATCACATCCCTCAGAAAGAATCTCTGTCTCTAGTCAGATCTCCAATAGAACGACACATTCATCACATCCCTCAGAAAGAATCTCTGTCTCTAGTCAGATCTCCAATAGAACGACACATTCATCACATCCCTCAGAAAGAATCTCTGTCTCTAGTCAGATCTCCAATAGAACGACACATTCATCACATCCCTCAGAAAGAATCTCTGTCTCTAGTCAGATCTCCAATAGAACGACACATTCATCACATCCCTCAGAAAGAATCTCTGTCTCTAGTCAGATCTCCAATAGAACGACACATTCATCACATCCCTCAGAAAGAATCTCTGTCTCTAGTCAGATCTCCAATAGAACGACACATTCATCACATCCCTCAGAAAGAATCTCTGTCTCTAGTCAGATCTCCAATAGAACGACACATTCATCACATCCCTCAGAAAGAATCTCTGTCTCTAGTCAGATCTCCAATAGAACGACACATTCATCACATCCCTCAGAAAGAATCTCTGTCTCTAGTCAGATCTCCAATAGAACGACACATTCATCACATCCCTCAGAAAGAATCTCTGTCTCTAGTCAGATCTCCAATAGAACGACACATTCATCACATCCCTCAGAAAGAATCTCTGTCTCTAGTCAGATCTCCAATAGAACGACACATTCATCACATCCCTCAGAAAGAATCTCTGTCTCTAGTCAGATCTCCAATAGAACGACACATTCATCACATCCCTCAGAAAGAATCTCTGTCTCTAGTCAGATCTCCAATAGAACGACACATTCATCACATCCCTCAGAAAGAATCTCTGTCTCTAGTCAGATCTCCAATAGAACGACACATTCATCACATCCCTCAGAAAGAATCTCTGTCTCTAGTCAGATCTCCAATAGAACGACACATTCATCACATCCCTCAGAAAGAATCTCTGTCTCTAGTCAGATCTCCAATAGAACGACACATTCATCACATCCCTCAGAAAGAATCTCTGTCTCTAGTCAGATCTCCAATAGAACGACACATTCATCACATCCCTCAGAAAGAATCTCTGTCTCTAGTCAGATCTCCAATAGAACGACACATTCATCACATCCCTCAGAAAGAATCTCTGTCTCTAGTCAGATCTCCAATAGAACGACACATTCATCACATCCCTCAGAAAGAATCTCTGTCTCTAGCCAGATCTCCAATAGAACGACACATTCATCACATCCCTCAGAAAGAATCTCTGTCTCTAGTCAGATCTCCAATAGAACGACACATTCATCACATCCCTCAGAAAGAATCTCTGTCTCTAGTCAGATCTCCAATAGAACGACACATTCATCACATCCCTCAGAAAGAATCTCTGTCTCTAGTCAGATCTCCAATAGAACGACACATTCATCACATCCCTCAGAAAGAATCTCTGTCTCTAGTCAGATCTCCAATAGAACGACACATTCATCACATCCCTCAGAAAGAATCTCTGTCTCTAGCCAGATCTCCAATAGAACGACACATTCATCACATCCCTCAGAAAGAATCTCTGTCTCTAGCCAGATCTCCAATAGAACGACACATTCATCACATCCCTCAGAAAGAATCTCTGTCTCTAGCCAGATCTCCAATAGAACGACACATTCATCACATCCCTCAGAAAGAATCTCTGTCTCTAGCCAGATCTCCAATAGAACGACACATTCATCACATCCCTCAGAAAGAATCTCTGTCTCTAGCCAGATCTCCAATAGAACGACACATTCATCACATCCCTCAGAAAGAATCTCTGTCTCTAGCCAGATCTCCAATAGAACGACACATTCATCACATCCCTCAGAAAGAATCTCTGTCTCTAGCCAGATCTCCAATAGAACGACACATTCATCACATCCCTCAGAAAGAATCTCTGTCTCTAGCCAGATCTCCAATAGAACGACACATTCATCACATCCCTCAGAAAGAATCTCTGTCTCTAGCCAGATCTCCAATAGAACGACACATTCATCACATCCCTCAGAAAGAATCTCTGTCTCTAGTCCAGATCTCCAATAGAACGACACATTCATCACATCCCTCAGAAAGAATCTCTGTCTCTAGTCAGATCTCCAATAGAACGACACATTCATCACATCCCTCAGAAAGAATCTCTGTCTCTAGCAGATCTCCAATAGAACGACACATTCATCACATCCCTCAGAAAGAATCTCTGTCTCTAGTCAGATCTCCAATAGAACGACACATTCATCACATCCCTCAGAAAGAATCTCTGTCTCTAGTCAGATCTCCAATAGAACGACACATTCATCACATCCCTCAGAAAGAATCTCTGTCTCTAGCCAGATCTCCAATAGAACGACACATTCATCACATCCCTCAGAAAGAATCTCTGTCTCTAGCAGATCTCCAATAGAACGACACATTCATCACATCCCTCAGAAAGAATCTATGTCTCTAGTCAGATCTCCAATAGAACGACACATTCATCACATCCCTCAGAAAGAATCTCTGTCTCTAGTCAGATCTCCAATAGAACGACACATTCATCACATCCCTCAGAAAGAATCTCTGTCTCTAGCAGATCTCCAATAGAACGACACATTCATCACATCCCTCAGAAAGAATCTCTGTCTCTAGTCAGATCTCCAATAGAACGACACATTCATCACATCCCTCAGAAAGAATCTCTGTCTCTAGCAGATCTCCAATAGAACGACACATTCATCACATCCCTCAGAAAGAATCTCTGTCTCTAGTCCAGATCTCCAATAGAACGACACATTCATCACATCCCTCAGAAAGAATCTCTGTCTCTAGCAGATCTCCAATAGAACGACACATTCATCACATCCCTCAGAAAGAATCTCTGTCTCTAGTCAGATCTCCAATAGAACGACACATTCATCACATCCCTCAGAAAGAATCTCTGTCTCTAGTCAGATCTCCAATAGAACGACACATTCATCACATCCCTCAGAAAGAATCTCTGTCTCTAGCCAGATCTCCAATAGAACGACACATTCATCACATCCCTCAGAAAGAATCTCTGTCTCTAGCAGATCTCCAATAGAACGACACATTCATCACATCCCTCAGAAAGAATCTCTGTCTCTAGCCAGATCTCCAATAGAACGACACATTCATCACATCCCTCAGAAAGAATCTCTGTCTCTAGCCAGATCTCCAATAGAACGACACATTCATCACATCCCTCAGAAAGAATCTCTGTCTCTAGCAGATCTCCAATAGAACGACACATTCATCACATCCCTCAGAAAGAATCTCTGTCTCTAGCCAGATCTCCAATAGAACGACACATTCATCACATCCCTCAGAAAGAATCTCTGTCTCTAGCCAGATCTCCAATAGAACGACACATTCATCACATCCCTCAGAAAGAATCTCTGTCTCTAGTCAGATCTCCAATAGAACGACACATTCATCACATCCCTCAGAAAGAATCTCTGTCTCTAGCCAGATCTCCAATAGAACGACACATTCATCACATCCCTCAGAAAGAATCTCTGTCTCTAGCAGATCTCCAATAGAACGACACATTCATCACATCCCTCAGAAAGAATCTCTGTCTCTAGCCAGATCTCCAATAGAACGACACATTCATCACATCCCTCAGAAAGAATCTATGTCTCTAGTCAGATCTCCAATAGAACGACACATTCATCACATCCCTCAGAAAGAATCTCTGTCTCTAGTCAGATCTCCAATAGAACGACACATTCATCACATCCCTCAGAAAGAATCTCTGTCTCTAGTCAGATCTCCAATAGAACGACACATTCATCACATCCCTCAGAAAGAATCTCTGTCTCTAGCCAGATCTCCAATAGAACGACACATTCATCACATCCCTCAGAAAGAATCTCTGTCTCTAGCCAGATCTCCAATAGAACGACACATTCATCACATCCCTCAGAAAGAATCTCTGTCTCTAGCAGATCTCCAATAGAACGACACATTCATCACATCCCTCAGAAAGAATCTCTGTCTCTAGCCAGATCTCCAATAGAACGACACATTCATCACATCCCTCAGAAAGAATCTCTGTCTCTAGTCAGATCTCCAATAGAACGACACATTCATCACATCCCTCAGAAAGAATCTCTGTCTCTAGTCAGATCTCCAATAGAACGACACATTCATCACATCCCTCAGAAAGAATCTCTGTCTCTAGTCAGATCTCCAATAGAACGACACATTCATCACATCCCTCAGAAAGAATCTCTGTCTCTAGCCAGATCTCCAATAGAACGACACATTCATCACATCCCTCAGAAAGAATCTCTGTCTCTAGCAGATCTCCAATAGAACGACACATTCATCACATCCCTCAGAAAGAATCTCTGTCT